>VZSZ01000211.1:292677-479273 GCA_013398815.1 Ibidorhyncha struthersii
AGGAGAGGAGAGGGAGGGAGGAAAGGGGAGGGGGAAAGGTAAGGTAAAATCATCTGGTCAAGTGTATTGGGAATAAGGAAAAAAAAGCCCAAGGAGTAGAAACTGAGACTATCTGATTCAGGATAACAAGGCTGGAATTTAAAACTTGGAGCAGGGAAGAAACAAGGCTGAGAGGCGGACAAGCTGGAGAAGACATATACTAGGGATTCAGCTGGGAGGAATGGAGAGAAGGCTCAAGGACAGAAGTGATGGAAAATTTCTGCTAGAATTTTTTTCTGTCACAAAACTGTTGATGTGTCAGAATGAAAACATTCTGCAGAAAACATTTTGACAGGTTTCAGACAGGCACTTGCCTCAGCCCCTGGTAGCTTGCTTGCTTGCTTTTCTGATTTCCCTGTTCCTTGGCAACCCACCTGGGACCCTTCTGGAAAGCACTAAGCTCCTGGCTCCTCTTCCTTGTTCCCTGGTTGCTGGCTGCTGGCTTGCTACAATTAGAAATACATAAATTGCTATGTGAGGGCAATCAGAAAAAAAAACCAGATATTCTGGTTTGGCTTGCCAGATTCTGGGCTGTCCATTTCTTCCAGAAACAATGAACCAAGCAACCCAGAAGCCACTGGTAGAGGAGGCAGGCTGCCTATTTTCCTCGAGGTTGAGCTTTCTGATGAGTGAAGTAAAGCGAAGTTCCCTAATAGCTCAGTGCCTAAGGGTCATTTGGTCTTCCTTCCTCAAAACTGTTGACCTACGGGTATGTAGGTGTCTAAGCTGTCCGTGTACTTGCCAATTGATACTAAAATTGGCCAGGGAACTAGGAAGCTCATGCAGGAAAAAGACTGCAAACTTCATCGCCTCCCTCCTTTTCTTAAAATTTAAATTTAAATTTTTTAAATTATTGTAAAGTTTGCATTTTTTACTTTATTTTCCAAATCAAAATGGAAAATTTTCAAAAATGTTGAAGTTCTTGATTACTGGAAACTCTAGTTCTTCTGCAGTTCTGTTACATGTCTACTGCTGTATTGTCTCTTCCAGCGTCTCAGTGGAGTAAAAAATTCTTGAGTCCTGCCATTCTTCTGTTAGTGTAGATCTGTGAAGCCAAGCAACAAGATGTCCTATTTTCTCTCCTGCTGGTTCACATAGAGGGTGACAACCTCCTACTGTTATCAGTTACCTCCCTTGCTCATTGCCGCGGGTCTGCTTAGTGACTGCGAATATTATAAACCTGCTGCTAATTCTATCATGGAACTGCAATTTTTCATGAGTTCTTTTTCATTTTTGAAAAACCTAGAAAGTAGTTAAAAAAAAAAAAAAGAAGCATTGATCTTGTTAATTCAGTTACTCAATAATTAACAAATGTTAGAATTTATGTGACTGTGTAACTATAACTCACCTCCTGAAGTACATATAATACCAAATTTATTTCTCCCAAAACCACATGGAATGAACCTATAGATCCACAGAATGAATCAGGTCCTTCAGAGAAGGCTATTTTTTCATGGCGTGAACCTGTTGAGCTGGAAAACACGTGCCTGTATGATATATCAGAGAGAGTCTTGAAGACCCAGCCTGCATAGCTCACCTAAGTGCCAGGGCTGTTCCTTGCCCTTCCCACTCTCTGTGGCTGGGCAAGCAAGAGCTGTCAGATCAGATACAATACTGTGGCTTTCAGCAGAGACATAACAGGAATGAGATTTCAGACCACGTCTACATTTTAGGTTAGACTGCTGCTTGCTGAGGTGAGAAACCAGAACTATGGACTTTCTGACCCACCAGTCTGCTCTGAGCTACAGCCTACGTGCAGGGCAGCCTTCAACTTCCATGCACTTAGAAAGGGCTGGTACTTTGCTTACATAAAGCTTTACCCTGTAACTTAAAATTTGACCTTGTGATTGTCTTTAATAACCAGCAGGGGAACAAATTTCTTAATAAAGTTCAAGATTGTCATCTTCTAATTGCTACGTCCCATGATAATAAAATAGAAAAGGGGGAAGGTTCGGTTTTCACAGGGCGCTGTTTTCATTGGGAATGTGACTCTATATAAAGAGCTATGGTCACTGTTTCTTTTCTCTTCTGTGCGTACTAAATCAGAGCTCAACATTTCTGAATCTTTCATGTTTGCTAGCAAATGTGGTATGTTAATATGCACACTGATAATTATTTATTATTATTATTATTTTCCCAGATTCTGCTTGTCTCCAATGGAGGGAAGTTTATGAAAAAGACACTGATTGGGGAAGCTTATATCTGGCTTGACAAAGTGGATCTAAGGAAAAGAATAGTAAACTGGCACAAACTGTTGGTCAGCTCCACACAAACACACTGAGCAGAGCTGTCTGCTTAGGGTGCAAAACCTGCAGAGTCTGCTCTAAACAGCATCACTCCAAGACTATAGTTTGATATCATTGTGTTTAGCTAGTCTTTCAGAATACAAAGTAGAAAAGAGCAGTCTCTGGGCTACATAGCACACTTAAATGAGGGCTAGTACACTTGTTTTGCTGCAAAAGACAGCAAAGTAAAAGAAAACCTGGGCCCAGAAGTTCACGTGAGGCTGTTTGAAATGAAGACTGACACGAGGGCTCTGTGTTGTTGGACTCTGTGAAGAGAGTAACTGTGAAGGAAATAATGAAGGCTGGAAGGCAGGTGTTAATGCAGAGCTCTGCTGAAGCTGGAGGTAGTCTGATGGAAAGAGGAGTCTGGTTTTCTGTGCAAGCAGGAGATCATTTTATGCAAAAGCACCTAGGGTGACTGACTTTCCAAATCTCACTTAACAGAAGTGCAAAACTTGTTCCTCTGCACCTTAGGATCTCTGATAATTTGTTGTAGTGAGATTGTGCCACTTGACACAAACTGAAAGGCGTTTGCAAGAGTGGTAATGTTATTTTACATTACTTTTTTCCTTCTTTCTTTTTCCGCCAGAAACTATGCTGTGGAGAATTGTTTCATTTGTTTCTGTGTGTTAACAATGGATATAAACCACTGTCCTAGAATGTAATGGATAAAACTATGTTAATGGTCTATAATTTGGGATGTAGTTTTAAAGAGAAAGGACAGGATGTAAACTGCCCTACATCAGGAAGAAAAAAATGCTGTTTCGATGTCAGTGACACTGTACTTCACCCTACCCTTTGAAACAGTAGTTTTAAAAAAGCTTGGAATTGAAGAGACTTATAGCACTGGGACTAACACAGTTATTTCAACTAGTCCTTCCATTTTTCAGCAACCAGTCTTATTCTGAAACTGTACAGAGACAATACATTGTGGGCTATATTGTGGGCACTTCTGAGCAGTCGACCCACCGTGCTAACACCAGCCCAGTCGGTGCAGGGCTCTGTTATCAACACCAGTGACACACTTGAAATCTTAAGGGAAGGGAGAGCAGGGCAGTTACCGCCTGGATACTGTTGCATTAGAAAGAATTAAGAATATCCTCTTGCTATCTCAGGTGAATGTCTGGGTGTAATCCACTCAACAGCATGGCTTCTCAGGCAGGAAAGTAAATTGGGTGGTAACTTGCAAGATTTAAGACTGTGTCAGCACTTCTATGTTTCAAGTCCTACTTTCAGGGGCTTGAAACTGAGCAGTTAGCTCACATTGGGAAGAAATTACTGCCCGGGATGTTTTAGGCTGGTTGTTGCATTTTCCTTTATACTATTTTTAAAGAAGGAGGGAAAGATTTTTCTCCCTTTCCTAAAAATATAGCAGTTTCTTTGAAAACCAGAATCAATATGTTACTAACTCCCCTGTTATTCAGAAGTTGTTTAATATTTTACAGCTTCATTAAAAAGTAGTTTCCCTCGAAATCTTACCTCATGACCTTTGCATATTTAAACAGAAAATGACCAAACTTCTGCACTTCAGAGATTTATTTTTCTTGCCCAATATGGACTTTTCACAAATTATTGAAATAACATCTTCTTAGATTTTCTGAATATATGTAGTACACTTCGCAGAATCATAGAACTTCCACAGGTTGTGCACGACCAACTGAAAATATTCCTCTGGAAAATAACATATGATTAAAAAAGGAAAAGGAAAAATAAGGTTCAGCTTACTCAGAAGCTGGGCTGACCATAAAAAAGCTATACCATTTAATCTGGTGACACTTCCCGCATACAGTTTTTGATCTTTGTCAACTTAAAATAACAGCGTGGAAAAGGAATATGAGAAGAAACACACAGAAGATATTAATGATATACACACACCAAGGAAACTCCTGTTAAGTTGTTGATAACCTGCTGGTAGTCTGCTTAACTTGCAAGCAGAACAATCTTACCAAAATCTTATTAGCTATCTTAAAAACACAACATCACTGACAGTGGAAGTAGGATGTGTGCTTTCATGTTGAATTTTATGCTTTCACCAGTATGTGTATGCCCTACCTCTCATATATTTTAAAAACAGTCCTTTGGAGTTATTGTAAACATCCTATATGTTTTGATGTTGTGTATGTTTATATAAGAAGATAAATACTTCAAAGAAAAAATCCCCGATCGAACCAAAAAATCCTATGTGGATATATTTGACATATGTGTTGCTCTTTTGGTGGATTATTTTGCATTCCTGATGGGTATAGTGTGTTCTTTCTTTGAAAAAATACCAAAAAAAAAAAAAGGTCCAGTTTCAATTACTGTGTGAAGTACAAGCCATGAGGTGTGCAATTTTGTGCAAACTGCTGGTAATTTTGTTCTTGCTAAGATTTATTATAAAGACAGCAAGTCACACTGGTAGTTGCTATGGAGATTTCCAGCAGGAACGAGCACTATCTGGCTGCCTTACTGGGAAGCCTGTAATCATCACTCTTAATTGAGAAAGCGGACAGGCATGCTTTGCTCTCACACACATACAAATGTGGTCAATATTTTTATAAAATAGTTGTGTTGGGTGGTACAGCTGCAGCTGCACGGAACAGTTACCTTTGCTGTAGGCAACTGGTTTAATTCAAGCATCTCTGATTCTCTGAACAACACACAAAATGCTTCTGCATGTTGAAATGGCAGTTTCAGACTCCCATCGTAAAAGGCAGAGAGTAGAGTTTGTCAGGAACACGGCACTGCCTTGGCCAGCTGCAGCAAGGACAGGGCTCCTTTGGTGTCACCCAGGATGGGCTAGTGACAGATCTGGGCCCACGCGCTCTCCCTTTGCCGAGGAGGCGCCATTCAGAGGTCAGAGGATGCTTCCAAAGTGTGCCAAGTTCCTTATTTTGACCAAATTTCTAGGTTGTACTGGAATCACTCTATGCAACACAGATTCATGTTTGAATGCATTGTTTTTCTTTTTTTTTTTTCTTGTTTTATGAATGAAGTCAGGAAAAACTCTCTTGTGACAATGTTTTTTAAAAAATAATCAAATGAGGACTATTAGTATTTTTTTACTTTTTTGTATATATCTCAGTATATTTTTTTCACCTTTTTCTCATTATTTTTTGTTTCTTTTATCTGGCCAAAAGTGCTTAGATGTGGCAACAGCTTTTATCATTTCTGAGTGACTGATTATTAATGAGTTCACACATTTCTACAATTGCTTTGAAGACGCATATTGCAGGGAGGCAATGGGAGAGGCATTTTAACTTTTTTTATTCATAGATGTGCTGAGTCAACAGAGATTGAAGCTGCTTCTTTGTTCAAGGCCTTGTGTAGTGGAAACAAGCTGAAAATGAGCAAAAGCACAGTGTATGTGTTTACAAATGACAGGGATTTCTAATGTTATCACTATTATTACTATTATGTATGCAGTGAGCAGCAAACAGCCACTTTTTTTTCCAGGTTAAAACTAGACATGAGAGTTTCTATGATGAATGTTGAGCTAATTCTTTATCTATCATTACACTTTAAAGGGATAGTATCCAGGGGTAATGAGTGCTACTTCTTTATTATTACCCATGTTTTTACATTACATGGATCCTGTGTGGGAGAAACAAAAACCCAATCCAAACCAGTTGAAGTCAGTAACAACCAGTCTGTTGACTTAAACTGGCTTTAAACCAAGACCTAGAAAATATTTGAGTTATGTTTCTGGATGCTGGGTGTTCGCATGGTTAGGCTGTGGGATATGGTAGCTGGTAACCAGCTGATATTGATTCTTAGTTTGAGGATGATGATGATGAAGAAAAAGAAGACATCTATTATATTGTAAGCTAGTGTGTGCCCAATAGAGATTATTTAATTAGGATTTAGTTTCATGGAGATATCATAAAGATGTTAATAGTATTTTTTTAAATTATTATTTGAATCATAACTGACACTATTTTTCAGTACTTTATTTTCATTGCTACAATGATGAATGTCCCAGATTCCATTATTCGAGTAAATATCTAGATATGTACATACCTATGTGAATAACAGAGAAAATTTGCATTTGTGTGAGTGTAACTTATAAAGGTAATGAAACAGAGAGGAAATTTAGTATAAGTATCCATCTACATCATATTTAAACCCTAGTCCTACATGCCTTGTGAATTTTTGGTATACCTGGCATGTAGGATTAGTTGCTCTTTATGAATACATGTTGCCTTTAGAAAGAAAACAGAAGGAATAAGTGAAACCGGATACTCTCTCTTTAAACCATGAGAAGCATTTTAATGTTTTCTATATGTTCTCTTTTATTATTTTGAAAAGATTAATAAGCAAATATATTGAAGAGCTCAAAAGTTATAATATATATAGATATCCATAACTCAAAACAGATGATTTGAGCGAAAGTCGTTTTCTTAATTTGTTACCCTGTAAATAAGTATACTTTTTTGTAAAACAAACTGAGTTTGAATTATTAACTCCATCTGACATCTAAGCATGTGAATGTGTTCTTATTTGATTGTATCTTATAGATGTTCAGTGACGTGCTCAGGTGCTCAACAACAGCTGACTAGCGTGTGTGCTGTCATGCTATGGACAACGTGTACAGCATACACAATGTTTAAAAAAATCCAAAAACACAAAAAAAAATTCACAAAAACAGAAAAAAAAAGTTTAGTCCTTGGAGAAATGTAATGTTTCCACAGTGAATGTTGCATGCATAGATGGTGGTTTGTTGATATTCATTTTGGTTTAAACTTCTTTTAATTTTCATTTTGCTTCCAGATTCATCAGAAAAAAAGATACAGACTTGTTCTAAAGGTTGTAAAAACTGAAACAAAAGTGGTATGAGAATTGTATAAAAAATGCTTGTAAATCTGTCTCAGTTTTCACTTTATGTATAAATCCATGTCATGGTTTTGTGATTGTATACAGGATGTATCTTGAGAACTTATGCAAATTGTGCTGTATAAAGGCTGTTAACCCAGTCTGACAAATAAATATTTAAAATATCTGGTTTGGTTTCTTTTCCCTAATTAGCATGAAAATCTATTTTGCTGGTTCAAATTTCCCATTTGTTGACCACAGCGATTTTATTGTAGTACTGTACACACTGCCCGTATTCATCTGTCTGATTTCAGCATTAGCTCACCTCCCAGGGTATCACTAATGCCCCACGTTTCACTTTGAAATAAGGAATAAAGTTCATCAAAACCTTTCTTCAAGCAAATCAGAACCAGAATCCACATGCATCTTGTTGATATCTTCACACAGATTAATCTCCAACAGCCTGTATAAACAACAAATAATTCTGCATATGTCAGCAGTTTAGGAATGTAGAGAGTTTTGTCTCCTCACTGCAAAGAAAAGATGTTCCTGATGAAGGCAGAATAAGAAAGCATCTGACAAACCCTAAAGGGGTTTTCCGGCTCTTCCCTCCAGCAGAAAGAAGGTTTCCAGGAACAGTGTCTTTTAGCCCTTATTATAAACAAGAAATAAGTTTCTTTTAGCAATCATTTTTATATTACTGATTTGTACCTGACTTGATGAACGTCCATCAGGTTTTCCCGTGGAGCTTGCATTTCTGAGCCACGTCTAGACGTGTATTTATTATATTTCCGTAGATTGCCTCTTTGATACAAATAACAAAAAATTCATACTCCCCAAAAAAGATAAATTGACGCTTGGGTCTGGCACCTGGAGCACGTAGCCTGGAATGTTTTCTCTCAGTTGATGTCCTTTTCTCAAAAAATAACGTAGTGAGAAATAGGCAACAATTTTGAGGATGTCTCAAGAAAAGAGGTGCCCTTATTTACCATTAGCCTACTTACTACAGTAGTGACAGAAGCTAATTTCTACTTAATGCCCATCAGGAGCCAAACTCCAGTCTTCCCCTTACTGTCCTTAATCACAAAGATATACATTCAGGGTATCTGGGGTGCCTCTCTTTGAGGAAATAGTCATGGCTACAAACAACGCGCTTCACCCCACAATCAGCCCCACTTCTCAATATCTTCTTTATTTTGGTGTGGAAAATCCCACCCAGCATGGTGGCCCTCTGGAAATGGTGAGAAAGCATTTCTCAAGCGTAAAGAGTTTCGCAGGACAGAAAACTGACTGGAATTAACTGCTGTGGAAGCTGTAGGTTTATGTGAATCCAGCTCCAGGAAACTAGCTTACAGAAAGAAAATCCCAGTATTCTTTCACACACAGAGAGAGAATGAATAATTAATATGTCTCTCTTTAAATAATTAACAATGTTTAACAAAAATATGTGTTTACTCAGTTAAAGCACTCAGCAAAGTGCAGAGTATGCATGAAGTATTTCCTCTCAGTGCCATTGCGGGGCTTAAACTAACTGCTATACTGATACACTATGTGAAACCGGGAATCGGGCAGTTCATGGAATGTTTTTAAAATATAGGCTGAAAATAAAGCCCATATAGAGAAAAGTCACGGAAAAAATATACCCAGCTCAGCATTCTGGCTCTGAGGACGTGCCCCTCCGTTCTCAGATACTGAGATCAAACACTGTGCATTCCCTGGGTTTGCAGTGTGAGAAGAGCCTGGTGCTTCACATCTCCGCAACGGAGGGGCCGCGCTGCCCCCTCGCAGCACCGCCCAGCGCTGCACATCATGGACTCGGGTTTCATGCTGCTAGAACTGCTTGAATAGCTATTTGCTGTGTATTTTATTTTTTATTTTTTAATCAAAATAAGTCTAACTTAGTCCTATCTCTTCCAAAGAAGTCCCATATCAGGGACACCTATCCTGTCCTCTTTTCAGTCTACTCTCTCTCCAGGACTTTGCTCTCATGCCGCCTCTTCTTATAAGTTTTAGAGATTTATTGACTCAACACGCTTTGTTTACACTTATATTAGTAACTCAAGCATGTCTGGACATAAGAACTTGTACTTTTAAATTGTTAAAATTGTCTCCAGGGAGATGGGTCTTCGAGCATGTTGTCCTGACCATGCATCCTTTTGTGCTTTTAGACATCTCCACTAGGGCTTTTGTCCTTGAGGTCTAGCAGAAGTTACTGCTCCCCAGCTACATCAATTTGCAAAATACTGTCCAGTCCACCAAAATTTTGTGAATTCAGTAATCTCCTGCTTCCTTAGAGAGGCCAAATTCTCAGGGACTCTAGCAAGAACATTGCAGCAAATATCTTCAACATTATTATTTTCATAGAATCATAGAATAGTTTGGATTGGAAGGGCCCTTTAAAGATTGTCTAGTCCAACCCCCCTGCAATGAGCAGGCACATCTTGAACCAGACCCGGTTGTTCAGAGCCTCATCCAATGTTTCCAGTGATGGGACATCTACCAACTCTCTGGACAACATATTCCAGTGTTTCACCAACCGAATTGTGAAAAAATTCTTCCTTCTATCTAGTCTAAATCTACCCTCTTCTAGTTTAAAACCATTACCCCTTGTCCTATCGCAACAGGCCCTGCTAAAAAGTTTGTCCCCATCTTTCTTATAAGCCCCCTTTAAGTACTAAAAGGCTCACTGGAGCCTTCTCTTCTCCGGACTGAACAAACCCAGCTTTGTCAGTCTGTCCTTATAGGAGAGGTGCTCCAGCCCTCTCATAATTTTTGTGGCCTTCCCCTGGACCCACTCCAACAGGTTGATGTCTTTCCTGTGCTGAGGGCTCCAGAGCTGGATGCAGCACTCCAGGTGGGATCTCACAAGAGCAGAGTAGAGGGCCAGAATCACCTCCCTTGACCTGCTGGCCATGCTTCTTTTGATGCTGCCCAAGATATGGTTGGCTTTCTGGGGTGTGAACACACACTGTTGGCTCATGTCCAGCTTTAAATCCACCAGTACCCTCAAGTCCTTCTTGGCAGGGCTGCTCTCAATCCCTTCATCCCCTAGCTTGTACTGATACTGGGGGTTGTCTCAACCCAGGTGCAGGACAAGCCTTCTTGAACCTCATGATATTCACACAGGCCCACTTCTCAAGCCTGTCCAGGTCCCTCTGCATGGCAGCCCATCCCTCAACTGCATCACTTGACTTGGTGTGATCTGCAAGCTTGCTGAGGGTACACTCGATCCCACTGTCTGTGTTCTTGATGAAGATATTGAACCATACTTGTCCCAGTACGGACCCCTGATGGACATCACTCATTGCCAATCTCCATCTAGACATTGAGCCTTTGATCACTACCCTCGGGATGCAAACATCCAACCAATTCCTCATCCACAAAACAGTCCACCCATCAAATCTATCTCTCTCGAATTTAGAGGGAAGGATGTTGTGGGAGACCGTGTCAAAGGTCTTACAGAATTCCAGATAGACAATATCCATAGCTCTTCCCTTGTTGACTGGTATAGTCACTCCATCATAGAAGGCCAGTAGAAGGCCAGGCAGGACTTGCCCCTTGTGAAACCACATCTACCTATACATGGCAATTAGGAAACACTTTCATCCTTTCCTTTTTCTAGGTGATTTTCCTGACACCTGATTCAGAAAGAGCATAGTGCACACTTTTCAGCCCTGCTTTCAAGGATGCCAAGTTCTAAAGATTTCAGTCTGTGAGTTAAGGGTATTTATGAATTTAGTCCACAACAATAAGCAAAATAATATAATAAAACCCAGTCATAAACTATCAGACGTCTCTACAAATCTGTCACACCAGCATATATCACTAAACTGGGGAAAAAACTAAGCACATAGGGATGATTGGATGATTTATCCACATCAGTATAGACAAAATCACAGAATGGTCAGAGTTGGACGGGACCTCTGGAGATCATCTAGTCCAACCCCCTTGCCAGCGCAGGTTCACCTACAACAGGTTGCATAGGATGGCCTCCAGGAAGGTTTTGAATGTCTCCATAGTGGGAGACACCATAAAATGGTGTGATTGTTTGCAGACTCAGACACTGAAGGTCTGACAGAAGAGGGATGACTTTTAGTTTGGACAGAGTGGTCATTTTACTGTGATTACCATTTTAGAGTAGCTACTACTTTGGCCTTTCCAAAAGATCTAGTATTGCTTGGTCCTATAGCATTCCACTTACTGTATCAGGATTTTTAGATGATGTAATGTCAGCTCAGACTGTCAAATCTCAGAAGTTTTTGGTTTCAGCAGTTCAGCATACACAACTGTGATAAAGATGGAAGGCACCGCCAACAAATTGGTGACTGGAGTCAATACATTGGTTGGTAGGGTTCTTGCTATTTAAAGAGGCCTTGACAGTCAGGAGAAATGGCTGATGGGAAACTCATGACGTTCAAAAAGGCAGATGTGAAGTCCTGTATGTGTGATGAAATAACCCCATGCAGCAGGCTGGGACCACATGAATGAAGTTCAGCTTTGCAGAAGAGGCCTTCAGGGTCCTCGTTGACAGCAAGTTGAAGCAGAGTCAGCAGCATTCCCTTATTATAAAGAAGACCAACCAGATACTAGGATGTATTATCACAAATGTAGCCAGCATGTCAAAAAGTATTCTTTGTCTTTATTTGGCAGCTGTGAGAACTGACAGTATTGTGTATAGAATTAGGCTGTCCAGTAGAAGAAGGACATTGATGCACTTGAGCAAGACCAGTATATGCCTACTAACATGGTCAGGAGGCTGGCACATATGAAGTATGAGAGGCTTGAGAGAGTTGGATTTATTTGGCTTGGGGAAGATAGGGTTAAGGGGAGCTGTCTACAGATGCCTTACAGGAGGTTATGAAGAAGACAGATAGAACTAGTATCTTGGAGGTCTGCAATGATAGGACAAGACCCCACAGACACAAGCAACAAGTCGAGAAATTCTGCTTATATATTTGGAAAAAAGATCACAGCAGTGGCAATCAAACACTGGAATGGGCTGCCCACAGAGTTTGTGGAATCTCCATCCTTGGAAGTATTTAAAACATCTGGACAAGTCCCTGAGCAACCTATTACATCTAACTTGCTTTGAGCAGGGGTGGGGAATTTGACCAGCTGACCTGCCATTGTCTCTTCCAAACTAAATCATTGTCTGTGACTCCAGAGTTAATGTAACAGCAAGAAATTACATCCTTGTATTATCACTTCATTTTTTAAATACTCAAAGAGAAGAACAGTTCCTCTGTCTTCACATATATCAGATTCACCAATCTACATTATATTTTAGTTAGATTAATTATCAGGGTTTACTTGTGCTTGTGAGATGAAGTGCTTCTGTACAAAGAAGGAAGGGGGCAGCGTTCTTTCTTTGACAGCAGTGCAATCCCAGTGCTCCTGAGTGAAATTCCCTGTTGACCAATATAAATCTTTCACACCAAAGGGCTATAAAGCCTGTTTGCTAAATCGCCTATGCCAGCTGGAATACAGATTTAAAAGTTTTAAAGTTACTGATCCACCAATGGCATTTCTGCTTTCTGGTCAAAAAGGCAAAGAATAGAAAGGAATGAGGTGGAACACAATCAGGATGGGGACTATCTACTGCCTGACTCATGCAGGCCAAAATTACATATGCTCTCCCATTAGCTGCAATAGTTGGCCAATAGCTACATCTGTACCTGTAAAAAAACCCACAGTGACAGGACCCACCCTTCTCTTCATAGGTCATGGTTAAACCAGGACAGCCATCTGGAATGGACATGCTGAAGTGTCGCAAAACAAGTAACTGCCAAAATGAACTACTGAGAGCAGTCTCCAGAGTTAGATGTGTGTGTGTCACTTGGTATGTCAGAGCTGTGTCAAGGGATGTGCTAGTAACAAAATGGTATGGACAACTGCAAGTCAACACTCCAGTCCACATCCTACGTGGACCCGATTCTCACTGAATACCACATTATATTTGGAAAACATTATATTACAATAGTCCCTAGAAGACATTGCAACAAGGAGCCAACCAAAAGTTTCAGATGTCATTTAAAAAAACTCGAAGGGTATGTAAGCTAAAACAACAAAAATATTCAAGAGAACTACTATTACTGTAAGTCCCCTCCTTCCCCTTTAGTGTGGTATGGATCCACAAACAAGAAAAATACAGGAAAATCACAAAATCAAAGGGCTGAATACTGGTGGGTTGGGTGGTGGAACCCCTAGCCTACATATTCCTGCTCCTACTGGGAATATTTTCTCTTTGATGTCTGGCTGCTAAGTGTTCCAGCTTCAACAGGATTATTAATGCAAAATTGTTTGAACAAGAAGAACACTAGAATGGTGGTTAGGCAAGTCTGCTGTGAACTACTCTGCAGTGAAATTTAGTCTTAAGCATTGCTGCCCTATTTCCCTGTGCATTTAGTCCATGGCTTTCTTGAGATCTGAAGTCAAAACAAAAACTCTCCTTAGACTACTCTTCTCACCATATTCTTGGTGCCAGGAATAGCTATTGTACACACAAGACTCCTACTCAGTAGGGAACAGGAGACTTTCAGAAATCAGGTTTCATTTCAGAGTTGTTTTGTTGATGAAATATTTGACCTTCATATACAAAAGTTGTAATTTTCATTTTTTTTTCCAAACTAATTCACTTTCCTCTGCACCAAGGTTGGGTCAGGCTGCAGTGCAGGATTTTAGTGGGGAAAAGGCACAGAGATTCAAGTTGCTGCACCACTCTGCATCTTCTCTCCTGCTTCAGGAGCCTCTGCGTCAAAAGAAAACAACCAGTGGGGCAATCTGCTACAAGTGGGATGCAGAAGTCAAGTAGACAAAGAGGAGCTGCAGTGTTGTGGTGAAAGAGGAATGGGACTAGTCCAGGGCCTAAAACCCCTACAGTCCTGTTTTAGGAGAGAAGGTACAGTATATAAACAATGACACAATAGCAGACATACTGAAGGATGTTAATTTCTTCAGATTTTTCTGAAAGCAATCTGTTCACTGGATTGTGATTCTACTTGCTCTTATTCATAGAAAGTCCTTGATTAATTTATTTCTAATTAATAATCGAAAATATAATTAATTATTTAACTAATTTCAGAGTTTATTGTATGTGTGTATGCTTAAGAATAAAAAACAGCGGTGTTTTTGTTTAATTATTGGGGTTACCAATTCATCATATGAACGAGAAAAGTTCTATTAAATTGAGTATTTAAGGGATTCACAGCAGATTTTGAACAAACATTTGTTGCTAATCCTACAAGTAAGAGCTATAATGACTCCAACATCTCCAACTCAGCATCAGAAAACAGACTACTGTTAATACATAAAGATTTAAAGCCCCGCTCCAAATATTAATTAAACATTAATTAGTATCTATAAAGAATAGCTGAAAGGAATGCAATAAATACAAACCAGGAAAGAATAAGATACCTTCCATGAGGTATATTTACAACGCTTTCCAGAAGAACAAATATTGAGGACATAAAGGTGTTAGAGAATGAGGATTAGATGTGTACACCCAGTCACTATTTCCATATCTAACTCAAAATTAATTTTCTCTGTCTGGCATTTTAAAATATATTAAAAAATAACAAAATTTGATATTTTTAGACTTTTCTATGCTCATCAAACAAGTCATTTGAAAGCAAGTCCCAATAATGTTAAAAAAAGTCTACATCCTAGTAAGAAAACAAGATAATTACTGATTTTTCATCCAGTTACATTTCAAGACTTACCAAGAACAATAAAGATAATTATAAAATTTCAGACGCTTTTTCATCTATGCAAACTATAGAAAGTAGGGAAGTGCTATTTGTTTTCTTTCACAGGGGAAGGAGCTGAGGCATAAGAAAGCTACAAATGTCTTTCCAAAAGTCTTCAAGTTACCACAACTTTCTGATATTTCCTTTGTAAATGGTAGGCCTTAGTTGGTCCCTTCCTTTAAGAGCAAATGAAATAAAAGAATATCTCATTTCAACACTGGGTCCTTAAAATGAAATTAATAAAACCTGGAATAATTTTTTGTGTCTAAAGAGAGGAGGTCAGAAAGTAAACTCCAACTAAGGAGCTGTAACAGTCATGCTGACAGCAACTGCCTGGAGCTTGCATGCTGTCTTTGAAGCAGATTTGGGCTGAACACATTTGGGTAGCTGCTCAGAGCCACTCGCAGTCTCTGCTCTAATTGACAGTGGTAATAACAAGCTCATTTTCATCAGTGGCTTTGAGAACTTGGAGGAGCTCTTACAACCTGGGGGTACTTCATTCTTGCTTCATCCTAAGCATTCAGAAGATAGAATAAATGAAAAAAAAAAAAGCTACTTGAAAGCTAAGACTCAGTTTGTTAGAACTGTATTTTATTCTCAATCTCATCTGGCATGACCTCAGGACATAGTAGAATCTAGTATTATTTTTCTTCTTTTCATTGTATTATTGATAGAGGGATGCAGTATGGCTCTACAGAGGGATCTGGACAGGCTGCATCGATGGGCTGAGGCCAATGGTATGAGGTTCAACAAGGTCAAGTGCCAGGTCCTGCACTTGGGTCACAATAACTCCACGCAGCGCTACAGGTTTGGGGTGGAGTGGCTCGAAAGCTGCCCGGTGGAAAAGGACCTGGGCGTGTTGGTCGACAGCTGGCTGAATATGAGCTGACAGTGTGCCCAGGTGGCCAAGAAGGCCAACGGCATCCTGGCCTGTATCAGGAATAGTGTGGTGAGCAGGACTCGGGAAGTGGTCGTCCCCCTGTACTCGGCACTGGTGAGACCCCAACTCCAGTACTGTGTTCAGTTCTGGGCCCCTCACTACAAGAAAGACATTGAGGTGCTGGAGCTTGTCCAGAGAAGGGCAACGAAGCTGGTGAGGGGTCTGGGGGACAAGTCTGATGAGGAGCAGCTGAGGGAACTGGGGCTGTTTAGCCTGGAGAAAAGGAAGATGAGGGGAGACCTTAGCACTCTCTACAAGCACCTGAAAGGAGGGTGTAGAGAGATGGGGACTGACCTCTTCTCCCTAGTGACAAGTGATAGGACGAGAGGAAATGGATTCAGGTTAAGCCAGGTGAGGTTTAGGTTCGATATTAGGAAAAATTTTTTCACTGAAAGGGTCAAACATTGGAATAGGCTGCCCAGGGAGGTGGTGGATTTGCCATCCCTGGAGGTGTTTGAAAACAGGGTAGACGTGGTACTTGGGGATATGGTTTAGAAGTGGTTTTTGTCAGGTTAGGCTAATGGTTGGACTTGATCTTAAAGGTCCCTCCCAACCTCAATAATTCTATGATTCTATGATTCTAGGGAAACTTTTCAACAGCTCTCCTACCAGAGTTCATTTGATGTCATCTTCATTCTCTTAATACCGGTGGTTTCTGCACTGTTGCTCCACAGAATTTTTTTTCTTTCTAGTTCTGGTGTATATCACACAGACGGGAACGCCTCACCTACTTCACTCCTTGTATCCCACAGGCATGTGATGATGGTTCCTCACCTCTTTATCTTAGAGTAACTCTATATTCAACCACAGAAGAGCAACACAGCCTTAGAGGTCTGCATTGTAGGCATTTAAATATAGATAAAATAAATCCCATTTTTGAAGTTTTAACTATCATCACAAAATTGCAAGCCAAGGGAACAATGCAATTTTAGGAGCTGGTAAGCAGACAAGAGTGATGTAGTTTAATGAAAATAAATCCCGTGCATAGTCTGAAATCCTTTGTTCATGACAGACAGGCTAATTGATACTATATGATATTGTTTATTGTTTATTTTTTATTATGATATTGTATAAGATATGTTGCTTTAGACAAAGAATGCAGAGCTCCAGACCGTGTTTGTTCAACACCACTAACACAAAATGGATTCATCCGAGCTATTCAGGGCATCAGGGTAACATCTAAAGCTACCTGAAATGAATCTCTTTTTTTGTTGTTTTGCGGAAGAAAGGCCAGGCTTTCTCTGATTAGCAACTGTATGTGCTTTCAGTTATTTTTAGCATATTTCAAATCACATAGTGCAGTAAAGAGGCATAAAACATGCACAGCATGCACTCTAAAAGCTCAGAAACACAAAACCAAATAAGCAGCTCATTTCTTTAGACAATTTTATTTTTCAAATTCAGTTTAAAAAAATATTTTAAAATTATTGAATACTGACAATCCAGGAATGACTATTCCCAAGAAGAATTATATTGCAGAATTACTAAGATGTTTTTCTGAAAAGTAAGCAGTGCACACATGCCAAGGAAACGTGGCTTAAATCCCTGAAAGAGCAGTGTCTGGTGATGTGCAGCCCAGCAACGTTTACATACAGATTTACATAAGAATAGAAAAGCAAGTCTGTGCTTTCTTAATGATGTGCTGGGGGAAAAAAAAAAAGAACCTGAATGCATTAAAGACTTACTGAACTCAGTAAAAAGGCTTCAAAATTACATAAGACAAGATTTTCTTGAGTAAAAGCTTGTATTTAGCGTAAGAGCTCTCTTCTCATTCTTACCATGATGCTTATTAAGTTCTATAAGTTCAACATGATTTTACAGACCATGTTGCTCTGATGCCATGAGGCTTCTTAAAAATATCAGTGAGGGTGAAATTAGGTTTATTGTTATCATTAACCTTAGTTTCTACGTCTTGGTATGGTCAACACAAAGACTAAATGTTTGAGGGCATAGTAAAACAATGTGCCTAGATAGAAACTCCAAAGGGGAATATAAATCATTATAATAAGCTCTCAAAGGCAAGTTTTAATCACATAATATCATCAGTTAAATAATGAAGTAGTTTTTAGTATATAAGTCAACAAAAGAGCCCAGAGAAACAGAAAAAAATATTTGATTGTAGTGTTAATGAAAAGGTGATGCAACAATATCATGAAGTTTGATGCCCATGGGAAAAAAGTTTCCTTCTGTCATTGAGTTACCTTAAACTTTTTTTGTGGGCATTTTTTATTTTGCATGTTCCAAATAGAAGAAATAAAGAGCATCTGTAAAATATGTTCCACATTTTTTTTTTTTTTAAAGTAATTAGCATTTAGGAAAAGAACATCAAGAGGTGAAAGGTTTAAACTGATGCTTTCAGTTCTATGTGTTTAATATCACTGACAGATGCTAAGGCAGCAAGTGAAGATAATTCACTGTTTGTTTTTTTTTCTGAAGCTCTTAAAAACATTCCTGCTACAGCAATACCAAGCAACAACACCAAGCAGCAGCACTTTTGTCAGTGCCACCTGACTTCTTTTAAGATGTGATGCATCCCAGTTTGCTCTGATTTCAGCACTGTGCTATCAGTCACCTTACTGTGCGGGGAGGCTGGAGCAGAAAACACACACATGCCCACACACCTGCTTAAAATTCTGATGTACTTAACCTAGTTACATAGTAAAAGATAACACATTAGAGATGACTGCTGAGTTGCAGCAGCAAAGTGTGGCGAATGGCAAATAAAGGAGGAGTGATCTTTCTCTACCAGAGGAGGTGGAGGACCTGCTGCAGATACCCAACAACACTGCCCAGTTCAGCATCCTTACTCAGGGAAAGAGGGCTGGAGTGATCCTGCTTTTTCAGTTCTGCCCCTGCCCCTGTTCCTGCAGGGGCTGTGATCGCCCTTCATACCTTCTTGCTATCTCCTTTGTGCTTTTATGCTATCTGGGATGTTTTACACGTGATAAGTACGTGTTCCTTGTTGTCTCTGCTGTGCCTAAGCCAGGTTCTGCCCACCTCCCAGGGCTGCGTTGCTTCACTGAGCAGCAGCACAGCAGATGAGGTTTGTAATTCTGTGATTCTGTGTATTCGTGCCCTTAGGAGTCCTGATGCCGTACTACGCTTCAACTCATGAGGCCTCTGCTTACAGACAGGAAAAAAGACAGTACCAGTGACCTGTTTGCCTTGGAATTAAATCTAGTGAGTAATTACAAGTCCCTAGTGGATTCAGGCCATTTTCCAATTACACAAAAATTTAATCTTTATTTTAATGGCTGTGATATATTTTATATCTACAAGTATTCAACAGAGAATCCTGGAGCCCAGTCAAGCTCTGTGTGGATCAGTATGAAGAGCTATAAAATAAAAAAAAAAGGTTGTGTCATGTTTTTCAAATTAAAACCCCCCACAGCTATTACTTTACTTAACACTGTAACTTTTTATTATCAAAGAAGAGTTATTACATTTCAAAGATTAAGGCACTAAACTCCTGGCTGAAGGGAGGCACTTTATCTTTCTCAAGAGTAGAAGTTAAAAACCTTAGACTTAGACACCTACGGTGGACTGAGAAAGATAGAGGAGTTGGTATTGCTGTGCATTCAAAAACATCTGAGCACTCATCTGAAGTGTGAATGATCATGGCTCATATTCCTCTTTTCTACTCATTTCTCATCAAGGTCTGGAAAACAGGTTTTTCTTTTTTACTAACTTCATCAGGCCGTTGTCCTGCACTGCCCCGAGCCCCAGCAGCCCGGTCAGACCTCCCACAGGGGTGAGGGTGCACTCAGAGCCCTTAAAGAAATCACTGGGTTTGAATGTCTTTCTGGGAGCTGGGGTGAGCTCAGGCTGCACAGAAATCACTGATATAAGTCTGAGAAGGTACTCTACACTCCTAAAAAAAAACCTGCTGAAACCTGGCTTGCCAGACTGGTCTTTCTCACTCATTCCTATTTAAATTATTACTCTTCAAAGCTCAAGGTCTAACAGGACCAAGAGTTTAAATAGATTGTTCTCAGTCACCCTTTACAGAGTCCAGCTCGATGTGTAACAATACAGAGCCTGTTCACGAGACACTCAGGTCTGATGATTAAAGGCAGAAGCCAATGACAGTGGCTGAAGTGCATTGGTGGACTTATCTCGTTGGGGTAGTGCCTATAACGCATCTCCTCATCAGCCACCAGAACTATGCACGTGAGCTATGGCATTATTTTAAACCTCACATGGCAGCAGACGCTATGGCATTCACAAATTGCTCGAAATCCAGAGCGGTATTGGAACTAATCTTCTTAAAGGTCTAACAATACAGTTTTTGGATTATTAGTATCAAATGTTAACCCTGTTATTTAAGGTCATTATGCTGTAGACTACCCTAACCCTAACGCTGTAGATTAATTAAGCTTTAACAAAAAATTAAGTGGGATCTTACTTGTTCAGAGAAAAAGTGCTCATTAAATACATTCTTCTCAGTCCAGCCCAACTGACCTCATGTGTTAAGAAGTATTACACACCTGGAAAGGTGCTCGCAAAAGTGATATACTTGAGTTTCTATTGACATTCCTGTTTTGTTTGTGAGTATTCACACTGTTAAGCGGTTACCTTTGCAAGGAACCAGATACGGATACAGTATGGGCTTTAAAAAATACTTCTGTAGTCGTAAGCATAGATTCTTGAAGAATATACTTTTTCTCATGTTTATAGATGACAGTAAAAGTAAATGAGAGTATGGAAACTTCAGGTTTTGTGCAGAAGTTGCTGATTTCATTCTGTACTAGCCAGAACAGCAATAATAACAATTTTAAACAGCTATTTTTATTTGTAGAAAAGGAATTAATTATTACCAAGATTCCCTGGCGTTCTGAGTTTAAGTATTACTTTTTCATGATAGTCTTGGATCTGTGATACATTTCCAGTATCAGATACACTTCAGCCAGTCTTCGAAAACTTTGATTCAAACTTCAAAAGAATCTGAAGAATGCTGACTATGCAACAGCCTAGCGATATAAGAATAAGGAATAAACGAGCGAGTAAACTCTCTGCGGAAGAAAACCCAGGGGCTACATAAATCTGGAGCACTCCCCACAAATATATGCTATCATTTTCATTTAGAAGACATCAGTTGAAGACAATATGACTACAGCTTACGGTGATATAAATATGGTGATAAAGTCAGAAAAAAACAGAAGTTTTTCTAAAATGATAAACTAAAAATAAACATTAATAGCCATTTTATGGCTTTGTGCAGACACTTCTAGTATTTCCACGTATTTTAAATGTTATTAACAGTGATGTAACTACCTATAAAAACCCAGTTAAATCATGCTTATATGTTATTTAGAATAAAGACTAGTTGTAATCTGCAGTTCTCACATCTTTTATTAGGATTTATGAAGCTCAGAAGTTACGCTTCATTTTTTTCTGCCTTTGAAGGCTGTTGATTTTAAAGCAAGCAGCAGATGGCAGCAGCGGCAGCAGCACTGCCCTTAGGTTTACTCATCAGGCATTTAGGCTAGATTCGCATAGACAGCAAGTTTTGTAATAGCCAGTAGACTTCAGGGGGAGAAGCTACCCTATCTGATGAGTCTGGACCTTACTTCTAAGGAAAAAATTATACAGAAATGTAAAATTCTATTTTTGCCTGAATAAAATGTTATGTGGAAACATGCCTTTACAAATACTCCCTTAGCCACCCCAGTGCTGAGGAAGTCTTGGCTTTAGAAAGCAGTAACATCTCTGAGTGGATCTAATCCTCTAAATATTCAAAATGTGTTTTTCGCTAAAAATGGTCAGGAAATTCCTTAAACCAAGAATCTTGAGGCGTGAACTGAACATAAATAATACGTAATCAGTACGCAATATTCATTTCTACAAGCTTGAGGTGTTGTGGACAGCCGAAGCTGCTCAGCAGTGATGGTGTGACAAAATTTCAGACTGACAGGGTGTGCAGGGATGTCCTCTAGAAGTCCCAGGCTGCGCAGCTGAAAATAATGATGCAAAAACTAACCACGAATCCTGCTGAACACCCACTGATATTACTTTTTTTTAAGAAGGCATTTGCGTGCAAAGTGTCATTTTTACAGGCTAAGAAGAGACTTTGGAAAATATTGGGAAAAAAGTACCTTTTAAAAATTAACATTACAACAGTAAATACTAATGCTCTCATAGTCATACACACTTTTGTGAGTCAAATGAAAAAGTATTTTTAATAGTTTTTATTATGATACTTGAATGTAAGTGTTTTATGGAATGGTCTGAGGACTTCTCTGCTAGAAGAGGATGCTCTTTCAGCTGGGGGTTTGTCAGAAGAGAGTGAATGGCTGGTGTGTGCAATAAGATGCTATTTTTTGTGAAGAGTAGGGCCAGAGGAATTAAAACTTTATTAAACTTCTGTTTCCACCTGCCAACTTTCTCATACTACGTCTATGCCAAAAGTAATGTGAGTGAAGTTCAGAATCAAACATCCTATTTTTAAGCTAGAGGAATTGTGCCAATAAACATTTTGAATTGCAATTTTATGTATAGCACTACTTGAATATTAGCAAAACAGACTAAAAGACATAAATGAAAAATCCCCTGCTGAAAGAAACATAAACTTGCTTAAGGATATATTTTTCAACACTGCTTTGCTGATGTTTCTAATTGATTTCAGACAGACAACTACTTGGAATATACCTCTACATAGACAGAACTCTATATTGGAATATATTCCTGTTCTCCACTATTGGATACCTCTGAATAATTATGATTCTGCAGAAGGAAAACCAAGCTTCTCAGGTGCCGTGCAGTCTCAAATATGGCTGTTTTATAAAATTTTGGGTACTGAGTGAAAAAGTAAAACTCAACTAATTTTCCAGCTTAGAAGTCAGAAACAATTCAGAAACAATTAGAAGTTTAAACATTTTCTTACAAGCCTAGATAAATATTTTTATTTTTAATCAAAAGTAATTTCTTCTGATTTCTTTTTTAAATGATGCTAGCTTCTATCAATCTCCATCATGGCTCATGATTACAAAAAGCAGGAGAAAGAGAGGGTATCTATCCAAGAAAGTTTACAGTGAGATAAGTATGTTAAAAAGAATTGCTCATGCTTTACCAGCTCTGGAGAGAAGGGGCAATTCAAACAGGTAAGTAGTACTCCTCATATTTCAGACAATCCCAAAAGGTAAAAAGAGGTCTTATTATGGTCTTGCTGCTCAGTACAGCTTTTAAAATGCTTTGGTATAGAGACAAACAGAAAAAAAACCCACATATATCTCTCAGCTGTAAATTATTTTTTTTCACTTATATGTATATAAGTAACTACAAGCCAACTTTTTAAAATTTAAGTCCTAGAATTTTCTGTAGAGAGAAGGTATAATAAATGAAAATATTCCTAAAACCCTAATTACTGAACAAGATTTTACCATTTTAATAAGAAAATTCACCCCTTCTTCTTGCATTGCAAAATACAGTTGTGTGGGAAAATGCCCGAGGAGTTAATACAAGAGTGCTGACAGAAGCCTTAGGTATCTCAGGTCAGTGCTGCTACATTTGCATTTGGGCACATGGATGAGAAAACATCATGCCCCACTCATAAATGGCTACATCTAGCAATAGCTTTCTTTAAACATACGTTGATAACATTATCATATAACTTCTTTCAGTTCAGCTTGCACAAAATTGAAGTTATTGATGCAAACGATGCGTTTTACAGATCACAGAAATTAGGAAGGCAAGAGACCTAACATTAGCTTGTCTCTTCTACCAAGGCAATTTTGTCCATACAATCATGTACACTTTTAAATAACCAAAATAATGGAGCATCCAACATTTTCCTTGGAAAATTGCTGTTTAATAGGTTTTACCGTTTGAATAATCATTCTGGTCCTCTGCAGCTTTAGTTGGTTTAATGATATCATTTCTATGGTTCCAAAAAGCAAGAAAACTATGTTAAGAGCCTACTGGTGGCTGTGAAGATGTGACAGAACATTGCCAGTAACTTCTATGTCCAAAAAAATCATTAATCAGAGACCTGAAACACATCAATTCCTTTGTATTTATGTATGTTTCTTCTTTCACTTGTAATATTTTTCCCAGATGTGTAAGCAATTAAATTATTTCACAAATGTTTTAAAATGTTTTAGAATCATACCATTGAAGGATTCATAGAACCGAAGGATAATTTCTGCTAGAAGGGGCCTTAGAAGGTTGTGTCTGGTGTGTCTCTGTTGAGCCCGAAGCATGAAGCCAAGCACTAAGTGTTATGGGAAAATTTGTGACGTCCTGTTCATGTTGTAACACACACTTTCTAACCTCAAAACAGACTTTCTATACCTAGTTATCAGCTGCTGGATGGGCATTTCACTCTTCCATGCTGTCACGGAGGGAGAAGGCTTCACTAAGGAAGCGAAGAGGAGAACAGTTTGTTCCTTTTTAGATTGAAGGTTCACCATAACATTGTCCACACTGCAAGTAAGAGGGTGCGTCTCTCTGCACACATAGCAGAGTACAACTGTTTTCTGAGTCTCTTCAAAAATTCATTAAGATTTCTGTTTCTCTTTTAATTTTTCTTTTGGTAAAAAGCTGCAAATAGTATGGACCTGTTCCTCCAGACCCGATTAGCTTACCACAGCAGCTGGGAATCTTGGTAATTGAAATGAGCTGGAGATAGAAACTTCAGAAGCATCACTCATATCCCTTTTGATTCCATTCACGTTTTATCAATTACGAGCAAACACTCCGTCTTGCCAGGAGATGGTGCTATAACTCCAGAAAAAGTGGATTTGTGTGTTAGTCAACACGAAAGCAGAAGTAGAGATTTTAACATTGCTATACGGAAACTTTAAACCTCAAACATTTCAAATGAAGAGAAAATCTACCTATATGGTATTGAGCCCCGAGATTGTTTCAGTTTTGGAGGCTTCTTAAATTTCTCTGGGTTTGGGAGTTGGTTTGCTTCTTTATTTTCTGTTTAGGAAACTACTCATATGAATAATTAAGTCCAGTACACAATCCAGAGTTTGGTTTCCTTGGCTTGGTCTGGTTTTTTTAACCTTAGTTTACTTCAGTAAATGTGGTTTTGTTTAATTTGTAATTCATATATTGAGACTAGTAATACACTTCTGCAGACAGAAGGTTGATCCAAATACTGTTAGCTCTTATGAACTTATAATGATATAACCAGACAGATATTTTGGATTGATACATCAAGCAACATGTTTGATTTCAGGATTAATTTGGGTCTGTAAAACACCCAAAGAAAACATGACTGCTTTGGGAGGCTTGGGGCCCTTCTAGAACCTCCTCACCTGTAGAGTTAGCAATGCTTCAAACCAGTGTTTTGCACCAAATCAGAAAGGCCCACGTGACTTGCACATGCTCTGCACCTTTCCTTGTGCCTTTCATTTTATTGTTCCCTTTGAAATATTTTAACCTCACAAAACTGAAAACACCCTATTTACCTGTATTTTACAGAACTCGAGCTGGTACAAGGCAGAAACAGAATCACAGAATCACAGAATGTTCAGGGTTGGAAGGGACCTCTGGAGATCACCTATTCCACCCCCCCTGTCAGAGCAGGGTCACCTACAGCAGGTTGCACAGGATGGTGTCCAGGCAGGTTTTGAATGTCTCCAGTGTGGGAGACTCCACAACCTCTCCGGGCAGCCTGTTCCACTGCTCTGCCACCCTCAAAGTAAAGAAGTTCCTCCTCATATTAAGATGGAGCTTCCTATGTTCAAGTTTGTGCCCATTACTTCTTGTTCTATCATTGGGCACCACTGAAAAAAGACTGTTCCCATCCAAAAAACTAGCAAAAAGTATTGCCATTTGCCAGGTTCTTTGACAAGGACCTGACACAAAAAAGAGAAATTTAACTGACATCAGTTCTGTTGGTTCCATAACTTAGTGGAGTTTTAAATATTTTTCAGGCAACTAACATTGGAACTTTTTTTGATTTGCCACAGGTTTGTTGATTAGAATGAAGAGTTTTCTAGGATAAGTTATTTGGCCATTAAAGTATCTTACTAGACAGATGAAACTGCACTGCTGAACTGAGACCTAGCTTGGCAGGCAAACCATGGCTTGGCTCAGCCATGGGAGCAGCCTGAAATGCTGGAGCACTGCAAGGATGTGGCCCTGAATATCCATGTGGGTAACCTGAGTCCCACCTGAGGTCAGGTTATCTACAGGGCCTGTCTGCCTTTTTAGCAGGTGCCAGAGAGACCCTTTTAAGATGGATCCCAGGTTGTCTGCTCTAGCATATGTTTGATGACACATGTAGAACTCCGAGCTGAGTACAGCAGAGTCTATCTATACTGCTTATCACCTCAAAGAATAACCAAGAGCTTCCTCTCCCTGCCAAAACTCTAACATCTGATGCAAGTGAAATCTTACACACAACACATTTCAGGCTTAATATTTCCTGATGCTGTTCATTACTAGGAGCTACTATGCAATTTAACCCGTAATCTCCCAGTGGCATCAGCCTAAAGTTATTTTTCTTTGCTAAATTTATTATGTGTTTTATTGCATTTCCTACAGCTACCATGGTTTCTTCGTTCAGAATTTTTAGCCAGTGACCCAAGTCAGAAACCTGAGCTATTGACAGAGATGACAAAATCCAGATATCCTTAAGATATCTATCCACAGACTTCATTTAGATATCACAAATTTCTGTCAGCTTAAATGTGGTAATTACATTAATAATGGCAGTCTCACAATTGACAAGAAGCATATTTATGTGTAAAAAGACTTACTGGTCAAAAAATTTTGGCACTGATAAAAAAATAATAACTGTCTTTATTTTCAATGAAAAATCACTAGAAATGCTAAAAGGCAGCACTAAATATTATTAAATCTTTGTACCAAGTTTGCAAGGCCTCAGAATTGAGGCTTGTCTGGCTTGCCCTGTCTGAACTATTCTTGCCTGCAACTTTGTTTTAACTCACCAGTAAGCTTGGAGTTGCACAAAACCGGTTTTAGAGGTAACAAGGAGTACAAACAAACCTAGAATTTTGTGTCTAACAAATGCAAAAGTCACCGCATTTAGTAAATTTGGATGTAACATGAAGATGCAGAACAACAAAGAAAGATGAAGGTGCAAATGGGTGTTAGCAAACATTTAAGAATAACCCCATGTTCTGCACGAGGGTGGGGGCTGAGGTGAGAGAGCACCGGTGCAGGGTTCTGCCTGGACAAGAAAGGCCCCATAACAAATGGCTTAGTAAGATAACTGCTTAATAAGATGTAATGAGAAACGGAAAATAGATAGCAAGTAATCTTATGTCCTTTCAGACACTGGGCACCCCACATTCGTAGAGCATTAGACAGAGTTTGGTTGGGTTTTCCCCCAGTGTGCTGAGCAGAGGAGAGCAAATCCCGTCCATGGAGAGACGCTGTCTTCTGGTCATCTCAGCTATTATATAATTTCTGTATGAGAAAACAACTGTATTCCTAAAGGATGTTCTCATGAGAACTTCCTTGCTGCTCCGTTAGATAAAGGCAAGGCCAAGCAGGTGGCGTAACTGCCAGACGTGTCCTGCTCAGTATCACTCTCTCCTCAAATACCGTATCTGCCACAAGGCTTCCAATACACCTCACGCAGATCCTAGCATGAGGAAGAAGAAAGCAGTGACATGAGCATTATATTCCGCCTGACAGAGGAATCCAGATGCTGACAGCTCATGACCCACCACTGCCAGAAGGACGCTGCCAGCCTCAGGACCCAGAGGAGCAGGGGAAGGATGAGCAGAGCACCCAGGAGGATGTAGAAACTAAGCAAGTGTACAGCAATTTTAATGGTTTTATTACTATTACTGAAACTTTATTCTGTGTTCTAACTGTATTCTTCTTTTTCTTTAACAGTTAGATCTGGGCTAATAACGATTTTCATTACATTAGCAATAAACTCCTGGCTTTATATAAATTTAAGGTGTGCTTCCTTTTTGAGCATAAACAAGATTTTGAGTGTAACACTATCTTCATCTGAATCAATCATGGGTGGACTCTTTTGGAGCTCAGTTCACGCGTAAGCAAATGAGCATACAAATTCCTCTTTTTTCCAGGCATTGCAACCCTCTCACCTCCCCACAGCTGTGGTGATGAAGGTCCAGCTCCTTTCTAAACCTCGTGGTCTGGCAGAGGCAACACTATGATGTTCATTGTTGTCCATGTATTATTTCAAATTTTTTAAGTCCCATGTCAAGAGATTGAATAGGACTTCTCCTTCCATGAGCCAGTGTTTCTGTTCTTCTCTCAGTGTCAGTGTTACCCTGCACAAGTTTTGTGTGTACTGGAGAGTGAATACCTAGCAGTAATTTTTGGAGTCAAAGTGCTCTGTCTGTCATATTCAGTTATCAAATAGCGTATACAACCTCACAGTCCATTTCTTGTTTGGATGAGCACTCCAAAACATCTGTAAAGGGCTACATAACAAAGATTAATATTTCTAAATAAAAGAAATCATTCTATTTCTGATCTCTAAGACTTAATCTTCAGAGAAAACAGACAAATCATATTTTTTCAGTGATCTTGGGAACTAAGATTCATAACTCTACCAGATACACAAAAAGCAAACTCTGTAGTGGTATTGTTTTTAAGATATACTCTTATCTTCTTCCCCTCTACTAAATTGTTATAGAAATTACGTTTATCTCTTCCATCCAGAAGATAAGTACCTTACTATTTTTATTTCTCTGCCTCTCCTTCCCCCCCCTTGCCCTTTTCCTCTGAGAAAATACAATCTACTCCACAATCATCAAACACCTTTGCTCTCAGAGACAACCTTACCAATACCTGTCTATCTAGACCCACACCAAATGTTTTTTATTTCTGCTTAGCTTTAAAATATTCGAAGCCTATCTTAAACTTGAAGAAGGGTTTTGATGCTCAGAAGTTTGCCTAATTTTTCCAGCTAAACAAACTACTCTGATGAAACATATTATTTCACATTAAAAAAACCACTTTTGCTTGGTAATAAATGTCAGCAAAAGCTATCTTGATGATTTGTTTCATCTCTCTGTGGAATCCAAGCTTACGTCAAAAGAGTTTATCAATTGTTCTGCTTTGGCTCATAAGCTGAGAGATTCTTACTGTTTTATTTGTGTGAAGAAGGCACATGGTATTTACCGAGTCGTGATTCAGTCCTGAGATTTGAGGAGTTCATGACTCATTCACACCTGGTATTTTAATGTCTCAACAGTAAATCTCTTCCACTCCCAACTTACTTGGTTACATGTTGATTTTGATTTGGCTGCTAAGCCTGTTTCTAGCACTACACCACTGCTAGTAAGTTGTCCCTCAAGTACACAAATATATAACAAATTGCCTATTATAGCAATGTCTACTATATAATATTTATCCAAAATAGTTGGTTGATTTCCAACAGATGTGGTTCTTAGTTCATTCTTGCATCTCTTGGATAGATGAAAATAATAAAATGAAAATAATTTCTATCTCTGTAAAGCTGAGGACACCTCAAGGACAACAACAATGAACAGAAACAGGTCTGTTACTGTCAAATAGTACCTGCTTATCAGCTTTCAACCCTTCACCTGGTCTATACCAAGACCCCAAGCCCAGGCTGATAGCGGAGGAACTGACAGTACAAGTACAGGGTAATACCATTTGTTCTTGGGGAACTGCAGAAATTGCAGCTGCTGTGTTATTGCTCATTAAAGCAATGCTGTCCTGAGAGCTAGGCAGAACTTGGCTGAGGCACAGCAGAGACAATAAAGGACATGTATGTATTACATGTAAAACATCCCAGATAGCATGAAAGCACAAAGGAGATAGCAAGCAGGTATAAAGGACAATCACAGCCCCTGCAGGAACAGGGGCAGGGGCAGAACTGAAAAAGCAGGATCACTCCAGCCCTCTTTCCCTGAGTAAGGATGCTGAACTGGGCAGTGTTGTTGGGTATCTGCAGCAGGTCCTCCACCTCCTCTTGTAGAGAAAGATCACTCCTCCTTTATTTGCCATTCGCCACACTTTGCTGCTGCAACTCAGCAGTCATCTCTAATGTGTTATCTTTTACTGTGTAACTAGGTTAAGTATATTCAGAATTTTAAGCAGGTTTGTGAGTATGTGGACGTATGTGTAGGTTTTCTCTTCCAGCCTCCCTGCGTAGTAAGGTGATTGGTACTGCAGCCCAGAGTCAGTAAAGTAGGATGTAATAGTTCTTTCTATCTTTTTCACTTCAGGTGTAGAAACAGCAACAGCTTCATGGGTATTAGTTTCTTTACTGACAGCAGCAGGTTGCTTTTTTTTTTTCTCTCTTTCTCCCTTTGTAGCCACATAGCTGTGTGTAGTATACAGCACTTAACAAGCACTTCATGAACCATTTATCCTTTCAAGTGGTTATTTTTCTTCTAAAAGAACAAGTTTCATATTTTGTCAATCTACTTGGAGACCTTCTCAGTGGCTTTATAGAAGTTTTCCTTTGAGCTATTACTTTCTTCATTTAACACAATGACACTTGAAAGTTTCTTTCGTCATAAACATGTTATGGAATTTCTAATAATATTCAGTCTCATCCAGGATTTTGGAGCATCTAGAGACACAGACCTAAGAATCTTTCTGAAGAAAGCTGAACTAAATGTTAAATGAAGTGATGCTAAGTTTGGAAACACCCCTATTGATGTCTCCATATATCATTAACCAGCTCCATAGAGAAGATTTTTACATCTGTAACATAAGATGAGAAATTATATATATTGAATCAGGTAAACAAATCCAAGACTAATGTATGCCACTGTGAGTATTGTAAATATCCATCTTCCATTTGCAAAACCACTTACGAGATATTATATGTGTAAGATCAGACTGTTAAGTTTTTTTGCTATTTGAAACCATACCAGCTATCACTTTACATAGATATCTATGACCTTAGAAGTTTTGATAGAGGGTTAAACCTCATCTTTATATGGTTGATTTCTTCAGGCTCTACTGTCTGAAGTGAAGCAAGGACTTAAATTTGCAAGAGCTCTGTTTGCCCGGCCATAGTGCAATCATTCTTTAACAAAATTGTGCCAGAAAAGTCAGTGGGAAAAGTCCTATTGATTTTGGTGAAAACTGGAGATGGAAATGTGGGACCAACAAAGCTATGGCAATTGATAAGTCAATTTGTCACCTAATGGGATTATAATTGCCTATACATCAAAGAGCTGGAGCAATATAATAGCTTTTAACCCTGACAGACATCTCAGATAAGATTTACTTTCCTCCCAGAAGGAAAGAACAGAAGTGATTTAGCAAATTGCAAGTTGTAAATGGCTTAACTGCTCTAAGACGTAAAGCAGGATAAAAAAGCTGTACACTGGGAAATCATGTAGGGAATAGAAGGATACATGGAACTCCTGGTGTGTTTAATGAGCTCAGCCTACAGAAGCAATAATATACATGACCCTCCAACAGTTTTGTGTCCATACATCTCTCCCTTTGGTCTGAAATATGTTCTTAATTATGTTTTCAATGAGACAACGTAATTTAATGATTCCTATTTCAGATATAGCAGTCTTTTCTGCACACTTTGTTGCTTGGAACAGTAATTGTAAGATTCTTCAGGCTTTCCTAAGCTGCTTTTGTCCATGCACCGCGATGTATACACTAGATGGCACTCAATTCTTATTACTCAATGACTATATGCCCCTGTCCAGAAAAGAAATTACAACAGCTAGTGAAACAATTACTGAGTTTACTGTTACCTTCAGCTTGAATTGTTGAAGTCGCTAAAGGCTGTAACAGAAATTGATAACTTTCCAATTATGCCTGTAGCAGAATGAAATGTTGAGAAGGCCTTGTGTACATTCAGTTTACATGTAATGCATTTACTGCAGCAAATTAGATGAGTGACCACCCTTCCCAGATGTTCCGAGTGCCCTTTAAATATTTTGTTCAAAAGGAAGATGGTAATGCTGCTTTTGGTGGTACACAAATGGACATATCAATTCTTTGACTTTTATTGTTTTGGAGACCGTTGTTTCAGAAGAGCTTAGAAGATGTTAAGTTCTAACCGCCCTTGTAAACAGTTGGCATGAAAAGTCAAATAATAAGAAATAGTAAGAAGAAAAATTAAAAATATCCTAAACATATATTGAAATATATGCAGCCAAGAACTCTAATTGAGATTTGGGGAACAAAGTCATAATTAGAGCTTCTACCACATGGGAAAAACGGAAAACCAAGGGAATTATGAAGAACATATTTTCAGGGAATATTTAATTCTTAAGGGTTTAGCCAGAAAGGGAAGGGCTGAACTCCAAAGCAGACTTCAGTGCGGAAGTCCCCAGACTGTGATGTTCTTTGATAACAATATTATTTATATTCTGGGAAAGTAATGTTAACTTTCTAGGCTGTAGTTTTCTCAAGTACAGAGCAAAAATGAAGATGTTTCTTTTTCTTGTCTTTAGAGCTTTGAGGTCTCTAAAAAGATAGATAAGCTCTAACATGTATTCATTTCACTACAAAATTCTACCTTTGTTTGATTGCAATCAGGCTGATCAAGCTACAATTTATGATAAAGCTGGAATACACAGAGTTAATGGGAGCATTTCTTGTGTTCCTTTTTGCTCTTGGATTTTTTGTCCTCTTGGATTATGTGTTTCTCCTTTCATACATAATCATATTCTTTTTCAATCACAGTAAGCCTGGGGATGCAGCCAGCTCCAGTTCCTATTATCTCCCAAACTGTGATAAAGTCACACAAGGAGCAAATCTCTATGATATTTTTCAAGAATAATGAAAAGTCACATAAGAGCAGCAAAATTATCCACCTAAAATACCGAGCAGCTGTGGCACTGGCAGGGTTTTAGAAGCTGGTATCACATCAGAGCACTGTTCTTGGCTCCTCTGCCTGTCCTTCAGACAACCACCGCGTCTCTGGCACCCAGTTTTGAGCGCTCTCTTTAATCACCATCAGTCACCACAAGCCACTACATCCTATGTGCCTGCTAAGACTCTAATCAGTCAACACTGAGACAACTTTTATAACTAAGTAACAGACACGATGAAGTTTGAACCTTTCACAGCAAACTCTGAGACAGGATCAAAGACACCATCTAGTCTGTGGTGCACAGTTGTGAGAATACTGTGAAGCATTTTGAAAGGAAACTGCAAAACCACAATTCAGGTTATCAATTCCTTTTTAAGAGTGTCTTCTATTGCACTAAGATTCCCACTACGGCATACCTGATATTGTTACTGAATTAAAAATAATCTGGAAGCTTAGAACTCCCAAGACCTGTAACAGGGAACAAATATGGGGTGATCTTGAAGTCATTCATCAATACCTCATCTACAGATATGCTGATTTTGCTTCAGTGACATTTTCAGTGAGTCCAAAGGGAAGGTATTACAACTAACACAGCTGAAATCAAAGGTTCAGGCCAGCATTTTAGAGGCAGAACTGAGGACAAGCTTCCTTTTGGCTAACAGCTTGAAAGTTTCTACACAAAAACCGGATGAAAAACCCTGAGGAAAGATTGGCTAACATAGAGTTCATATAAACAAACAACAGATGTGCAGAGACTTATTATTGGCTTCATCCTGATACATGTGGGAATGTTACTCCCTGATCTAGTGATAGAAAGATATTGCAGGGACAGAAGGACTATTATTTTTTCACACAAAGGTAAATAGGAGACTTCAGTTGCAGTAGGTGATCTAGATCATTGGTAGTCCTTGACTGGAAGAGGAACAATCAGTGAGAGAAAAGTTCTGGTTTAGATGGGGAAACAGACATGACTCTTCAGTGGAGCTAATAAAGCGAATTGTTAAATGATATGCCCATGAGTTGTTTTCATGACGTCAGCAGCAAGGAGAACGACAGATATTTTGCTCTTTCTTCCTTTACTATTGGCCCACACAGAAGAGGATTACAGAGACTGAAGATACTACTCAAACATTGATTTTATGTCAAGAAAATTGCCTGCAAAAAACCCAGTAGAAATCACAGCCCAAAACGTTATGCACACTACCGATTTCCCTTTGGGGTGTACCTTCTCAGCGTGGCTGGAACACTTTTGTAGAACAGTCACTAACATGTAGACTGAGTATCTAGTCCTTCTTTTTCCTTTTTTTGCTGTTCAGACAATGAAGAAAGGAAGCTATGGAGGTCTTAGACAGCTTTCAGCTGAAGTAGTTGTATTTAAGTACCGAATCTATCCCATTGCAGGCTTATATTTAGAGGAGACAACTTGGATAAGGTGACCCAGTAGACAAAGACTGCTGCTATAGGTCTTAAATCCTACCTGCCCCCACCTCAAGAATAATGATAAATTCAACAAATGTCACAGTGACCTGGTGAATGTATGACAGAAAAATCATAGAATAATAAATTATGTGAAGTGTGGCAAACATCTGTGTATTTTCAAATTATTTCAGAATTTAATTCTATTGAAGAATAAATTCAATGCATAAACTCAGCTTGGTATATTTGTGTTTTGATTACTTGCTGGATTGATGAATGCTTCTCATCAGCCTTTCATGAAATATTTTTGAAAGTCTGATTGGGTGCCTTTTTGAACCCAAGAGTTTGGGGAAATTTTACTACATCAGCCAGTGGGGATACTACTGGGAATCTTCATCTAACATTTCATCACACAAAATTGGTGTCACAGCTTTTGCTTTAGTTAACATCTTTTTCTTTCATTACCACCACTCAGGTGGTAATGGAAAATTTTGGCTCTTTTATTATGAAAAGAAGAGATTTTTTCCTGATAGGATAAGTGTGCTTTATCTAAGCTGAACATCACACAGCAAATCAAATTGCCTTTTACAAGGAAGTCTCCCATTTTCATTGTTAAGGAATAAGTCTAAGTGCAGGGCTCTGTCTCCACATATAAAACGTTCCTGGACAGAGTTTTCAGTATTGGTTCTAGCCTCACTCTATTTTATGACTTCTGGCCTCTTATAGCAATTTTATTTACTCTGTCTTATAGACCGAAAGCTCTCTACCAGACTATTATTTTATGATGCTCTTTCTGTAGAAAATAGGAGTTTTTCATTTTCATTTTTGCATTGTGTCAACTTGTACTACATGTATATATAAGATGTGAGGTCTCAGTATATCATCTATGCAGACAGCAATAACATACCATATTGGAAACAGTGGAAACACAATCTTTACTATATCTTTGTGCCTTGCCAATACACAATATTGTGTGTATCAGTGAAATCAGGGTTTTGCAATATTTTGCCATGAATCTTTCGTAATGTCAAAGAATAATTTGCACTGAATATATAGAAACTCTCCAGTTTTCATTATACAAACAGTAAAAAATAATTTATGAGATTATAAATTTGGGTTAGCTTGCTATTACTTGCTGCTAGAAAATAGCAGGGATTCCCAACAACTTTCACTGTAACTAAAAACCTATCATTTAATACCTTCTATTACATTGCAGTCATACAATAGCCACTCCATTTAGTTAATTTAGATTATCTCCAGGCTTTTAATGCTCACTTCCAGTTATAATGGGCAGTTGCGTACTAAAGGAACGTCATTAATTTCTTACCTAGACCATCTAAGGGTACATGTAGACTTAATTGACAGGCCATTTAGGTGACCACAAATTGCAAGTCCTGCAGATACAGCCGCCTCAGAGTAAGAGTGCGATACATGAAGCAAAACATTAGAGCAATAGTACACTAGAAGCAGTGTGATCAATATAAGAGAACAATTTCTCATGCTTTTTGCAGCCAGATCATCGCTTCTTCTTATGCTAGTGTATGGCAGAAAGATACCTAATCATAGACGACAGTGTTTTCATTATTAAGTTGTTCTTATGCTTAATTAAATTCAATATTATTTTTAATCTGAATTTGTATTATGCCACCATCTTGCCTCTGAGTTATCTGCATATCTGAAATGAAAAATATCAGGCCATCTTTCTTAGCTACCTACATTACACAGCATTTCATGAAAATTTATCTGGTACCACATAAAATCCATGTGCAAGAAGTGGAGAGAAATAAGTGCCTGTAAAAAAATCTCTGGGTGGGATTCCAGTTCATCCAGTTCGGATATTTTACTCAATTGATGGATTAGAGTAGTGGTTAAATGCCTACCCCTTTTCTTAAATACAAGGAATCAATATGACAAGGCAGACACTAACTAATCTGGACTCTGGTTTCCTAAGCTTTCTTGTCGAAGGAACATAGCATTATGATGGTGGGTTTTAGCATAAAAGGGTTATGGACCCACAAGAAAAGCAGGAAAATGGGAACTGGGTTTAAGACTGACATTGGCACACTTGACTGAGTGGGTGAGGCATTTGGTCCCTGCTTCCAAGATCTGCATTGGCTTTTTTAAGCTGATGAAGATATGCAAGCCCATTTCAATGAGCTAGGTTCAAAGCATTTTGCCTTCTCTGACAGACTGACCCAACCACAAGTGCTTGAAACAGTCTCTTAGTCACCAGTTCTCCAACTAGTCTTATATTTTCCTCATGCTTGCATGCAGAGTCACTCCATTTCACAGGTCTGAAGACTATTCTGCTCATGGGCAAGTGGACTAAGGTGGATCTTATCTGATTCTCCATGAAAACCTGTTTCATATTCAGAAATGAAAACTCCTGTGTCCTGAATTCAGACACTTCTGAACTAATGAAGGCAACTAAAATTCAACACCCAGAGCTTTCTGGAGATCCCTAGCTAATATGGGAACCCTTGAAGTTAAGAAACCCTGGAGACAGACCACCTGGATGGTGGTCTAGTTTGGATACTTCATGATGTAGCACTCTCAAACCTAAGCCACAATTTAGCTAGGAACTAAGAAGATTAAGGGTTTATTTATCTAATATGATTAGTGGGAACGTTTTGTTTAGAAGTTCAGTAATTTAAAAGAAGGGAGAAATTAAGGTGTGAAAAAGTACCAGTGGGGGCTGGCGGTGGCCTGGGTGGGGGCCCAGGAGCAGTGGGGCCTCCCCGGGGTGGCAGGCCCTGAAGAGGCCTGACAAATATCCAAGGCAGTCATAAACACCAGAAGAGTGAGCACAGTCACCAAAGTCTGTGTACATATGTAGGGAGTGAAGCCGCAGTCTACCAGAAAATAGCAAAAACACCTTCTATGACTCCATAAGGACAGGGAAAAAGAAAAAGTATCTGACTCAAGTTTCTCCAAATCATAAATGGAACAAAGATAAGCACCAAAACTTGTCACAGGACACAAGAAGTGCCTACACTAAATCTCTGGGCTCTTTGAAAAGAAGAAAATAGGTTAAATCTTTCCTTCGATTTTTTTTTCCCCTTGAATCGATGTGAAATGATTTTTCTTTTCACACCAATATTTCACTTTTTCCAGTGAAGCAGCATTTCACGCTGCCACATTTAGCATACTTTTGACCTCTTTAAGTGAGTGACCACTCCTTGCCCATTTAGCAAAATGGTTTACAACCTCTTATCCTTCTCGGAAGACTGCTAAATGTAATTAAGGAAAAGCAGATCTATTATCAGTCGTCTTAAATTTATTTTAGCGGTAACTATTCCCATATGAGAAAATTTTTAGGGAGTTGGAAATTAGAAAAAAAAAAAGGAAAATAATGCTATTAAGATGCTCAAATGAGAAGGATTTCCTAAAAGCAGTGACAGGTGTCTTGCGAGTGTCTTACAACAGGTGAACCTTTAAAAAGATACTTACATCAAATCAAATCCTTAAGTTTACAGTTAGGCCTCATCGACACGCAGGTGTGATAATTTTACAGATGTTAATTTATCTAAGTTAGAGTGTGATTTTTACCTAACATACATCTCTATGACTGCCCCTGTCATTACCGTATTGGTGCAAAAACCCAAGTTCTAATAATCTTTTATGTTCCAGGAAAGAAATTCTCAAGGTCTGAAGTACTTTATCTATATCAACATGCTTGCCTGATGGATTTTTTTGCAGGTGAAGAGGTCTTTAGTCATTTCCTTCTTTTTGCAAGCACTGAATGCCTGCTAGTTTCTAATGAAATCCATGAGATATTGGCTGTTTACCACCTTTAGAAAATAAGGCTGGAGTTTTAGTTAATTTGCTTAATTTTGTTTTTCAAAGTCAGGTTACATACAGGTATAACTAAGGTTTATGCTGTTCAGCACAGTTCTAGGCTTCTTTTTAATTAGTGCCATATTTTACTTTAAACAATCCCTCATTTTTAAAAATCTTCTAATTTTACAAATATTCATATTCAGCACAAGTCCAATACAAATGGCAAGACACTAAAATACTACCTTCCACAAAACAAAGCAGTTGCTGCAGTTCCCTTAAAGTTATTATTGTATTCAATCATATTTATGAAGATATGGTACACTTATGAAATATAATACAAACAAAGAGGCAGTTAGCAACAAAGCAAAATAGCTCATTATATGCTTAGCATGACAGTTTCATTACTGCCCTACACAAATTTCACACTTGTAATAAGATATGTAGTAAATGTAAGTTATTTTGAGACTAAAAGCACAGCAGGCCTAAGTTCTGTGTAGCTCTGCAATTTTTATTTTTTATGAATCATAATATCTTAACTTGCAATTTGCATTAAAATAATGCTAAAATAAAAGCAAGGAATTGTGGGACTCCAGTTTATCTAATTTAAGCATGCTAAATGCCTGATTCTTAAGATTAGAATTAATCCTCTGAAATAAATTGGGGGAGGAGGAGAGGGAGATATTTCTGAAGGCTGTAAAGAGAGATCTGGTCTGTTCAAATTTAGGCATTTAGGTGAGGTAAACTGGCTCCTACCCTCACCAGTCAGGCAATATAACCAGGGATGTTACTGCCATGCAGCTTGAAGATGGCCTGTTTTATGTAATCACCATGTTTTTAGAAAAAACAGGCAGAGTCAAGTGGTCCATTTAAATCAAACCATCCTTACTCAAATAATGCAAAATATAAGATTTTTATATGAGGTCTGCATGTGAGCTAGGCTCTTAGGTATCTTGAACAATGGAGAATCCACAATCTTTCCATGAAAACCTTTCTAGTGCTTAATTGTGTGATTACTAAAATATGTTGTCCCTTATATAAGGTTATATATATTTAAGGTTATATAACTCTAGGAAAAAAAAAGTAAATCTATTACATTTTTCCTTATCCATAATATATACATTCTGTGTTGGGATAGAGCAGGATGTGCATGCTCCTTAGTATAGAGGTTATAGGGATTACTTATCTGTTTCAAGTTGTGGTTACTATGTGAAGCTGTGAAAGAACCATCCATCTTTCTGCTGGGAACTATGGTGACTAGGTTATTTTCAGATTTATTTCCAGTGTGTCTTGCTACAACACCAGTGGCTTCAAGGCTCCAATGCTGCATTTATATAGTAAATTAAACGATACAAAGGTTTCCTGCTACTCTCTATTAAGTTTTTAGACTTATCACTGGTGCGGTTTTGGCCCTTGCCATGTAAAACTTCTGAACTATCCTCTGGCATGCTTCAGGAGTTAGTCTGGACAAAGGATACATGCAGAGATGAGGTAGCTTCAATGTGGCCACCTTTTTGGAGAGCCAGGTTATGGAAATGACTGATACCGTGCCAGGTGGCTTATGTGTCAGAGAGGTACTCTGTGCAATTTCAGTTTTTCAGATTGCTGTTTGTTACTTTTTGCCTGTTGTTGGGGATCTGGGAGTATTTTCAAAGCCTATCACAGGCATCAGTGCCCTGGATTTGGATCCCTTAGAGATTAATTCATTCTCCCACCAGTTTCTTTTTTTTTTTAAATAAAGTTGATTGAAAACACATCCTTTTCTTGCACCATAGTCCTTTAATTATAAAATGGAGTATTATTCCCTTATTTGACATACACACACACGTCTCTCTCTCTCTCTCTCAAGACTGAGATCCATTCCTGACTGAGAGGAGGAAGTCTTATGAGCATCCAGCTGTATACTGAGACTTTTTTTTCAAGGTACAAATCTATCAAAAAGCTTTGACAGCGGAGATTTAATTCTCTTCTGTGGGGTCATTTTAGTAGCTGTAGATTGCATTAAAAATACAGTCCAAAAATAACTAATGCTTCATTATGGATGATTAACCTGCCATAAGTACAAAAAAAAGGCGAAGTGGAGAAGCTTCTAAAGAACTTGCAGCCTCAAGGAGAAAACTTTTGTTCCCATTACACTACAATACTCTTATGATTTCTAAGTATCAAACCAATGGGACTCTCTGTGTTGAATTATCCTTCTTTTCTCATTAAGTTTGATTTTTAATAATGTTTTTTTTCCCCCTGTTCTTTCATTGAGGGAATTATTTGGAGTTGCACATTGCTTGCAGCAAAAGATTCACTTGTCTTAGGAATACAAAGCCACCAAAACTGAAAAGTGTACAAGCTTTTCACAAGCACTTGTGAAGTCTCTAAACATTTAACTATGCAGTACTCGTTACTCCAGCATCATGTAGGATGATGATAAGCTTTAAACCTCTCAAATCCAGCAACAATCATTTCTCATATTTAGGATCTACCTCTGAGAATTCATCCAGAGACTGGCAGCACATCCTGTGTTTGGTGTTGCCATACCAGACTGCTTCTAGAACCAACATCACCTACTTTAAAGCTGGGTATGTCTGTAACTGAAGTGTAGCCCTACTTCCAGTTTTCCACAGCAATACTAATTATTTTCAGGCACTTTGGAGACAAGGGGGACAAAGAAGAGTTGCTTATTAAAATACAAGCCACTTCTGAATGAAAAATGTAACTAACCACTTGCCCATGGTAATGAATAACCAATCAGCTACATTCATCACTCTCTACTGTATTTCCCTTTAAAGTGAAACACCACACTGTTCTTTAGAGACTTAAGGAGAAACTTTCCATCAGCAGTTCAGTATAAACTATATACTTATTATGACTGAATACAGAACACTTCTGGAAGTGTTCACAGCTTCAAACACACCTGCAACAAAACTCCGTTGACTTCAGGGAACTCAATATGCATTGGGGATGAATTTGGTCCAGGGAGTTTAAAGCTTGAAGGAAAATCTAAAGGAACCAGGGGAAATCAAGAATATTCAATGAACTCCTGATGCATATGTATTCTTTTATTGAATTTTTTCCTCCAGGGTTGATTACGGATGCATAATTTTTTGTTAGAAAAAGGTGTTCAGGATTTTTTTTTTTTAAAGACAAAGAAAGAGCTATACCATGAAGGATTATTAAAATTATCATATATATTAATCTGCTGTTGAGACAGAGATTTCTGCAATTTTATGAGATGGTTAAGTAGCAGTTCTATCTACACACTGAGTTTGAAATATTTTAGGCTTCAGTGATTATGAGTGCCTCAGCTGTAAGATATTCTGCCACATTCACATACATCTCACATCTCTCCTCTCAGGCTTGTATTCTTGAGGGATGTTGTGAGATAACAGCAACCCATCAACAAGGACTAGTAGTGGCAGCCAAAAATCTGCTCCTGACTGTTGCTGTGACCAACTAATCAATCTCAAAATTAGGTCAGCCACTTTTTTTACCAGATATACCCAATACAATAACATCACACAGAAGAAAACAGACAAAATCACCAAGCTGTGGTCCCTTCATAAAAGTCCATTACAAAGAGGTTTAAATTTTCATTTTCTGTTCCAAATAAATGTTCAGTTCTTCTGTACAGACACTTCAATAGATGGCTGTAGAAATAAAACAGCGAAGAAAGCAAATATTTGACTCACAGATGTGGCTTACTGAATGGATTTAAAAATGCCAACTATTAAATATGTGTCCTTAATCATCGTCTGGGTTGGAAGTGACCTTTAAGATCATCAAGTCCAATCATCAACCTGACACTGCCAAAACCACCACTAAACCATGTCCCTAAGCACCACATCTACCTGTCTTTTAAATACTTCCAGGGATGGTGGTTCCACCACTTCCTTGGGCAGCCTGTTCCAATGTTTGAAAACTCTTTTGGTGAAGAAATTTTTCCTAATATCCAATCTAAACCTCCCCTGGTGCAACTTGAGGCCATTTCCTCTTGTCCTATCACTTGTTACTTGGGAGAAGAGGTCAACTCCCACCTCGCTGCAATCTCCTTTCAGGTAGTTGTAGAGAGTGATAAAGTCTCCCCTCAGCCTCCTTTTCTCCAGGCTAAACAACCCCAGTTCCCTCAGCCGCTCCTCATAAGACTTTTTCTCCACACCCCTCACCAACCTTGTTAAGACAGCGCATCATCAGCATCCAATACTGAGAATGCTGCTAGCACCACATGTTGTTCCGTATAACATTGTTCATCATACTTAAGCTTTTCTCACTAACTTGCAACTAGACCCCATCTAATTAATAACCCTATTGAAGCAGACTGAGCTTTCAATTAAGGCCAAAGCAGTGCTTGCAAGGTATTGATCCAATAAGATATTCAGTCAAACACACATTACTACTTTGGTGGCCTTTGGGGATTATTATCTCCAGGTTGAAGTTGCTTAGGAGAATGGTGCCAGAATTTGGCTGTGCCTAGTAGATATTGCAATAGCATAAATAGAATAATTAAAATCTAATTTCAAGTAAAATCATCAATAAGTTTACAAAGATCCTAGTAATTTTACTGTGGCCACAATGTTACTTTCTAGAGTCTTGAATATACCTTTATTTTTGTCCAGAGCAGGTCTCCCTCCCCCAGCATCTCACTGGAGTGCAGCACTCTTTCCATGTCTGTTTTCACATCATCCACACCACCTGGCTCACAACAGTTTTTCCTTGATACTTCTTTCCCAGCTGCATACTCCTTTGCTTCCTCTGTCCTAGCACATAAGCACTCTCTAACTTTAGTGTTTTTGCCAGTGTTCCCAGCTCTTTGTTCCCATCTACTTCCTACAGTACTTGTGCAAGAGGCAAGACCGAGGTAGAAGTCTTCATTTTCAATTTTTCCAACTAAGCACAGGAAAAGGCTAACTGTTAATAATCTATCTGCTGTCCATTCAAGTGTCCTGAGCAGCATATATATAGCATAGTATGCTATGCTGTACTAAGCCTAGCTAAGGCTTTGAGGAATACCCTGGTAGCTGAGCAGAAGGCATCTTAATTGTCTAAAATGTTATGGAGAGTATGTTTCAAAATTTAAGTCATTTGACCAAATATGATCAGCTTTAAAGCCATGATTCATATTTCTGAATTAAAAAAATTGCCTGCCTATCATTTATCAAGTCCTTGTTGCTTGAAGGCCTGAGAATTTTTAAAAGAAGAAACCAGAACACTTTCTACAAGGCACTTTTTCTTTGCCTTTTCTCAGAAACAGCTGAACTCTCTTGAGTTAAAGTTTCTATAAATAAACAAGCTTAATAACAGATATCCAACCAGAAAAGTTTCAGTTCAGATAATTAGCTTCTGAAACAAGTCAAGGGGGATTATTTTAGGAAGTGTCAGGAAAGTAATGCTACCCAGCAAATAATATTATTAATATGCCTTAATAATATTTTTATGTTAAATTCAATAGAATTTTGATTTTACATGAAAATTATGAGAATCAAACCTCATATATACTAAAAAAAAAAACATAAAAAAGCATGAAATATATTGTAGGACAGGTCTAGATATTCAGTCGTCACTGATGTTTTACATGTTTGTTTTACCGCACGGTCTAGAGATTTTAAAATATGTGGTAGACAGCAAATCACCAAAAAGTCTCTTCTGAAACTAAACTATTGTATTAGAAACCAATAAGTCTTTTTCTTGTTTCTGTAGATGAGCATAAGAGAAAGATGGAGGGCAGACAAGATGGAGGAAGCTGAATCACACTCTGAAATTGCCTCTTTTTTTCACTGATCATAGAAGGAACAAAACTTACATGAAATGACTTTATTTGTCAATAGCTTAGTCTAGTGTGAGGTGAGAGAACTCCAACCGAGGGTGCATCCCTACTCAGTGTTATAATAAACCACAGGTAGGTATTACATTACTAAGCAGTAGAATTCCAGCCTCCATACCTGAGGCATAGCTGAGAATCAGGGCTTGGCAAAAATACAGATGAAAAGCTTAGGAAAACCATAAGCTAAAATCTTAAGAATTATAGTGAAAAATATAATTCTGATTAATAATTCAATAGTTTTACTATTAAACGTCACACAATTTTTTATTATTAGGTAAACAAAATTTCAATACATTTGTAGCTTTTAAAGTGTAAATTGTAGAATTTATATTTTTTAGCTGAACGAACATAAAGTATTTAAGATTTTAAACCAAAGTGAGACATGAAAACTGAAAACTTAAACCCTGGCGTCAATACTAAAGACAGAATCACAATATCAAAAGAGCATAGAGCTCAGCAAAACTTCATTAAGGTTATCAAGGTAACAAATTAATGGTATTATCCAAGGTTATTAGTCATAGCGTTAGGCAAAATAAAAGGATTTCATCATAAAATAATAATTTAATTTGCTCTTTTGGCAGACAAGAAATTTACTCCGGAGCTGGAACTCAGCCTGTTTCACACAAGTCAGAAAAATAAACATGTAAGTATATACAAAACCAATAGGAATTATAATCTATACTTATTTGCTCCTTATTAATTTTCCAATTAACCATATCAATTTGATTAACTAAGGGGAGGCTGGGCTGCATATAGCAAAAACTGATCTTGGCAAATAGTTGCCCACATTGTTGATTAATCTACCTGATAAACGTAGAAATGAAACAGTTTCTTCATGTGAAAATACTTTATTAGTTATCAAAGATTGCACCCACTTTAGAAAGGGGTAGAAAGGAGGACCCTGGGAACTACCAACCTGTCAGCCTCACCTCTGTGCCTGGGAAGATCATGGAACAGATCCTCCTAGAAGCTATGCTAAGGCACATGGAGGACAGGGAGGTGATTCAAGACAGCCAGCATGGCTGCACCAAGGGCAAGTCCTACCTCACCAACCTACTGTCCTTCTATGATGGAGTGACTACATCAGTCGACAAGGGAAGAGCTAGGGATGTTATCTATACGGAATTCTGTATAGGCCTTTGACACGGTCCCCAACACCATTCTTCTCTTTAAATGGGAGGGATACAGATTTGATGGGCAGCCAGTTAGGTGGATGAGGAATTGGTTGGTTGGTCGCATCCAGAGGGTAGTGATCAAAGGCTCGATGTTGAGATGGAGATCAGTGACAAGTGGTGTCCCTCAGGGGTCTGTATTTGGACCAGTACTGTTCAACATCAGTGGGATCAAGTGCACCCTCAGCAAGTTTGCATATGACACCAAGCTGAGTGGTGTGGTTGACACACCTGAGGGACGAGATTCCATCCAGAGGGACCTGGACAGACTTGAGAAGTGGGTCTGTGTGAATATCATGAGGTTCAACAGGGCAAAGTGCAAGGTCCTGCATTTGGGTCAGGACAATTCCTGTATCAATACAAGCTGGAGGATGAACAGATTGGGAGCAGTCCTGCTGAGAAGGACTTGGAAGTACAGCTCGATGAAAAGCTGTACATGAGCTGAAAATGTGCACTGGCATCCCAGAAAGACAACCACATCCTGGGCTGCATCAAAAGAAACATGGCCAGCAGGTCAAGGGAGGTCATTCTGCCCCTCTACTCCACCCTGGTGGACCCCACCTACTGCATCCAGCTCTGGAGCCCTCAATGCAGGAAAAACATGAACCTGTTGGAGCAGGTCCACAAGAGGCCACAAAAATGATCAGAGGGCTGGAGAACCTCTCCTATAAGGACAGGCTGAGGGAGTTGGGTTTGTTCAGCCCAGAGAAGAAAAGGATCTGGGAAGACCTTTCAGAGGCCTTTCAGTATTTAAAGGGGGCTTATAAGAAAGATGAGGACAAACTTTTTTGCAGGGCGGTTGCAATAGGACAAGGAGTAGTGTTTTTAAACTAAAAGAGGGTAAATTTAGACTAGATAGAAGGAAGAAGCTTTTTGCAATGAGGTTGGTGAAACACTGGAACAGGCTGCCCAGAGAGGTGGTAGGTGCCCCATCCCTGGAAACACTCAAGGTCAGGTTGGCCGGTGCTCTGAGCAACCTGATGTAATTGAAAATGTCCCTGCTCATTGCAGGGGAAGTCGGACTAGATGACGTTTAAAGGTCCCTTCCAACACAAAATATTCCGTGATTTTATGATTCTAGAATAGATAAACAAATGCTCTAAATCCTGTGCAAACTTCTAGGATTGTCATTGTCATCAACCAGTCTCACCCTTTCGGCAGACAGCGTGGGCTCATCCCTGCAGTCATGAGTAAAATGTATGCACTGGTTTAGTATCTCTGCAAAAAATGAGGGGTAAAAAAGCATTAGTCCTTTAAAGTATCTTAATAGATACATTATACAGAGGCATACCAGAAAGGATTTTGAGATTTCACTCTTATATTGATAATACAAAACTATTTTGCTGTAGATTTATATCTAGCATTTTTTATAGAATAACAGGATAGCAGGAAAACATTTGGCAAAAAATCATTATAAGTGGCTGAGGTTCAATTCTGAATATTATGGTATTGGTTCTATATCTCAAGGAATGTTTAGAAAGGCAAAGCATCCTGTATAACATGAATAAGGGCTTCAAATAAAGGATTTGAGCAAGATCCAATAGACAAAGGTCCTGTAGGAAAGACAAACTGAAAACAGTTGTAAATTACAGATGAATGGTATTCTTCTTGTATTTATGTGAATTTTTAAATCACTTATACAGTCTAGTTCAGTTATTTTCTACCTTTTCTTCCATTTAATCTTATCGAGCAGTCATTTTTTTGTCTTAATGTTTACACTCCTCAAATGTTGGTACAAGAGTTTCATACCATTCATTACCCTAATATAACCTAAGATAACAATAAGGGTTGCTACCGTGCCAAACTTCATGTGCCTGATTAACATCATTGAATTAAATGGGAACTCCTCAGGCCACAGAAATTTTGCTAAGTCCATGTAGCATGTGTATTATTCTATCAGACAACAGGACAAAAAGATGAGTGATAGAGGAGAGATGGTGGATTCTGTGTAAGATAAGAAACATAGATTTTGGTGCCCATCCTGGAGAATTAATATGGGTACCGCATTGCTGACAAAGCCATTTCCATTGCATACAAGAAATAAAAGGAATAGAAATGGCCATCAGTTATATACTGAAAATTGTAGTTTAAGAATTACAAAACCATTATACCATGAAACTGTGCATTATTAGAGCAGTTCCCGAAACTTAGAATTTTGCCACCTTTGCCTACCCTAATAATTTTCAGTCCTCTCGAAGAATATGAATTCTAATGAAATGCTTAGAAAAAACAATGAATAAATCATTGAGTTAATCCCCCTTGATAATGCGTGTATGAAAAAAGTTAATACTTAATTTCCATTCACACACACAAAAAATTAAATTTTCTTTTCATTAAAACTAAAATAGGGTGTTTTTATTAAAACTGATAGCAAGCAATAAGATTTTAAAAGCTTTTAATGCTATATATGTGATGCAAGGTATGAGTAAAACATCCCCATGGAACTTAGCTATGATGCTAGTTTACTAGTGATTGTTAGTGATTAAGATTTTATTTTCTCAATTATATTAAAAAGTGAGAAAGAAAATAACAGCACTAACACAACAGCTCAGGCCTCATTACTGTGTTCTTTCTTCATGAAACTTACTGAATGTCATTGACAGTAACAAGTATCTAGCAGCAGGTGTAAAAGCAGAGGGAAAAATCTTAACTTTCAAATGATCTAGAGAATACAACAGAAGACACAGTTCATTTAACTTTTGTTTGTTGTATTCATGTTCAATATTAAACCTTTTCATTTGACAGACACCAAATGCCCTCGTCAAAAGAAGAATTTAGACATATTTACACTGAGGTATACGAATAAATCCGTATCAAAATCAATCATAGAATACCAGGTTGGAAGGGACCTCAAGGATCATCTCGTCCAACTGTTCTTGGCAAAAACATGGTCTAGAAAGAGGCATCAAAGTCATAGACACCCAAAAGAAGTGATTTTAACCCACTGAAAGTCAGGAACTATTTGCACTATTTTAATTTGCTTTCAACTACGTTTTAAATCTGTCTACATGTGGTTTTTATTCCTGTTTTGTATCTCCTAAGTAACCTTGGTATACTGTTCCCAATGTATTTCTCCACAAAGGAATTCTTCACAGCACATGTGAAAGTATGATGTAGTCTCCACCAGTTTCCGTAACAAAAAAAAATCAAATAATAAAACTGTATTTCTTTTTCTGTATTAGAGAACCCATGAGATCTGTAATACAATACTTTATAGAAAATATTAAAGCTTCAAAACACAGTGCAGGATCTTCAAATTGAAGATTTTGAAATAAATTTGTCTCCTTAATTTGCTGTCACTACAAATTATTAATAGAAACCCTTAGTATTGTAACAGATTTCTTTTGGCACTGAATGTCTATGAATTGTCACACATGTAAATATGATAGAATGTTACAATTAATATTTAAATCTAAATGTCCTGATGGAATGAAATGAGACGGGGAGACCAAAGCGTTTTCCTCACCATTTCTTATACTCTTTCCCTAAGCACCAGCTGCTGGCAGCATCTTGAGACAAGACAGTAGGCTTGATGGACCTGTTGTCTGACAGAATATGGCAATACTTATGTTCTTACAGTCTTATAACAGTGCTCTGTTTTTTGCAACCAGTTACACTTTAAAGTGCAAAAACAAAGACATGGGGAAGTCAACTGGAGCATAGCTTACAATGGGAGGCAAGAAAAAAAGCAGAATGCATATGCCCCATGCAATTGCACGGGCTGTGGCAGCAATAAGAATGTAGTGCCGCTGTAAGACACCATGAAGCGATACACAGGAGGTTTCCCGACTCCAGAAAATAGTTCTGTCCTTTGGAGCACCCACTTGAAAAAGCGATGAGGGGCAGGAATGCAATATATTCCTCCTTCTGGAAGTGACAGAGCTTTCACCGAGTACAGTTTGAACACTGTGAGATCCATTGTTCTTGGATTCCTTTCCTACATCTTCCCCTTTTTACCTACCCAGACTGGCAGGAATGAAATGACCTTTTTCTGCTCACAGTTATGTTGAAGTGCCTCCTTTTCCCTTTGTGCCTGCTGCATTTCATGTTGCACCCAATTGCAGTGCCTGTGTAGGATGACACTTCTGGGCATGACGCTACCAGGGAAGTGATATTTCAGAACATGCTATTCAATTTCTTGAGGCGGTATTTTGGGAGACAGAAGGTAAAATCCATATATAAAGATATGTACTTTCTTGTCAGTTTAACAAACTTCCCACAATAATTCATTTTGAATATACAAAGAATTGAGATGAATAAAATCAGGTTATAAAAATGCAAGTAAGGAAAAATATACAGAATAATACTAGATGAAAATCTATGTGAAACACTGTAACTCAATGAAAATAAATAGCATTCCACAAAAAAAATCAGTTTTATCAACATTATACAGGGATTTGAAAGTCTGATTTTAATTTCACTACATTTGGATATAGGTCATATATAGATAAAATGAAAGACTAATGCTACAGAAAATTTAGGGCTAAACTAAAAATGATTCAATTGTTGAAACACCCCTCAAAACCTTTCCTGACCCCATCACACCTATGTTTTACCAAAATATTCAGTACTAAGCAAATTTCACTTTCTTCCCATTTCAAGACAGGGAAAACATATTCTGCCTGCTTTGAACTTAGTTTAACCACCAGGATATTGTCTGCTCTGGATGTGGTTCCCTAAGCAGAAGGCTCTAGGTGTGAACACTGTTAAGACTTAAGCATGGGAAGGAGCAAAGCTCCACTTTCTATCTAAAGATATGGCAGATATGGTAGAAAACTAAGTATAAAATCTAAGAATTTACAAGACTACATGGAACATAAACATCTCAATTCTACTTCATTGTTCTGTAAAGCTTTATATTTCAGGGTAATATGATCAAGATGAGAGAGTGGCTAGTGGCAGAGTTATGAACGCACTCCAGATTCCTGATTTCCACTCCATTAACTACTGAAACACATCACATCTTCAGGAGAGTAATCATACTGGGGGAATCAGACCGTCCAGAGGCAGAACTTTCTGGCACTTCAGCGAGACACTCTGCACCTCACACTTTGATGAACAGATCAGCATACAGAAACATAAATTGAACGTAAAATACTCATTCTTTCTTACCCAGGAAGATGTAATAATAAATCACCCATATTTGAAATGAGGGTTTAATGAAATGAAGTATAAAACATAAACAGAAATGTATTCAGATCCCCGTGTCTATGGCAAATTGAATCCTTACTGCTTTATTCCATAATGGCCATAAAAATACTTTTAAGAATCTTTAGAAGCATATTTTAAATTATTCCCTTAAGCCTACTCAAATCTGCCGTATGACAAATGTGGGAGGTTGAGTGAGAGTAGCTTATATGCCAAGGAGCAGAAAAAAAAAACCTAAAAATGAATGACAAAAGACAGATTTAATAATAGGAAGGAGGGTGTTAGTTAACTTACACGTTCTTATAGTTTCTTTCCCTTAAGCATGTACGTTTAAGTGTACCTTTCAGTAAGTGGCCTCATTTTTATTTCCTTACATCCTAGCCAAGAAGGCATTTTTGGAATGAAAGGAGCCTACTGGTTATAATTTATATTATCTTTTGTATCTTTTCTGATGACTTTATCTCTTTAAATGACAGTTACAGAGTTAACCAAAGCAGCTTACTGATCATAGCACTTTTAAGAAGCTTTTCACCTACATTTTGCAATGGAATAAATTTGATAACTTTAGTGGAAAACATCAGTATCTAGGTTAATTTTGCTACCTACATCGTGAAAGTTCTGTATTCCTCTATTACATTCAATTGGCAAGGAAAAATAAAATATTTCCATTGTTAATATAATTTTTAAAAAGAGTGCTTGTCTTCATTGAATATTTGTCTTTACAGAATGATCTCAAATTTAAATGAAATACAGTTTTTCATAGGCTGTCACAGTTCTTGAAAAAGCACTTAAAGGACAACCATAATTCTTTAAAACAAGTAACAAACAATTGACTGAGCAAGTGTTCTCAAGAGTTTATATTGGTTCCAACACGTGTCTCAAAACACCACATCTGCCTATCAGGACAGCTATTGTCTAGGAAAAGATGAGACCTTCTGAAAACCAATACACCAAGGGTATATATCACACACAGGTAATAAGCCAGCATGACAGTAGTAAACAACATGACATCTGAGAGACGTTAGATTAGTCAGCTTAGAATCCAATTTCATTGACTGCTGTCCAACGGGGATAACATACAGACCTTTTCATACCACTGAGCATTAATTAGCTGCTACCAGTCTTCTTTGTGCTATCAGTTATAAATATTAATATCGTTGTATGTTTTATTCATTTTTCTAAGTGTCAACTTTAGGATTCTTCCCATTTTGCATGGTGATATGTCACACCCAAATGTGCTGAATGAAGTAAAAATGTCAAGGTAAAATGATTTCTACATTTATCATTAAGGTAAAAAGAAGTCGTGTTACCATCACTGAACGGGTAAGCGCACTCTATCTTCTGAGAGATAAAATTCCAGCTGTTTAACTGCTATGTTCTCTTTGCATCCCTTTCTTCATCATATAAAGACCAGGTTACCTTTTTGATTCTCAATGCAATTGCTCTCCAGTCCTGATTTTCCCAATATTGTCTCAAGTCTCTGTAGTTCTCTTTACTTCTGGGACACAGTTTTCATACAGATTTCAAGTGCCTTTCTCTGCTGTGAAACAACCACACATAGTGGCCCGTCTTACAGTTCAAAATCAAGAACAAAACAACTAATACTCTCTCACTTTTCTTTAATATAGTAATGCATACTCGCAAACATCAAATTTATGTCTGACATCTGCTTTGCATTCCTAGGATTGAATTCTTCTGATCAACATCAGGGATCAAGAGGTTAGTCATCTTTAGTTAGTCTGCTTACCAGCGGCTCCCTACACAGACAATATGTTCCCTGTCAATGATAGATCATTGACCTGCCCTTTTAGCTTTCTTTGGGTGAGATAAGTCATCCACTCCAGAGGCTATTCTCTTCAGTGCTTGTTAAAAAAGTTTCAAGTAACAAGCTAAGCATTAAACACATAATTCTTAGATGCTTAAGGTGGGAGAAATGGATTCGATTCAAGTTGTCTGAATGTACATTTCTGTAAAAGAAGGTGGCACTGGAGAACTGTGATTTAATTTCTACTTCACCTGTGCTTATGGGTCATAGGTGCCTTTGAGCAAATCAATCCATCTTATTTTAGCTTATATTTTGTCTTGAAGATAAATCTGCTTGAAGATTTAAGCTTAACTCATCACAGAAATCTGCAGCTCCCTCTATAGGAGAATTTAACTGCAGAAGAACAAGAAAGAGCCAGCACTTCAAAAAAGAGGGACATGTCTTCATAGCTAAGAAGAAGAGCACTTAAGGGTAGGAAAAGCATATATTTTATTGTAGAAAAGCCCTGTAGTTGTCAAAATAGTAAAGCATTATTAACCAGTAGACAGGTAGCTATAGATGCTGATACAAGGGTGGGCCAGAAGCAGGATTCAGAAGGGGTAAGGCCAGGTCAAAAAGGAGAGCAATTTGGTGTTATAATACACTAAGCGTCTAAGTGAAAGCCAGAAGCCAGTCTAAGGAATGAAATTTGAAGAGTTTTTCCTACAATGTATTCCCAAACCAAATAGCATCAAGCAAAGCCAGGAAAGCACATCGCTAAGCATCCAGAAATGAAACGCAGGAGTGAATTTGTGAACTCAGGTGTGTTTCCTGGGAAAAAACCTCTCACTAGGCAATCCAAAGTTGTTTTAACCTGAGTTTACCTGAACAGCTGGATTGAAAGGAAACCAGTTACAACCAAGGTGCCAGAGGTAGATTTTGACTACATCTGCTCTGCTTTATGATGTTGACCAACAAGACAATGATCCTATAACAATAAATACTCCTGAACTACTTAGTAGGATGTTCTCTCTTGGTAAGCTGAAAACATCATCCATGGTTCCAGGATAAACTACACTCCCAAAAGGAAGGATAGCAAATGCAATATTTTGTATGTGCCTAGCTAAGGCAACATAAAAAGGGGGTGAAGAATGGTAAGAATCGCTTTTCTTGAAGATTCTCCAAGCTAGACACCTTATACTTCTGTGATGAGAACGATACTCAGGACACGGTAACTCACTGGAAATTCTGTCTGAGAAGTGTTTCTAACAAAACAGAACACATTTCACATGACTAAAACTACTGGACAGTATCTCCAGACAAGATGGTTGTACTTCAGTTATATCTCTAATAGAAATCGCAGACTTCAACTTCAAAATCTCATAAACAATAAACAAAAGAAGGAGAGATGACTCCAGCAAATCAGTTTTTAAGATTCTGTGTGCTAAAGTAGAGAAGGAAAGGTAGGGAGAACTGTGAGCAGCTGCTCATGATATCACATTCAGGCAACAGTGTAATTCTCCTACTCATACACTGACTAAACTTGCAGAAGTCAACAGCATTACTCACATAATTACTCACCTCTGTATGACTAAGACTATGCAAATCTACACTGGACAATAAGGAGCAATGGTATAACTTTACTTGTTCTTTACACTTTTTTGGTGAAATGTCACCCCTTTTTCCTGGGAAATCTGCCCCTTACCATAATAACACTATAATCTGGTGTGCATCAAAACTTTAAAGCCCACAGACATATTAAAATACCAGGAAGCCCCACTGAGCCTGGCACATTTCTCATGCTATCCCACCACCCTCTCCTTGCTTCTCTCAGCCTTCCTGAGGTCTTTGCTGCTGCAAAGGGGAATGCTCATGATTACGGTGTTTGTACTTGGCTGCCAACACTCAATCCCCAGCCAGTGAATACTGGTAATGTCAAGGAGTCAAGGGATAGCTGAGATGAATTCAAGGAGGAGACAGAAATATCAGTTTGTTAGAGACCCAGTATAGTTCTCAGCCCCAACTTTCAAGTGGGGGAAAAAAAAACCCAACCCCACACCCAACCCCCCCAGATGGTTTCCCAGTCTGAGGTATGTTGGGCTCATGTTAAGATCTATAGAAGGGAGCTAGAATTTCCAGATATTTTAAGTAATATTTGATAGGATCAACTGGTAACACCACAGCATTATTGCACAGAGACAGGTACACTTTTGAGATGCACAGTTAAACTCAGAGTAAGAAGCAGTTTATGCTGCTTTTGTTTACTAAGTACCCTGTGAAGCAAAAATTGGCACGAAGAAGACACATTGCTCTGATCATTTTAATTAAAGCTTATAATGCATCAGTGGATACCTAAAAACAAACATCACTCTCATCAGCTGTTCTCCCACTACTCTTTTCCCCCAAACATACACAGCATATGGAACGGAGAGAACTTAAGACCTAGCCATAAACCTCCATCAACTATAGGGCTGATTTCAACATTTTTTATGGGTCAGAGCATATCCAGGAGCCCCTCTGTCAGCTGCTATTGGCAACAGAAAGGGTTAGGTTCAATTTGCCAAGGAGTCCCTTCAAATATAAATGAAGGCAAGAGAACTTTCCCAGAGCCAAGCTCTTTATTCCTATCTTCTGGCAACTGACATAGAATTTCCTTGAATAAATGACTAATCAAGTTTGTACACAGAAACTCCTGTTTGGCAAAACATTTTATAAAGACCAGATATATCTAGATGTCATAGAAAATGTTGCCATAATCACAAGCAGTTTTGGTTAATGCCATGAGCGGTGCCAGAACCTCAGGATTTATGAGAGATAACACACATGCTCAGGAGTACTTATCTTTCCTATGTCCCTCCTTATTTCCGCACAGTTCTGAGGCACACTACCCACTCCCTAATGCCAGTCTCTCTGCTTGCTAAACCAAAAATGAACATTTCATCCATTCTCTAGGTGTCACAGCCCCCAGTGCACTGGGGGCTACTCCAGCTTCTGTGTATGAGAATACAAAAGTCAGCTCTAATATTTGCATTTGTGCTGTCTATATAATATGCACCCACATGTGCACTATCCTCTCTTTCACATCAGGATTTACTCAGTAGATGGTCTAGCTTGTTTACTGCAGGCTGGGAATTAGGAACAAACCAACTGGAAACTTATTTACAGGAAAAGTCTTGTTAGTATGAAAGAAAACAAGAATAGGAATTCTTCTTCCCTAATCATCTCAATTCTGACAGAACTGGAAAGACCACAGAAAAATACCAAACCAATACTGAAGAAGTTTGTTGACATAAAGCTAGAAAATTGTAATTTTGTTCTTTCTTAAAACAACTAGTGCCATTCCTGCCAATATAACAAACCCTTTTGTCTCTGAAATCATGACAATTACAAGAAACAAGGATTCCAGAATGCTTTATACAGGAGCTGAAACTATGAATAATGTCATATTAATGTCTAAACTTCTACCTTGCCCTGATATTTTTTTCCTTATATAGACTAGCCGTCAAAAATGTTCCAACAAATTGTAGAGTAAACCAAATTTGTTCAATAATGAAGTAAACAAATGGAGAATATGGAAGATGAAACTTTTATCCCCAAAGCCAAAACATACATGTTAAGGGGATTAGAAACGGTATTTACATATAAACTTTGCAACAAATCTTCAGTAAATGTTATTTGGGAATACTGAACTGAAAAAGTCTGCTTCATTATGGTCCACAGTTATACATGTGTCTTAAGAGCAAATATCCAAAGTGGAAAAGGTATTATCTAGCAGTTGTCTTGCTGCCTTGACTACTATATCAGGGTGACACATATGTTCCTTTTATAAATTGTTGATGAACATCAGTACATTCACATGAAATGTAAGTACTAACCGAACATGCAAACAAAAGTGCAAACAGTGCAAGTGAACCTATTTATATCCACTAATTAATAAAAACCTTAAAATCGAGCACTCTCCATAAGCTAGAAATATAAGGAGCCCCACATTTTTAAGATAGCTGGCACTCATAGAATGAATTCATTTCCAAATCCTCAAATCACTATGAGCTACAGACCTGAAGCAAAGTCAAATTATATCAATGGGAACTTTTCAAGACTTTAAGCTCTACCTGGAACGCTAATGGAATCTACATCAGTTTGGTTTTTTTTAAGGTAAGCTCAAGACAAGCATCTACTAGGATATTGTGTTGATACTGCCTTGGGACACATGCAAGATAAAGCAGACTTCTGCATCTTTTTAGTCCTCTGTCTGTCGTCCTGTCAGAAGAACTCAAGAGGCAGATGATATCGGTGTCAGGTTTTTGATATCTTGAGATTTCCCAGCACTATGCCTACTATTGCTTCTCCAAACCCACTATTTAATCATAACGTGACATAGATGTAGATATAGAGGAGTGGTTGTAAGACAAATAAAGGCACTGGATTCAGGTGTTTATAATGTAATTAACCATTAAATATTCATTCTAAAATTTTTCATTCCTTGAGTCTACCAGAGTAAATTTTGGAGTGAATTTTTTTGCAAAAGCAGTCCAACCTTTCTGCAGATGAGGAAGGATGCTGGGTTTGGTCAGACCAAGAAACATGTAAATCTCTGAGAGCTCAAGTACCTCCACTACCTGGGAAAGAAAAAAAACACTTGACAGACGATTTCTCCTTGGCTCAGAAATGTTTTAGCATCCCATGAGATTCTCCCTAAATGTGAGTACCTGAAGATCTTTTTGTGTGCAGTTTTGCAGAACACCATGTCCACACTGAACGTGTTCCACCCCAGGAGAATCAGAAATTCGTCAGTCAGGAATTATTCCTCCCCACCACTAACCCCCCAGACTCCCCAGGGAATAATCTGGTACTGAGTGAAGGAAGTGAGAGAAAGGAGGTTGTCTGGGGATTACAGTGTTCCCAAAGGGGTTGTGTATCACAATTCATATGCAAAAGGGCATAGAGGGGGTTGAACAGCTAATGTTAATGTCAGCATTTGACTATATAACCATAACATTCTGCTAATTGTATGTAATTTCATGTAAATCAGAAACACGAAGAACCTCTAATTTCTCTCTTTTTCAACTCAAGCTGTTCCTATTGTATATTTGTGCTTGTTTCAGTCATTCAAGAGGATGAATCTTCAGCTACTTCTCCTAGGAAACACTGTCATGAACTAAGAAACCTTGTTTTAAGTAGGGTGCTTTTTTCACCTTACTGTACATATTTTTCTTTTTTTCCTTTTTCATCCCTGTGAATGCAGATCTGGTCAAATTTTCTGTTCCTTTCCCCTTGCAGAACACCATAACCAGAGTGGCCAGAGAGCTTCTGTTGGCATGGGCACTATGTAAAGGCAAACCCAATGACCTCCATGTGAGGAACACCCAGGGACAACGTTCCACAGGAGTTCCTGTCTGTGGGGAAAAAGCAGGAGAGAACCGCAGAATCATTGTATAAAATCACTGCTTGTGCACGCTTCCTAGATGTAGTGCGGATTACAGCCTGATCGCCACCAAGCACAACAGCTGTCAAGCATAATGCAGCCAGCAAACTACTGCTAGAAAACAGACACCTTGCACAGTGGATTCCCCAGCTCCCAACCCTGTTCCTCTTGGTGCAGCTTTGTGGTACTCCAAATAATGCTTTAGAGTCTTTCAGGCCTGCTCATTTTATTAAATTCTGTGTTTCAAGTTTGACCAGACCTTCCTATGTTTCACTAGGTCTTATTTATGTTTTCTTCCAAGGCAAAAATGTATTGTAAGGCTGGTATATTTGCAAGGCAATGTTTAACAAAACAGTATGAGATGTATCTGATTAAAAACCCAGCCAACAATAAAGTGATTATCTTTCAGCACAGTGTGTGGTGCCATATGGTGACTGAGCAAGTGGGAAGAACTGATGCTTAATATGCAGCTCCAGTGATTTACGGTTACTGACTTCCTGTAGAAAATGACTGCTTCTTTCATAAAAACCTAATTAGTTTAAAAAGTACATGTTTGCAGAGAAAATTTATATTGATAAAGTTGCCAGTGCAGTATCTAAATATATTAATGATCTATAAAAAGCTCAAGAGACAGGTGCATTTTTTAACCACCTGTCTCAACCTGTCCTGCTGACCCTGATCAAGAGTTGCCTGAAATAATCATAAGCAGCTGGTTTTACTGCTTCTTTTTATTGTTTATTATGTTTATAAACTGTGTACAGTTGCACTAAATCAGGTAATACATCTGTGAGCAAACTAAACAACAATTACTCTTTTGGCTTTTTTTTCTTCTGCCAGTACATCTGAAGACTTTTTTTAAAAAAATGGTGTATTCTTTCCTAAGTTCAGGGGGTTCTCTTTTTCTACAGCAGTAAAAAATGCAAGGTAACAACCTGAAAATCACATGCAAAGGAACTCAATCACATCTTTATCCAGAAAGTTTCATATAAAATGTTTCATTGACTTGATAGAACCACAACATGTTTAACCTTATTAAATTAATCTAAAACACTTCCTCTTTCACTGTAGTATAAATCCAAAATAATGCTACTGAGTTCTGTGTTAATGGGTATCATTCTGAAAGGCAGACACCTTAAGAACCATAGCGATAGCCTGTTAAAACTTTTGGGTGCCTTTACACTCAAGTCTCCTACTCCTTGGACTGAAAATAGACGTCTTGTGTATAAGATTTCAGGTAATTTCTAATATGTAAAAAATTCTGTAGTAGAATTCACAGTAGGTATTTCCATTTTTCCTGTATTTTTTGTTCAATCCTTTTATCTACTATATATGTGTTTAATCTCTTCTTTTTATCTCTTGAATGCAGTATTATATAAGCGAATTCCTTTCAGTCATTCAATCTCATGTTAAAGAAAGGCTGAATCCCACAGAGGCTTGTAGTGGCTCAAAATATGTTCTTCATTTCCCTCTGAAGCTGACAAACACAACTGTCCTGTCTCCATCCTCCCAATTCTCTATCGTATAATTTCTCCTTTTTCCTTTCTCACAGTTGCTATTATTTGATAATATATATAGATTATATAAATTAGAATCTTGAAGTTCCTTTTTCCTTTATCTTAAATATTTTAGAAGCTCACCACCTAGACAGAATAAATCTGTTTATCCATTCTCCCTTGTTCTTCTTCTTACCTTTTTCCTCAGGAAAAAAGAATCACACTTTTTCACACAATGATATACTCTAATTCTTCCCCCCATCTTGTGCATATTTTAGTTTGTGACCCTATGTGGAGCCTGTATTTGCAAACTCTAGTGAGGTAAAGCGTTATGCATATATATTCTTTTGTCTACAAAATTGAAGTGTCTGATAAAAGTTCAGTATTGTTTTAATACTAGTGTTGAACAGTGTTAAACAGAAGTAGCATTACTGAAAATAATAGTTGCACTGAAATTTTTATTTGAATTGAATTCAAATTTAAAACCAGTAGTCAGTAGAATGAAGACTGAGGATACTCTAACTGCTCATTCAACAGCACAGTAACCCATACAGCTTGAGGGATAGTAACTGAGGGACATTTGTTAGCCAAAACCCAAAAGATCTGGGAGTTAGTCTCTTCCTTCTGCATATATGCAAACCTTTAAGACCCACTGGGAAAATAACATGCATTAACAGGATATCACAAACCATATATATCTTTAGTAATTCACTTTTAAAATAGTAGTAAAACTTGTGGTTTAATATGAAAAGTTATGATTTACTGTCTAGATTTAACAGTAAATTGCAAATATTCACACTCATGTTGACTAGAATATTAAACTATATTCAGCCTAGTAATGTGAATCTGTCCTTATTCCTAAAAAAAAAAAAATAAAAGAAAATTATTATCTACTAACTTTACTTCAAAGGTAATATGGTAACATGAGTAATGTTGCGGAAGTAACATTTTAATTAAGAAGCCCCTGAGAACTCTATAAAATGAGGAGAAAAAGAATGGAAAATAGAGTGGAAATTTCCTTTTGTTGTTGTTTGTTTTTGTTTTGTTTCCTGAGAGGTTAAAAAAATAGAGAAAATAATAAAAGAGACAATGATCCCAGCTGGTGTGGGGGACAGATGGCGTATCAGACTACAGGACATTAATATGCAGTAAACATGAAAGCTACAAGTTTAGATGAAAGGATGTTCCTTCCTCCTCTGGAATCTCCTTTTTTCCCTGGCAAGTTTTGTGGAACAAGTGAAAGGGCCAAGAAAGTGTTGAGGTCAGTAGCATCCCAGTTCCATGAACTACCAAAAGAGATGACTGTGTAAGTTGCACCAACTGTAGGGTGTTTCTCTTTTATTGGGGAGGAAGAAACAGGAAGGGTGGAGGGCAGGATGCTGAGTGCACACTGAAAGAGACTGGTAAAGTCCTAGAGTAATTTAGATTGGGAGAAATGTCTGAAGTTCATCTACTCTAAGTGTTTGCTAAAAGCATGGTTTACTTGAAAGGTAGGTGAGATTGCTCAGTCTTTGTCCAGTTAAGTTTTGAATGTCTCCAAGCATGGAGATCTCACACTTCCCTTGGAAACCAGTTTTAATTTTTTTCCACCCTTATATGCAATCTAAGCTTATGGCAGTGGAATTTAAAATTTCTCTAGTGATTATTAAAATTAAATATGCTGAATGAAAGGATTAATTTTGTTGTGATTAATCATATTTTTGATGTATTATTAACACAAAAACATAGATAAAACTGAAACAGAGCCTAAGGCACTAGTAAGACAGGAAAGCTGAGCTTTTTTGATGGCTTCTTGTGTATTACAGATCTTTATTATGTAGTCTAGAGAAACTGTACTTGTTAACTAAAATAGTACACTGGGCAGTCCAGAGATGGTATCCCAAGCCTGCCTCTTTTGTGTAAATACGTCATGCCCTCAGAAACACATAGACGGAAAAGAGAAAGAGAGAGAATTTAGCTAACTTATCCCCTCCAAAATCCATGTTTAAACTCACAGTGTAGACATTTGATTTCAGTTAGATGTCTAATGTTGAGTAAGCACTTAAGTGATTTGCTAAATAAATGGGAGGGAGAAGAGTTTGTTACATCTTCTCATGTGTAATGCTTCCTGACGATTGATCCACACCCCCACTGGAACCATAGCCAATGCAAAGGACACATACATCACAGCCCTTTCTTACACGACGTTTTTCTGTCTGAAGGTATTTTACTCATCTGAACATAGAAACCGGAGCATCTGTTTGTTTCTGAGGTTAGGAAGAGGCCTGTCATTCATGACTGCATTACATGAATTGTTTTCAACTGCCTGTTGCTGTGTTGTCAGTCTTCATAGAACATTAGCTTAAATTAAAATTGCCTGTGTACATACAGGTGCACACATAAAAAGCATAAAAGATAATATGAATTTACATAGCAATAAGCACAGTACACGTAATCCAAACCTTGAAACATAACAAAACAATTAAACGAAAGAAACCAAAGCAATGTGAAGCAGGAAGAAGATTCCTTCATTCAACTCTGGTTTACATGGCATTTTTTACACAGATATATTTAAATTCCTTAAGCTATATCTTAACCAAGAGACTAGTACAAAAAGCTGATTTTTCATAATAGAACCTTTAAGATTATAACTATTTTACTTTTACTTCTACCTCTGATATCATAGCTCTTGTTATTAAGAACATGATTTAAGATTATAGTTTATTATATTTGAGAATAATAGGTAACACAATGCAGAGGTATGCAAATTATGGTAGGAACTTTAAAATAATTATGACCCGTAGACTTGCAGAAAATCAGGAATTGTAATATAAAATCGGCAGTTGCTTGTCATTCACAAAGATGAAAATGCAAAATAGACAGTCTCGTTTCAGCACTGCTCAACAATAAATCAACAGGCCAGACATGACTCAGAGTCTGCTCATAAATTAGTTGTTTGACATGGAATAAGGAATCACAAGGAAAGGCAAGGCAGAAAAGAAAAAAGGGGAGAAGAAACAAAACTGTGCCTCATGTGGCTTTCTGCTCTATTACTTTTAGACAATTACATGAAATATTAAATATTGCAATTACTGTCAAAAGAGAGTGTTAAACACTCTATATGGCCCATGCTATAATAGGCCAAGTTATTGAAATCAATAGCAGATTCTCTGTAAATTGATGTAAGATTGTTGCTGATGTAACTTTGTTCAATAAGTTACAACACTGGGCCCAGAGATGATTCCCCTATTACACTTACAATTGCCAATTCTACCAAGAGTAGTTAGGTATTCTTTATCCCTATTGGCAGGAATAACAGAAAAAAAGCAAAACAAAAACAAACAAAAAAAAACACAGAAGCAAGCCAGGTTAATCCTAGCTAACATTAAGAATTTACATGGGCCAAAGTTACTTGACATAGAAATCCCACATTACACCTATAGTCAACATGCCCAGGTTTGTCTATTTACCACCGAGGAAATGGGTGTTTGATTTAGAGATCTCAATTAGGGGTTATATTACACAGGAAAAAAACAGACCTGTCGCGCTGAAATTACAGTTGAACGTGATGGTTGGCAGTGTGCTGTCCTGTTCTCTGCCCACTTCTGTGTCAGTGGGAAATAGCTTTCAATCCTTGACTCAAATTCCTGAACCATTTTCAGTAGCTTAAGTTAATGAGGAAAGGAAACAACCTTCTACCTTCAGTAGAAAAAAATATTTCTGAAGCTAAACTTAGTCCTTTCAAGTAAAAATATTTTTTCAGTGTTTCCATGCAATAATGACTGTAAACACATAAAACGACAAAATAACAAGGATTCTGACCTGATTAGAGTCATAGTATATATATTCTTAAAGATTTTTAGTATTTACTTCTTATGAATACATTAGAAGTGGTGTCATACTTACTATAAGTTTCCGACTATAATTTCAGGTAAACTGAATCATAGTTTAGTGGTTAGATATGAAATCACGTAATTCAATTAAGCACACAGACCTGAGGTGGCTCAGTTAAACTCATAGGTGAGGCTGTGACAGATTTTTTACATTTTTAAAACAAAATAAAATGTTAAAAATCTCTTGAGGTCTCTTCATGTAAAAGGACATGTTCTAATCTCTTACACATCCCGAGCATTTCCACCTAAGAAATGCTGTTCTCCCTAAGAAACTCAGTTGATCAAACTGAGAGAAAAATCTGTCATATCAACCTGCATAATGCAAGTCTGCGAACAAAATGAAGCAGCAACTAATACTGTGATTTCTGCAACTGCTAGCATTCAGCAATTGCTAATTTAGTAGCAAGGTAGCACTTCCAGCTGGCACCAAAGCCTATCTACTTCTATGGCATTTTACAGCCAAGGATGGGGCTGAGTTGCAAGCTAAATAGTTATTTAAATCTGAGAATCTTAAGAACCTTGCCTAAATCTTAAACACACTTGCAGTGTGATACTAGGGAAAACTGTGAAAAGGACTAAGTGAGGATGATTTCCAGTGATATAGAATCAAAACTGGTAATCAGTTTTTTAAATGTATCGAGCTGAAGGAGTAGGAGAGTTGGGAGTATTTGGGGCGACATCAACACTTCTGTTAAGAAATACACATATCCCGACTTTGTGTACCCACCTTGTGATTAAAAAATGGTGGCAAATGAAGTGTTAAAAATGTAATGAGAGATAAGGAGATGAAAGTGAAAAAAGGGTTTTTGAAGTGTAATGGGCTCAATTAAGGATTCAAAAGTATGAGAGCAGCAACACAAATTAAATAATGTAAGTTTACTTTAGGAATTGTGATATTAACTACTTTGTTAAGCCTCTGAGCATACCCGGGATAAACAAAACTTTTTAAATTTAGATTTAATTGGGAACTCATTAAATTATTATGTAGCAGGATCTGTCGCTTGTGAAGTGTTTCATTTAACATGCCATTTCTCAGTCCATTGTGAGCACAAGGGACCGGTCTGGTCAGCACGCCTGTGTCTAGCATTGATACTGGCCACAGTATGCCGATACAACCTGATGGCAACTTGAGACAAATTTTAAACCATCTGGATGGGCAAAAAAAATCAAGTTCACACTACCTCTTTACACATGCTGAAGCTGTTTTATTTTCAGTGTGGGCTCTAATAGGCATGCTGTACCTATATAGAGAGGGTGGCACGTTCCTGTCTATTCGTTTTGGATACCAACATATTTCTATGAATTGGTGAAAAGCATTCTGCTAGACTGATTCAAAGGTGGTATATTTCAAAAAAAGCTCTGAAGCTTCCCATATCCAAAATTTATGGGTAGAAGCAATATTCTTTTTATTTTTCTACAAGAGCCTTAATGTCTCCTGCCAGAAAGGTGAAAGGCGCTGCAAACAGCTTAAGTTGCCCTTGTGATGTGTGGACAGTAACCCACACATAGCCCAAAGGCGTCAACAGTGATGTGGAGTAGGGTTAGAGGACAGAATGTCCATCAGTCCACTCCCTAATCCCAATCCTCTAAACATGATCCAGAGGTAGCCAAAATTTCCACTCTCTTCTGAAGGGATTACTAACCTCTTAGCTGCAATCCTAAACTTAGTGTCTGTGTCAAATTCTTACTGAAATGAGAATCTGGGGTACAAAAAACACAGACGAGGAGGAACAGCTCTTCCCCCAGAGATTTTACCATCTCCCCGGAGTTTGCATTAGAAGGTAGCACACAGGACAAAAAAACAGTGGAGTCTGCAACATGACTACCTAGTTCCTGAGAACTCCTAAATTGAAATTCGAAATGTTTAATTAAACAAATTTTCTTAAAGGACAAATGTAGATCAGAACACACTCTGGAGAAAATTCTGCTTTTCTCATTTCTCCTGTCACAGTCTGTTTTCCCTAGCTTCTCCTCCAGAAACCAGACTTCATAATTTGCCCATACCCATGGTTAACACCACCTGTTTTTCTCCCGTTGCTTCTCCACCATCTATCATATGAACCATTTTCCTTTACAATTGAAATGAAACTTGCTTACAATGAACAACATCCAATTGCCCAATCCAGAAGAAATCAACCAGAAAAATCAGGAAGCTGCACTGAAATTATATATTTTGGCAAAATAGTGGTGATAAAAAGACAAAAGTTCAGCTTGTTGTCAGAGGCAATACTACTTTTGCTGGGTGGTTGAGTAATTGGCTTTCAGTTACATCTGTCAGAGGTTGCCAGAACCTCTGGTTTTGGGTGGTTAGCTTGATGAGTTGATAGGAAAAGCAGACAAATGAGTAACCAGTAATGTCATAGCTGAGTTAAATAAATACCTAGCTCCTGTGCCTGCAGTTGTTCAGCTGAACAGAGAACTGCATGGATGTAGTGGAACATTGTAGCGTCTGGATTTGGGCAGCCGGTCAATGTGTTGAGTATCCTGGTACTAACACAACTGACACTGTTGAATTTGCTTGGGCGAAGTAGCAGGGAGGAGTGTGAGTGCTGGGAGACTAAGCACAAGTCTGTAACTGGCACCAAATAGCTGGAAATTCTTACAGGAACCAGCTAAGACAGCTATTCGAGATAGGGAAGCCTTGGATCAAAATTAGAGGTCCTTTATCTTATGTCTGTTCTTTGCCTTTGTCCCAGAAGGGTTTTCCTGCTGGGGATCAAAATATAAAGAAATGGGATGGCACTTGTCAATATATAGTAGATATGAACAAAACTAAATACTATTTATGCATTTTTTATGTTGTAAAGAAGAAATAGCAGAAACCACTAGTTAAATTAATTATTAATAGTACCTTTTAGTATTAGCTTATCAATTACAATAAATAAAAAACAATGCATTAGACCTTTTGAAAACTGAAACATGTTTTTTTTTCCATTTAGCGTATTTACCCTAAGATTCCATGTTGCTGTTTTCTACATCAGCATGATAGTCCCCAGTACCTTAACCTTCCTAGTCCACTGAAAAAAATGTTTAACTACCTGACATAGGCTTAATCTTATCACTAAAATTATTTCTGTCATCTAAATGACGTTTTTTAAGAAAGGCGAGCTGACCCAATGGCATTGCTGAAGTTTTCATGCAGTATTTTGTTCTCCTTTTTTATTTTTTTCTGTTGTCAAAATAAAAACAAGTTATCCAGCTACAACTTGAAAAACTTACCAAGGCTGTCACATTGAATGCTAAGGTTACTCTTTTTTGTATTTCCCAGATGGATTTCAGACTGGCAGGGATGAGAAGTCACTTTTTTTGAAATTGTGAGACCTTCGTCTCACCTCCATAACACCACAAAGGTTCATCGAACTAGCAAAAGCAACTTCAGAAGGGATAGAATGGAAAAAAAAAAAAAAAAGTAGTAACTCAACAACTAAGAGCAGGGTGAAGAAGTTCTTCAGGTGATATTGAATCTCTTCTTTTTGATGGGTAAAGGCATGAAAAACTCATCACTCATACTCTTATACTAGCTGGGATAATATTATGATGTTATTTCTTTACAGACAGCAGCTGGACCACGACAGTCCATTTCAAATATTCTTTTTTATCTAAATGTTACAAAAATAATGAGCAGTTCACACAAATGCAATTTTTCTAAGTACAGTATTTCAAATACTGAACTGTAGCATTGTTAGAATAATTTATTTCAAGATAAAATTATTTCCTCAGAAATTAGTGGGACTCAGTTTAATGATTGCTCCATCAAAGGATAGTTAGGCATGAATCAGCTACAGGCTTGAAAGACTGTGTGCTCTAATAAGATTTCAGAGCTGTGGATGCTTATGTAGATACTACCTAGAGATAGTGGGTACAGATTTGTTTGGCTTGACTTCCACGTAAGTCTGTGTTACTGTGGCCCGGGTGTCTTTGAAGACTGATGGAATGTTAATCTCAGTGATTTACTTGGCCATTAATATCTTCCTTTGGTACCTACATACTGTGAGTAACATCAGATGAAGGCATTCAAAAGGATAAGTATTGGTATTTTTTATACCAGTGATGGACCAAAGTCTGAGCTTTTTCTGTATGTTCTTAATTCACAATGAAACACATTGGTAGGGGTTTCCTTTTTGCTGTGTTCTCCTACCACAAGTGCTTGTTAGCAAGTGACTACAACATAACTCAGACCTCCCTTATCAAGAGTGTTTGTTAAACCTTTTGGACTCATGTAATCTTCATTTGGGTTATGTTAGGACATAGAGCTTGTAGTATTTCTTTCCTTTCATCTTTATATTTCTGGCTTCGACATCAAAAAAGAAGACAAAAGGTTTCTGTTAAAATTGCATTTAATACTTTAACAGTAGTGTTTCAAATGTTGATTTTATTAGTAATCTTGTTTACTTTTAAGGTTTTCCATGAGGTTTAACTTAAGAATATTTAAGTATTCCACAGTCAGATAAAGCTCCATTGCATGACATTTAGCTGGTTATGCTACAGTTCAGGATGTTAATCATCATGTGCTTAATGCACATTAATTCAGTTTGTAAGGGGCACCATGGATACCTTCTGCATTCTAAAAGCTGAGGAGTTAAGACTTCTGTGCTGCCAATATTGCCATGTTCTTACAGCAACAACTTGTTTAAGTCAATATATATGCATTAGCAATGTCTAGAAAGGATAATTAACTCCATGAACTTCAAGAGGGATCTTACTGTCATGCTTCTCTTTGACTTCTAGCTATTTCATAGTATGTCATCTTCCATAGTAAATTAACACTAAGGACTTGACTATTACGTCTGTTTTTGAGATACTTTTTAAAGTCCCATGGTAGCCACATTTGACATTTCTTTTGGGGTTACACTAAAATAAGATTTTTTTATTATTATTCCTTTAGTTGAACATTGACAGCTAAAAAATGGGGAACACATACCAAGTCAGAGAAGAAAAACCCATGAATATCATAATCCCACTGGAAAATGCAATGAATAATGAGCTGTGCATTTTCCCCAACCCTCCTCTGATTTCAGAGAAAGGAATTAGAAATCTCAAGAGGGGAAGAAAAATTGTGGGAGTAATTATTCATCACCCTACAGAGTTCACAGAGGAAATACACTGCATACAGATTTCTTAGCATATTCTTATTTTGAAACTTAATTATAATGAATAGTATTTCCCATTATCATGCAAATAAACAAGATGTTCCTCACGCATATGTCTGATGTGCTTTGCTGTCCTTAGAGAAGATCCTATTTTATTTTGCACTGGGAAAGATACCAAATCAATAGTTTAGATGTGACCTACCTGACAACTGGAGAAGGTTAGATCCTGCTGTTAACTTTCTGATTAGCATTCACATATATAAAACTGGATTAAAACTTGAAATATCCACTAACTATTGAGCAGGTTTACATCTAGAATTAAGCTGTGCTTTTCAGGAACCTCTCCACATATCTACTTCTTCCACCTCCCTGAAAATGGTCCGCATACTTGATTCTGAGGTATGGATCAGAAACACTGTCATAGGTGGCTATGGGATTTTCTTTGTTCCTTTGTTGAATAATATTGATTGGACTCATCAGATTATGGGTAGTGACCTGTTTAAGTATTTTTTTCACAAAGAAATGCATTTTTCTGTTAGCATAGGCACAGACAGAGGTTCAAATTTTTCTTTCCAGTTTTTTGGACACTGCTTCTACTGTGGCAGACATACTAAGGAAGGGTTTATTCCTAGCACAGCAATATTAGACTCTGTTGTGGTTTAGGTCAAATTAGCCACTGGGGACATGAGGGACCCCAGATGGGACCGACAGATGCTCCCCTCTACCTCTCTTCAAAGAGAGAGGCAGAGGAGGGAAAAAGAGACATGAGTTTAGAAGGAACTAAACTACTTTAATGAAATATTAATAATAAAATAAAAGCAAATAATGAAAAATATACAAAACCATATCAAGCTTCCAGGATGACAATCACGACACTGGTAGGCACTGGGGAGGTCTCAGGCTGGGCTCAGTGATGGACGGGAACTGGATTCCAGATCTGGATTCAGGATCAGGATCAAAGGCATACAAACAGACAGAGTCCTCCTCAGATGTCGGCCACTGACCCTTTGATCCCTCAGCTTTTATACTGAGCATTAGGCAGATGGGATGGAATACCCTGTTGGTCAGTTTTGGGTCACCTGTCCTGTCCGCTCCTCCCCGCAAGTGGGACCTCACTGCGCTTTTCCGCTTCCGACCCTCCAACGTGGCAAACAAAGTTGGTTGGCCTTGGCTGTTATAGCGATAAGTATAAGCAAGAGCCTCTCTGCATACCATGCCTGGGCATCAGCTATAAACAGTGGTCTTATCACTCTGAGATAACGAACATTGTCTGCACAATATGCTGTTAATTTCAGTAGTTAGAAGAGGCCCAGCTAAGAAATAAAGTTACTGAACAAAATTGGTGCTGTTTTACCTCAAACCAGGACATTCCACCCCTTATTCCATACCATTTGCATCTTGCTCAGATCACAATTACTTTTATCTATCAAATCTATGCACACACAGATATATATATATGGATACATGCAGGTCACTTATCTAAGATTTATGTTTATATACAAAAGTTTCAGTCCATTTAGTTCATGGTTGCAGGATCTCATCTCAGGGCAGGAAAGATGGTACGAAATTCATTGTGGTTTGTGCCCATGGGTAGCGTGTTCATCTTGAAGAGCTTGCTGGATGCCACTTAATGAAGCTAACTCAGGTTTCATCACCTCTGTGTTATTCTGAAAAACACTTATTGAACACTGTTAGTATTATGTAGCAATCAACTTCATACAGCTCAAGATTGAGTATTCTCACCAAGGGTTAAATTCCCTTGAGGTACACATTGAATTTCTCCATTCTTCAACATCACCCACCAGGCACTTCCTCATCTCGGGTACAGCAGAGAGACGACACACACAGAGGGTGGGAAGGGGCGTTATCTCTGAACTGATGTGAAATGCTAATTCACAGCAAGGAGAAAGTAAAACTTTTTAGGAAACAAACTATCCTCGAGCCAGCCCCATCATACTATGCTGAAAGTCTGATTTGTACTTTTGCTAGAGAAAAAATAATTCTGAATTTTTGGGAAACTTGGGAGGAGGGGTGAAGTACTGCTAGGATTTGCAAGCAGTTGTCTGCTAGCTTGCCTTTCAATGCTCTTCTACCAGTACTGAAGAGGGGATGCAAACTAAATAGTAGGCTTTTAGATAAGATATCTGAACTTATATGTCAAAACTAAAGCAGTGTACAAAGCATAAACAAAGATATTTATAGTGTGAAATGTGCCATCTCCTGCATTAATAAGTTTTTAGAAATACTAATACCCATGTTTCTAACAAAAGTAAAAATCAAGTGTCAGTGACTTTTCAATGGGCAGATTTCCTATTATTGATGGATATGCAGTGTATATGATTCCCCTGCCTTTGGGAGCTATCAATTTATATTTTCTGTGCCTTGGTAACAGGTCACAGCTTGAAGTGCCATTTTAACCTAAGGAAGGAAAGCAGGCTGCCTAATAGCACCACATATACATGAATTGTGACATTCTTTCTATTCATAGAATTCACTGTGTTTTGTTTTGTTGTGTGAAAAATGGTTGCATTGGGTGTAAAAAGCCTCATTTTCTCTGTCTACTTCAGAAGAAGTAGTACATGAAGTTCACTCTCTCATATCTCTGAATTTGATCAGTTGACTGAGATAAAAATGTTACCAGTGGTTCCATTCTTTCATTTTTATTTGGGTTTATTTTCTTTTGTGATGCAGGACTGATCTGATATCATTGTCTCAGTTCAGAAAGGGGCCATAGCTGCAAATCATAAATGGAAGGAAGAACTTGCTCCAGTTCAGTTAGGTATTTTGAGGGACAGTTCCTCAGTATTACACATTTGCTCAGCTTGCTTTGTGGCAAACTTAAGTGTCTCCTCACTCACAGGTCAGTTTCTATGAAGCTCTATTGAAGTACCAAATTCTTGTGTGAGATGTACCTAACACTTCAACATTAAAGTCCCATAAACAAAAGTGCACAGAAAACTTCTGCGATGGAAGACTTCAGTCTAAATCTCTTTTGAGGATTTAGCTCAAGTTTCTTTTCCCATATAGTAGCGTTGTAGGTGTGCAAAGAGAGACATACAAAACAACCTGTGTGGTGTAGCCAGGATACAAGGCAGATGAGAGGACAGTCTAAGAAAGGAATAAGTGAATTTTAAGGAAGAATTAAAAGAACCAGAAATACTGTAGCTGGCAGAATTTCCCTTTTTTCTTCATCACCAATCCCTTTTCTGTGATAAAGCGATTCTCTAGAAACTATACAACCCCATACAAAATCAAGACCTAAACAAAATAAAAGGAGAGCATAAAATCCAAACCAAATAAACTCTGAAATGTGAACTGGGAATTAGTGAAATGGTCAGAAATTCATTGGCCTGGTTCAAAGTCCAATAGGGCTGGACTGGGCCATTTCTCATAAAAATGTTTGTTTTATCCCTAATTTATTGTGTGATATTTGGTTGTCAGTATGAAAGATAAGTGCTTGCATTGAAGAACTCACCTTGGCTTAGTTGAATTCTACTAAAGTTTTTCTATGTCTTTTTCATAATTTTTGGCTGTTTATTGTTATTTTATGGCTTGTTATCATCAGCAATAACCCAGACAGCTATTAGGTTAAGACCTCCAATGCACTATAACAGCATTTGCTGCATGTACCAAAAGATTACTCATATTTAAAGGAAAATATGATTCGACTGATAATTTTTGCTGTCTCAATCAAAGAAGTATGCTTTATAGATCTGTTACTTGGACTTAAATATTCAACCATGAGTTGTGCTCTTTCTTCACTACAATTATGTTTAGTGTATCAGCATAAAATAACCAGAAAACATCTTGCAATGATTTAAAGAGCTTTTTGCACTATCTATTCTATAAAATTTTAATGGGTACACACAAAATGATAGACGTTAATGTATTCTGTAGAAGGCAGATAAATCTGCAGATAATTTTTACAGGACTTCTAACACTAAATATGAAGTTTATTAAAAACAATATTTTACTGATGCTTATGAAACGAAACAGCTCCGACATCCTGCCAATATTTTATTGGGTAATGGTTTTTAAAAGTCAGATTTCAAAAGGAACAGAGAAAGAGTCACAGCCGTGTAAATTCCATATATGGTCTTTCATTTATTAGCATTTTCAAAAGAAGAAAAAGCATAGCTGAAAGAGTTGTGTACACTGTTCATGTACACTATGGCTGGTCAGCCTCACTGGCCCCTAAGAGATACTTGTCAAAAGTTTCATGCAGTTATAAGCCACATGGACAGAGAAGGGAAGCAATTTGCAAAGTGGACTTGAAAAGCATTCCTCCTTGCATGATGAAGATGGCATGGGCATACTGCATGCCTGACTGACACGTGCTAGGAACCTCACAGACTCCCCCGTGAACTTCCACAGAAGCCCTGCACCAGTTCAGCCCTGCCACTGAATCTGCACGTAAGTTGCTTCACTAGCTACAGGCTTACCAACCCGGCCATGCTTAGATCCACGCTTCCCTGCAAACCAAGGAGTCTGACTACTGCACAAGAACAGTTTCACAGTAACATGCAAAATTTCTTACTGTTCAGTTTCATGGTCATGGGATAATAATAATGAGTAAAAAAGACCATCCAACCCCCCGCCCCAAAAAAAAAACCAAACCAACCCTAAATAACATGGCAGAAACAAAACAGAGAAGGCTGAGAAGTACATTCAGTTGACCCTGTTTAAAAGTATTTCTGAAATCTATGGGAACACTTGGATTTTTAAGCTGTTATAATTATATCGCCCATTAACACTCTCCTTGTGATCCTGGACAGCACAATTCCAAACAGCTATTTAAGTTCTATTTTAACGACTGAAATGCTCCATGACAACAGCTTTGTAACTCAGAAAATACAGAAGGGAGGGTGGTACTCCTTCCAGAGTATCCTATACAGATTCAATCTTAATTCTTCTTTTCTTTAGTTGGCTTCAGTTCCCAAACTGCAGTTTTGATGTCTGGACTGTTTAGAGGGTGATACACTGGGTGCCTCATGAGGCAAGTGGCTTGCACTGCAAGTCACAGGGTGGGAAATTCTCCAGCCGCTGTGCAGCCTCTTCCTCAACACCCCAACTGCCTCCCTGTTTCCCTCCATGAGCAGAATAGCTCCCATCTTGGCTGACATGGATTTAAACTGGAGATGTGATCAATACAACTCGGCTTTACCAGCCAGGTTTGTATCTTTGTGCCTAGTACTTCCTTAATGAATGAGAGGTAGTGAAGAAGACGTCATTTATATTGACCAGTGGTGACGGGGGTATTTAGGGAAAGTATCAGATTTGCACTTACGTACATATCCAGCAGTTTCACTAAGTGATTAATCGACATAAAAATCCAATGCGGATCTGAAAGTCTGTAGAAGCAGGAATATTTCTGCTGTGACATGTTTAGATTCTCTGATACACGCAGAAAAGAAGCAGGCTAAAGAAATCATGTTGCTTTGCTTGTTGAGGATTTTTCTTCCCTAGAATGCAGTGCAACACACACTAACTAGGACAAATGACTTAATCTTCTCATCACTGCATGTTGTAAAATTACTTTTGGCTGAATGAACACAAAATGGGCTGTTCAAAATCAGCCAGTATGCTTCCTTTAAAGTTAAAAGGTAAAATTTACAGGCTGATAGAAAGCACACTGTGTGGTGGGTTTCTCATAATTGTCTTGCTCCAACAACACAAGATCAGGCCAACAATGAAGACTATATAATATCCTACAGTCAAAGAAATACATATATATATTAAAAAAAAAGAGAGAGAGAAAAACTGAATCTGGGAAAATATTTGTCCTTAAATCCTTTTAGTTTTTTAATGACTAGATAATTAGGTATCTTTAAAATAATCCTATTTTGTTTGGTCAGATACACAGAAAAATTGGAATGTAACTTGTTTTCTATTTGAAAATTAATTTCTTAATTAATATCATACACTATACTGGTAAGGGCCCAGAAAGTATTCATTCTAATTTATTTCAAAAGAAAATGAAATTAAATAGTTTGATCCTTAAAGTATACTGCAGTAGAGAGAACAGATTGTAATGATCGGATAGTGCACTGTTGGCTAAAACAAACATGAAAACTTATGGTAGAGGTATACCATGAATTAGAAATACCAAGAAAAAGGAAAGAATTAGATTATTCAGGGCAAAGAACTCAGATGCCAGTTCTCTGATCGTCATGCTGTGCTCTGATTAGGATCCAAAAGATTGCCTTATTTCATCTTTGCTACTTCATACTGTTATGCTTAGCAGGAAGCCACTGCAGTCACTAAAGCAAGGTAGGTCATCTTTAGCTCTGTGCCAAATTGCATTCAAATAAGCTCAAAGTGTATTCTGGTGACCAGCAATCACTAAATCGTCAGCCTCCTCTGTCAAACACCCTTTTCCCTGATGTAGCCCACATGCCAGAATCGAGTTTAGATTTGGTATAGTAATTTTGCTATTTCAGCTCCATCTACAACATTTCATTTTGACCATAACCTCTGAATTTCAGGACCGGCTGTGCATTGTCTTTCACTAGTACTTCTCTGCAATGGAATAATTTGAATTTTTACATTTAAATCTCTTTCTTGAGGTCCTTCTTGAGGATGTCTTTTTGCCTTTTAAGAATACCAAAATCATGTGAGATTTTTCTCTTCTATCAATTCCAGCTTTAAGAAGATGCCCACATATGTAAAAAACAATGTCATCAGCATATACACTGAAAATATGAAGGACAAGAGTCTTATTCTATGTGAGAAGTCAACCCTTTTATTGTATGTATGCTATACTGACAGAAATGGACAATAACTGGCCTCATTCATGTTAGTTCAAACAGATGTGAAGAAAGATATTTAAGTTTTAATTTTCACACTTTTTACGTACTATTAGAAAGTATTGAGCTAAGATGCTTATTGCCTGAACTGTGATGGACTATCTAAAAGGAGGGACATTTTTCATACTTCCAAAGCAGCTTCTTACAGTCCTGTAAGTGAGTTTCTTCTCCGGTTATTGATCACCTTTAAATAAATATTATTAGAAATGTACAGACTATGGGAACTGTAAAATTTGATTACCCTGGCTGTGTCCAAGTATTCCCGTGCAGTGGCAGCTTCAGTCCTAAATTCTGCAATATTCTGGTCCTGGCGGCTTCTTCAAGTGGTTTTCCCACAATCTGTTAGCATCGTTTATTTCTTCTAAAAGTGTTGCAGTTTCACTAGCTTGGAATATCATGAAAGTGATGCTATAAAATGTCATCCTTAGTTAACCCACAAATAAATGTCAGATCTGACCACACTTACATCACTGAATTTCACCTAGAAACTTAAAATTTGAATGTAAACAAACATACAGCAGATGACACCATGTTGAGCAAGACTGTTAATCTGCTTGAGGGTAGGAATGCTCTACAGAGGGATCTGGACAGACTGGATCAATGGGACAAGACCAAAGGTATGAGGTTCAACAAGGCCAAGTGCCGGGTCCTGCACTTGGGTCACAACAACCCCATGCAGCCCTACAGGCTTGGGGAAGAGTGGCTGGAAAGCTGCCTGGCAGAAAATCACCCAAGGGTGTTGGTTGACAGCTGGCTGAATATGAGCCAGCAGTGTGCCCAGGTGGTCAAGAAAGCCAAGAGCATCCTAGCCCCTGTATCAGGAACAGTGTGTCCCGCAGGACTAGGGAAGTGATTGTCCCCTTGTACTCTGCAATGGTGAGGCCCCACCTTGTACTCTATTCAGTTTTGGGCCCCTCACTACAAGAAAGACATGGAGGTGCTGGAGCATGTCCAAAGAAGGGCAAGGAAGCTGGTGAGGGGTCTAGAGTACAAGTCTTATGAGGAGCAGCTGAGGGAACTGTGGTTGTTTAGTCTGGAGAAAAGGAGGCTGAGGGGAGACCATATTGCTCTCTCTACAACTCTACCTGAAAGGAGGTTGTAGAGAGGTGGGAGTCGGTCTCTTGTCCAATTAACAAGTGATAGGACAAGAGGAAACAACCTCTAGTTGGCCTGGGCAGGTTTAGATTGGATGTTAGGAAACATTTCTTCACTGAAAGAGTTGTCGAGCATTGGAACACGCTGCCCAGGGAAGTGGTTGGGCCACCATTCCTGGAGATATTTAAAAGACGTTTAGATGTGGTGCTGAGGGATATGGTTTAGTAGTAACTTGTCTACCACTAACTTTAGTAGTAGGTTAACAGTTGGACTTGATCTTAAAGGTCTTTTCCAACCAAAATTGCTCTATGATTCTATATACATATATATATATGATAAGTGTACCCAAGAACCTTTGAATATTTTTCTTTTTATAAACTCCTGAATAGCTACCAAGCAATAATCATTCCCAGCCATTGTCCTGGGATGAATTCAAATCAGCTCCTATTTCTTGAATTATCCAGTCTTCCAACAGTACTTTTTTCTTTATAAAGAGCAACAGAGATTTTTTCTTTGCTTATAAAGGCAGTTGTATTCATTAGACACTTCTTCATGAAATATTTTCTTGTCTTTAAAAAGTGGACAAAACAATGACCTAGGCAGCTCTAGAAAATTTCTATATACTGACCGTACATTTAAAGCAGCTACAGTCAGATCAATGTTTATAGACTCTTTTTCAATGATTTCTTCTTTGAGTCTTTCTTCCTTCTAAGCACACAGTCCAAGAACAACATGGAATTCTTCGATATTGGCAGTGAATTGCTCATTAATGCAAAACAACAAGGCTTTTTAGTTTTATTTACACTGCCTGAAACACCAAAACACTTCACGAATGGACAGCCTAGCACTTCTTGCAGGGCAAAGTCCTTTACGTCCACCAAGCTCCTGATATATTGGTAATGTCAGGCTGTCATATCATAGAACCTTTTCTCATGTGGAATGGCTTCCAGCAAGCATTACTGTTGCTTCTGGTCAAACCCTGTGCAGCACTCTGCCATGAATAGCTTCATGCATCCTGCACAATTGTTTCATGAATTATAGGCCATACACTGTCCAGTTTCAGATTTCATTTCGATAACTTTTTTTGTTGACCAAGGTGGAATTGCCATGACCATGAGCATTGTTATATAGCCCTTATAAATATGTTGAGGATTTATGATTCAGTATTGTTATTATTTTTATTGACACAGGTTTTAATTCAAGCCATTTACAGTATAGCACTTGGAAACCCATCTGAACTTCCGTAACAATTTCAATATGCAAAACATTGTAATGCTGATTTATTTTTGAGCATATAGCCTTGGGTGCCTCATATTTGAAAATCAGCATCTGAAATATTGAGAATGTGCAGAAAGATGCACTTGAAGAGTGCTCATTAGAGCGCATCTGCTTTCCTTCTGAGGAGGGCAGCAGTCTCATGCAAGTTGCTTTGTATTTGTTTACAGAAGAGTGTTCTGTTTCTGGGCACTTCAGGAATATGAAATACGCAGTTCAGCACATTGAGGTCAGTGAGATTCTTTCAAGTCTGGAAGTAGGAGAAAAAGGGTCTTTTTGGTGTGGGAAGAAGAGGGAGTAAAAAGAAAATTCGTATCCCTGGTTTAAGACTTTGTGCAAGAAAGAGCAATTGTATTATGAAAGTGAGGTTAGTTATGCAAGGCTTTAGTGACACCGTTCCATTACTCATCATAACCTGGCTCCCCTTTTCTATAACAATATTTAATGAGGGTTGCTGTATGTAGGTAGCATCTTTGCTTGAACACAGTATGAGAGGAAGACAATGGAAAACTGCATAAATACTGCTCTTGACAAGACTTTTCAAAGTGTTTCTTGTCAGTTCTCATCAACACCCACTTAAAGATTAAATAACATCAACAAAGTCTTGTTTTCATTAACCACCATGCATGATTCATCTTGAAAGAATAATATGAAACAATATGTTCCAGTAATAATAATGTAATACAAGACCAGAACTTTACAACCCACAAGCATTTTTTTCCTTAAAGGTTATAAACAAAAACACATACATACAAACAAACAACCAAGCAAACGATGAAAACACAAAGTACTGGCAGTAAATGTAAATTCCAATACATACTGTTTTAATGTATTGAAATAACCATGACATTGAATGCAGACTTCTTGGATGGAAAGAAAAGGACAAGAAAAACAAAGCTCAGTGAAGGCTACTTAGAATCTGACACACCTATTTTTAAGAACCTAAACAGAAACTCTAACTTTCCCAGGCACCTACTTGTCTATATTGATGATAAAAGCAAATTTAGAAATGTTACTGGTACCTGAAATAAAAAGTACATGCTAGTTAAATGCTTAGGAGAATGTCACCATATTCCATATTTTCATGATTCATGAAGTACTAACTCCTCTTTTAGACAGTGCTGTTGGTGGCTTATGCCTCAGTTTTCCTGTGTGCCACTGAAGAAACTGTCTACATAAAGGACCACAGAGAAAGAGAGTGTGGGTTTTGCATAAAACTGTAAAATGGTTGCTAAGAGGATTCTGGTGGCAAAACCACTGCAGATAGATTCTTCTTCATTCAAGTAAATGCTAGGAAGAACCTAGTCTCCATGAGATGAGACCAAGCTTGGAGGAAATGGAAAAATCAATTCTCTAGAATAAATCATATTACCTTATATACTTCTGTTACTATACACATGCATAGTGCAGATTTAGAAAGAAAAATCAGAACCAATAGGAAGCAATATGTGACTGTTTATTCCTGTAATAGGTGAAATAGAAAGTATTTACAGCAACTTGTGGATTCTAAGCCATATTGTTGTAAACTGAAAAATTCTGCTCAACTAATTGGCATAATGCCTATTTAATCTCAACAAGGGTCTTGCCTGTGGTGCTTACATTGTAGATATTATGTCTGTCTTCACTCTATCTGCAGGGAAAAATACATACTCTGATGCTGTGAGTATCACTTTCTTTATAACCCAGAAATTTCCAGAGCAGCGAAATCCTAGACCTCCTTGAACGTATGTATTCGGAAAAGACAGATGGCAGTATTCTTCATGCCTCACCTTATCTTCAAAATTTCAGAATTAAAACCCATTCTTTGCAGTTTCCACAGGTGCTACCCTCTCATGTTAGATAATAACCATGTCTGATGTGCTGCTAGATGAAATAGCTTGGCTCCAGGAACAGGGCTGAACACCACTATCCCCATACCTCCTTGCAATGAACATCCACACTGCTGTCCTTCAGTCCGACTTAATTTTTTCATAAAGGATCCATATTGTGCAAGTGTTAGTATTGGCTTGGAAACGGCTAGTGAAATAGATTTTAGTTTCTATCTTCTTAAACTTGGGAAGGATCGCTAGGGTAAATGCTAAAGCACTGCTGAAGGGTGCTCCAGAGCTCAGTTGAAATCAGCGTCTGAGGATGTTCTACAGTGTGAACTGTGCTCCTGGTAGGTAAGTCTGTGTAATCCAGTGTCTGCATCCAGGGAAATTTGTGAGGCTAGGTGGAGCTCAGCACTTCTTAGCTTTCTAAAACTGGAAAACATGCACCAAAGAGTCAGGAGGCAAAGGAGCATGACTGTCTCCATCCTTTAATTAATACTCTAAAACATTCCTTTCTCAGTCCCACTGATCCTTCCCTCTGGTGTCTGGAAGTCATGCTGGCTGCTTCTGCAGTATTTGGATCATATGGCTCTGGCCAGAGAAATCAAAGCTAACGTCTGTCTTACTAATATAGTCCATCTCTCTCTTGGTCTAGAATATTCAGAATATATCATATAACTAAACAATCAAAACTGTGGGATTTCTGAGATATATTTTGTGGAATGCCTTGTATCGTTCTGTGCACAGTGAAAACTGACATCAGTCTGCCTAGCTGCCATCATAGTTTATATATGGGCAGAGATGAAGTTAAAGTTTGTCCAACTTCTCTGCTTGTTTGTGTGCTAATTCAGTGTACTGCTGGAGATGAATAACCTCTAAAATAGAAATTTTCAGGTCTAAGATCCCAGACATTAGCATATTATGGAGGATTTTATCCTTCATCTAACATATCATAGGTCAACTACTGTGAACTACAACACATTATTTCCATGGCTTCATAGCACTTTACAGACAAACAAAAAAAGACAGGTTCCTACCCTAAGGATCTTGCTTCTAAATTAGCTACAATAGCAACAGACATCAATAAGGACAAGACAGGGGGACATACAGTTAGTTGGATGTTGAAATGGTGAAATAATAAATGTAATATTCTTTATATTTACTGACAATTCAGTTCTCATGATGAAGCATGAAAATTGTAAATTCCAGTGTCTTCTTGCAGATGTATAAAGGTTATGATAATATGGACTCAAAAACAAATTGCCACAAGCAAGTGTTGCTTTGGATTTACAAGATGCTACATGTTCCATAGTAAATTCCATAGTTCCATAGTCCAGAGTAAATCTTAATCTTTGCAAAAGAGATTTAGCATTCATTGTAAAGTAACCTACCAAACTTACTACAAGTTGAAGTCTTGCACAAGGACAACTACTGCAGAGTAGTTTTTTGCCTTCAAATCTACACACCAGCTTCCTCACAATTTGAATAGCCATCCTCTAAATTAGCAGGTCCGGGTATTTTACTTTGTGAAGCTTAATACATCTACTATTTCTGTCCTAGCAGTATTCATTCTAATACCAGAACAGATTAATTTTGGCCATATTCGCACCCCTTTTCATGCTTACCTTCTGCAGACATTCTTATTGAGTTTCATTGGCAGAAGTGCTCAGAGATAGTAAATTTAAAAACTAAAGTCTGATGCTACCATGAAAAATGAAGGGATTTTGTTTGCTTGCTTATGCTTAAATTTAAATGTGCAGATCTTTTCAATATTCAGGCAATTTAGGGAAAGAAAAACACTTTGGTTTTCATACAATAAATTTTAACAAGAAATAGTAGTATAAAGAGTAGTCAAAAACAAAATACAGGAGTAATTTTGTTATGAAAATAATGGAACCAGAATTTTTATTGAGGAATTTCAGCTTTTTTGCTGAAGAATAATCCTACAAATCCGGGGATATTTTTGCTGCTTCAGTGATTTACTAGCTGTAGTACCATTTTTTCTTCTCTGTTTTTTGTTTATTAGAATGTTGATTCTCTGATTTTGTGTTATTAGAATTACATAGTGGCATGACCTGTTTCCACAAACCCTATAGAAGCCCTCCGTCAGTTGAAGTACAAAACTAAAGAACATTGCATAATGGTGCTAATTTCATTTCAGAATTCATGCTGATGTTTTGTCTACTCTACAAAAAAATAGTGTAGTCTAGAAAACTTACAGATGAGTTTAATGATGATTGCTACAGCTGCAACATAAATTTTAAAAGTCCTAGGCTATTAGAATCCAGGGCAAACTTTACTTCAGGATTCACTCAAAAGATTGATGACTCAATTCAGAATGTTTCAAAACCATCTAAGTACAGTCTTTATGCTTGGAAATGCTCACAACAAAAGCCATCAGCTCCTAATTTCTATCAATAACTTACCCTTTAAAGTCAGAATAATACAAATGTGGAGGCACAGCAAATTCTGCGTCAGACCAGATTTAAGACAAGCTTCTAGAATCTACATCTTCCCTTAAGAAAAAAAGGAGCAAACGTTTCACGGAACAGCGTCATTCAAAGTAATGTAACAAATGCAAGCTCTTCCATTAGTAAGAGGCCAGTTTTAAATCAGCTCCTCATTGGTAAGTGACTAAAAGCTTGATTCAGAGCCCATTAAAGTAAATGGCAGTCTTTCTGTTGACTTCAAAGAGTTTTAACTTAGGACTGAAAATCTAAAGCTCCAGACATCTGCTGGTGTCTGTTCAGAGGCCAAGATAAAATTAATTATTGTTGTTGGACTGTGTTTTGATGCTGCTTGGGGTGCAGGCAGAAATATGAGGTAAAGCCCTCCCAGTGCCAGAACAGAGGAAAAAAACTGTGGGAGAAGAACCACAGCCTACACAACTCAAGAATGGAAAGCTCCTTCTTTCCTTCTTCCCCTTACACCCTAATGTCAAGCAGCCTACCCTAGAGCATGAGGGCTGTGATTTAATTCAAATACCATGATGTGCTATCATGACTAAGCATTTACTCTGCACAGGCTACCCAGTTCCCCCAGGCTACTGACATACATCTGAGACAATACCACCAATTTACCATTGTTTGGATTCTAAATACACACATGAATTATTACATGCCTAAACTAGCACGTAATTCATATCAGATAGTTATGTCTTGAAATCGCTAAGTCTAACTGGGTTCAGGCAATATTTTCAAAATTCCAGGTAACTTTTTGGGATGCAGATTCAGTTACTGCAAACATCCCTGATTCTGGAAGATCTTCTTTGCTGCAGACTACCAGCTTAATTTCAGCAACTTCAGCACTTTGTAACCCAGTAGCTGTTCTAGATACAATAAACTACATGTACAAGAGTAACTGAGAAATTAAGATTTGGATCCTGCCAAGAAGGTAGATATATCTACAGAGATCCACTAAATAAATCCTTAGCGAAAGATATGGGGAAAGAATTCAGTTTCAGAATGCAAAGTAGCAGCGTAGAGGTGCAAAGAATAAAGCTGTAGCAGGGCAGAAAGGGATATAAAACCAACACTTAACATCTCATAACCCAAATATTATCTAGACAATGAAATTCATTTAATAGAATTGCAGATTCTATTAAAAAAATAACAAATAATGTGTAAGCTACCTTTATATGCATGCACCTAGCTACCAGGAAATTAGAACTGGGAGAATATTTAATAGTTCCTAAAATATTTGCAGCAGTAAGGATTTCAATTCCTACAAGGGGGTGGGATTTCAACACTGGGAAATCAACCAGTTAGTGAATACTGAGCAACATTAGAAGCATTTGCAATAATAAACACAATTAGCAATGTAGATGAGAAATCTATCTGATTTATGGGCTGCATATGCAATTATAACACATTCATAAAATGTTACCCACAGAGCAATCCAATACATTTGTTTATCCGTGCTCCCAGATTAAGAAAGTAATGTTGTCAGCCAACCAATTGCGGGCATTACAGATTCAAGATTAATTACCATCTGCATGGAACAGATGTTAAATCTTCGATTTCACAGCAAGGCTTCTATAGCTTATTTCCCATGGAGTGCTTTTTCCTCTGATCAATAAATGTATCAGCCTAGCTGTTCATCTTGCCACAGAGGTCAGAGGAATGACAGAGGTACATCTGTTTTTGTGTCAAATAAGGGCTGAGGAAATGAATCCTATCCAAGCAGATAAACAGTTCTGCTACAATTGTCCTTCGGTCTTCTACTCAGCTACTGATGATGATTAAGTTTTAAGCATTTGGGAATTTGTTAGCGTTAGCACATTAAAAAAAAAAAAAAAAATGAAGAGAAAAAAATGAAACAAAACACAAAACCAGCCTTTTTGCAGATTCTCAAACTAGAGTTTCTGTCTAATTTTTATATGAGCTGGGCCTGATTCCCCACTGCACCTTCAGCTGATTCAGTGGTGCCAGTATATACAAGGGCAGATTTTGGCTAGCGATATACCTTCAGAAGATATATTCTTTATTTTTAATTGTTATTATTATCATTATTTCCCTTGTTGCATAAAGTAAGAAAGGGAATAGTCAAATTAGTTGTCATGTTAGTGACCAGAGAGTGCTGTCTTTCAAAAAAACATAATAAATAACATGCTAAGTGCATTGTTACTTCACAAAACAATGCAGAAGAATCTTCTCAAATTAGGACTAGACCCGGAGTGCTGCAAGACAGCAATCTCTCTTTGCCTAACCATATTGGTCTCTCTGCTCTTTAGGTACTTCCCTAGTTTGTTTAAAGCTCCCTGCAGCCTCAGCAGCCCCAGTTCATGTAACCCCAGTCACCCATGACTGCTCTGAATTGCCTGCTCTATGAAGATGGGAGCTCTAATGCAATCCTGGTTAGACAGACAGCTGTTTCTGTTCCACTTAAGTTCCCTGGAGATGTCCAGAGAGACAGAAAGAGTCAGGGCTACAATTACCTTCATCTGATGAAGTGGCAGCTTTGCTCAGCTCTCGCATATGCACCAAGTCATCTAGATCTTGAATTCTTACTAGCCCGAGGAAATGACCCCTTCTATCCCCACTCCAGAGGAGTGCCTTAAGCACCGCAGAGTGCCCTGAGTAAAAATACCTTCCTCCCTCCAGCTGAAGGTCAGCCACTGTGCACTCAGGTGTGCAACAGTCAGGGACAGACCAAAAGGACGGACAACAACTGGGAAGGAGAGGCTTCTGGTACCTGCCCTAGGGGGTGATTTTAATAAACCCAACCAAGGCTCTAATAAAAAATACACATTGCTGGAAGGTGGGTTTGAAACCTCGCATCTCCCTTGACACGTGTTGGGGGGGTGCTTTCACCAGGATAATCCGTGGCTAGATCCTCTTTTTGCAGTCTGAGCTCGGTCCCTGTCGATGAATGGTGTCACTTCCCGGGTGAGTGATTTGGCTTCTGAACAATTATGTAAAGACAACACAACATTGGCACACTCCATACCATTTAATCTGCTCTTGGTTGGTGTTAGCTGTATTTTCTCCCAAGGGGATGGAGATGCCTCACATTTCCGCATGGTTTCCTGAACTGCCAGAAGCCAATTAAAGAGGATCTTGTGAAGAGGGACAGAGGTAGTAAATTAAGAGGTCTGGATCTCCTGCAGAGACAGCTGAGTAAGGCATTCAAATATTTGTGTTACATTAGGCTGAGCAGGGTTCCCTGCCTGAGAGTCTGTATCTAACATTTCTATGAGGCAACACCTACATTAAATATAAAAACTAGGCATGATTTCAACTGAGTTTAAAGTTCTACCTGCATTGCATCTAGACGCAGTAAAAAAAGTAGTATGTGGTATATAGCATTTGCTATAAAAAGGCTGTGAACAAGTGCTAAAATACCATGTCATACTACACGAAGGCAGAATTAAGGTTGTACAACTAAATTTTACTTTGAAATTTTATTCTTCATTTTATTAATATAGAATATTGGCACTCCTGCAAGACCAGAAAATTTTATCCCCGTTTTATAAAAGGAAAACTAAAACGTAGATTCAGTAATCTGCCTAAGAACTAATTTCCTTACATGTGTTCTAACTCTCCCAAGTCCACCATGGGTGAATTAACTTCCAGATAATAATTCCTCTTTATTTTTAAAAGGTGTTTCAGATATACTACAGTGATGATTGTGATCAAAGGTTTATTCTGTACTGAAGGCAAACATACTACTCTCTCTTGAGATATTATATCTTGCGGACATTGTGTCCAGGACTTTTTGAGAATCTCATTTGTGATGGAGCTCTTTATCTAATTTCATTGACAGTGCTCTCTGTAAAGCTAAGTACACAGCTGTGCTGGTGGAGATTCATGCAAGAGGAACTTGTTGACTTTGAACTCTTGTTCTTTCAGTTATATCTGTTTCAGTGGAAAAAAAGGATAAACAAGGCTCTGAATCATTTTGCACAATACATAGAAAACTTGAAAATTTCATTTACACTCTCATCCATGAACTATAGGAAAACCAGCATTGTCCACATAAATGCAGTTTCCATTAAAAATAAACGATTCTTGCTGCTATTGTTGCAGCAACATTTAAAATGAGAACCAGGTCAAAAGTTAACACTGCTATTAAAGACCTGGGGAGAGCTAGGAAAAATTTCTGTTGTTGCTTGAGAAAGTTTACTGGCAGAAAAGAAGCAGACAGCAGAGCTAGTCTAACAGAGGGAAGCTCAGAGCAAGGCCGAGGACTAGCCAGCTGAAAGAGACAGTACAGCACGCCCATATGAAGCCAGGAGCTGTGCTAAAGGGAATTCATACACAGGACAAAGAGGAGTTTGGAATCAGGCATGGGAGAAGAGGGTGTTGTTTGAAGGGGTTTCTTTCAATATCCAGGGAACACCATGATAAAGTTGTGATACAGTTTTGCTGGCCCTATTCTCCAGATGTATTTTATACTCATTCTTTTTAACTGCATGCAGGCTCCAGAAAATGGTTTTAGCAGCCCAGTATGGCAGGTGCCTTTCTACCTAGTGGAACTGGCAATGTTGCATTTTTTCTCTAGGCTTTTAAGTCTAGAATTTGTATTGTGAGTATCAGCACTTCTCCAGTTGAAGATGTGTCATACGGCAGAAAAAAATATAAGAATGCAGTGAGAAAGGAGGGGCAAAGAAGATGAACGTGATTCTGCAGCTTAATAATACTGACTTAGGAGAAAAAGATTTTTAATAAACATCAAATAAGGAAGAAAGGAAGACAGAGCAGCAAATGTACTGCATCAGTGATCATCTGGGGCAGTCAGACTCAGATTCTGATGTTTGTTTCTGCAACTGCTTCATATATTGTACACTAACCAAGGAAATATAATAAAATAAGGAAGGAGACTGCCTCCCACGCATGCTGTTCAGGACCCAAACTATGGAGGTAGGCAGGGTTTTAGGAATGCCCCACCATGCAACGTCTACTGTCCAGCTTTAGAGTTTTCCTGTGAAGTACAGATTCCTTCAATTGTTACTGAAATCATAGAATCATAGAGTTGTAGAATCACAGAATTTTCTAGGTTGGAAGGGACCTTGAGGATAATCAAGTTCAACCATTAACCTAACACTGCCAAAACCACCACTAAACCATGTCTCTAAGCACCACGTCTACAGTCTTTTAAATACCTCCAGGGATGGTGACTCAACCACATCCCTGGGCAGCCTGTTCCAATACCTAAAAAGCCTTTCTGTGAAGAATTTTTTCCTAATATCCAATCTAAACCTCCCCTGGCGTAACTTGAGGCCATTTCCTCTTGTCCTGTCCCTTGTTATCACTTGTTACTTGGGAGAAGTACCTTTCAGGTAGCTGTAGAGAGTGATAAGGTCTCCCCTCAGCCTCGTTTTCTCCAGGCTAAAAAATCGAGTTCCCTCAGCCAGTCCTCATAAGACTTGTGCTCCAGACCCCTCAGCTGCCTTGTTGCGCCTCTCTGGACACACTCCAGCACCTCAATATCTTTCTTGTAGTGAGGGGCCCAAAACTGAACACAGTACTTGAGGTGAGGCCTCTCCAGTGCCAAGTACAGGGAGACAATCACTTCCCTAGTCCTGCTGGCCACACTATCCTTAATACTGTAGAGAGAGCAATATGGTCTCCCCTCAGCCTCCTTTTCTCCAGACTAAACAACCACAGTTCCCTCAGCTGCTCCTCATAAGACTTGTACTCTAGACCCCTCACCAGCTTCCTTGCCCCACTTTGGACATGCTCCAGCACCTCCATGTCTTTCTTGTAGTGAGGGGCCCAAAACTGAATAGAGTACAAGGTGGGGCCTCACCATTGCAGAGTACAAGGGGACAATCACTTCCCTAGTCCTGCGGGACACCCTGTTCCTGATACAGGGGCTAGGATGCTCTTGGCTTTCTTGACCACCTGGGCACACTGCTGGCTCATATTCAGCCAGCTGTCAACCAACACCCTTGGGTGATTTTCTGCCAGGCAGCTTTCCAGCCACTCTTCCCCAAGCCTGTAGGGCTGCATGGGGTTGTTGTGACCCAAGTGCAGGACCCGGCACTTGGCCTTGTTGAACCTCATACCTTTGGTCTTGTCCCATTGATCCAGTCTGTCCAGATCCCTCTGTAGGGCCATCCTACTGTCAAGCAGGTCAACACTCCCACCTAACTGGTGTTGTCTGCAAACTTACTGAGGGTGCACTCAGTCCCCTCGTCCAGGTCATTGATAAAGTATTAAAGACAACCAGCCCAAATACTGAGCCCTGGAGAATACCACTTGTTTATCTCTCTCTCAGTAATTTTACTTTGCAGTAAGGTCTCTTCTAATGTTAGGGAAAACGGCATTTGTAGAAAACTAGTGTCTGAATTTGTAAAAATATTTACTTTACAGCCAGCCGTGGTGCGCGGGTTTCAAGGTGTCAGTGTTGTCGAGCTCATCAAGTGTGGGGATGAAGAGGAGAGAGACCCGAGTACTTGATCCAAGCTGGCCAACAGCTTTCATACCATGAGTATCACATACGATATAATTTAGAAAGTTTGCTGAGAAGCTTTCTCTCTTCCTTGATGGCTGTGATCCTGAGAGCTTGCCCTGGTGCCGGACCCCTGAGCCCTTCCCTTCCTCCTAAAAACGTAGAGCTCTCAGTGTCTGACATTTGCTGTCCACTGCTGGGAGTGCACAGCTTCCTTGTGATGTAATTGGCTGAGTATAATCCTTGTATATTTTATATTAGTATTGGGATGAATATTGGTTCTTTAGCATTATTAATGTTAATTATTTAGTGTTATTCTATTAAATCTGTTTATATTTCTACCCTGGGGTTTCTATGTTTTCTCCCAGTTCCCCTTCCTGGGTGGGGAGGGGTCATCGGGTGATAGAATAATTGTCTAAATAACAATAAATTGGTTTGAGTTCCTCAAACCATAATACACTGTCACCCACTTAAAGGCTAAATAGTGCGCTTTATTAAAAATTTTGTCTCTACAGTGACATAAGTGAGATGATTCTTTCCTTTCATGTCTCTTCTGTTGTGATGTCTGTTCTTCAAGTCAAAGTCTTTTTTTTCTCTATTTCTGAAAGAGCACAATGAATCCTCAGTCTTAAGTGGGGAATAAATAGACTTACACTCTGTAGAGAAGGATCAACCTAAGGAACATTTACACAAAGTGGACAGACACATGGACCCAATGGGATGCCCTCACAATTGCTGAGGGAGCTGGCTGATGCCATTGAGAGGCTACCCTCAATAATCTCTGAAAGGTCATGGCAATCTGGAGACTGCAAGAAAGCAAATATCACTACTGTCTTCAAAACAGGCAAGAAGGATCTGAAGAACCAAAAGCCAGCCAATGTCATCTTGTTTCCAGGAACATGATGGGGCAAGTCCTTCTGGAACAAACAAGTCCAAATATATGAAGGACAAGGTGGAGTAGTCAGCTTGAAGTTACAAAAGGGATATCATATCTCATCAACCTGATAGCCTTCTACAAGGAAAGAACTAAGCCAGTGGAGGAAGGAAGAACAAGGGCGTTGTTTATCTTGATTTTAGTATGGCTTTCAACACTGCATTCCGTAACATCCTCATAGACAAACTGCTAAAGTATGGTCTAGATAAATGGACAGTGAGATGGATTGAAAACTGGCTGAACTGCTGGATGAAGACGGTTGTGATTAACAACATGAAGTCCAGCCAGAGGTCAGTCAGTAGTGGAATACACCAGGGTTTGATACTAGAGCCAATACTGTTCAATATATTCATTACCAACCTGGAGTGCAGCCTCAGCAAGTTTGAAGACAATGACAAATTAAAAGGAGTGACTGATACACCAGACCTTTGCACTGCCACTCACAGAAACCTCGAGAAGTTGGAGAAATGAACCAACTGACACTTTGTGAAGTTCAACAAAGGGAAATGCCAAGTCCTGCACTTGGGGAAGAAAGCACAGCTGGAAAGCAGATTAATAGAAAAGGTTCTCAGGGGTCCTGATGGACACCAAATTGACCATGAGACAGAATGCACCTTTGCAGCAAAGAAGGCCAAAGAAAGCAGATCAAGGCAGGTGATCCTTCCCCTATGCTCAGCACTGGTGAGACATGTTTGGAGTGCTGGGTCCAGTTCAGGGCTTTCCAGTACAGGAGGGACATGGACATAGTGAAGTCTAGTGAAGGGCCACAAAGATGATCAATGGCTTGGAGCACCTGACGTATGAGGAGAGGCTGAGTGAGTTGGGGTTTCTTAGACTGGAGACCAGAAGGCTCAGGAGGCATCTTAGAAGTGTGTTTAAATACCTGGTGGGAGAATGTAAAGAAGATGGAACCAGGCTCTTTTCAGTAGTGCCCAGTGACAGGACAAGAGGCAATGGGCACAAACGGAAACACAGAAGGCTCCGTCTGAACACCAGGAAACACTTTTTTACTGTGAGGGTGATGGAGCACTGGCACAGGTTGTTCATAGAGGTTCAGGAGTCTCCCTCCTTGAAGACAGTCAAAACCTGACTGGACATGGTTCTGGGCAACTAGGTGGCCCTGCTTGAGCGGGGGGAGGACACCAGATGACCTCCAGAAGTCCCTTTCAACCTCTTTCACTCTGTGATTCTGTGATAAATACAACTGTTATAGCCATTATAATTCAGAAGTATTTAGAAGCACAGATTCATTAGGTAGACCTTTTTCTGACTTATTATTTCCTTCATGGTATGAGTAGCAGCAAGACTCATGTTAGTTTGTTTTTTTTTTTTTTGTTGTTGTTGTTTTTGTTTTGTTTTTATGGATGGAAGATTACTCTTCTTATATCTGCTGATAACTGTTCCTGCTTGTCTAGTCTCTGCTTTCATTTACCTCATACTCCTGGTAATATTTCTACTTTTGCGAGTGTATTTTGCCTCAAATGAGGATAATAAATGACTCATAACACTAATCTGCCTTGTAATTTAATAACGTACTATGCTGCACTGGAATATCAGGTGGATAGTTTATACCACATAATAAGACAGCAAAGATACTGAAGCAGCAAAGTGTAATTTCAAAATGACATGTTTTCGCAAAGTGTATGAACATCAGACAGATACCAATAATCATAGGTAATGAAATCCTGCAGGTACCTTGTAAGAGTCCTCACCAGTGCAATAACACCACAGCCCACAGAGAGGCACCCAGATGCTGTGTTTAAAACCATAATCCTCCAGTGCTTTCTCCTGTGTATTTCCAGACACTTAAACTTCAGAAGTTTCCAGACAAAAGTTTTCTCTCACCACAGCACCACTCCCAAGCCTCAGTGAAATCCCAGCCTATAAAAAACCTTTAAAGTACACAGAGTTCATTTGAATATACATTTAATTAATCTCTTTTCATTTATCATCGTGACAACTATGATACAAGAGTAATTTACGGGTATTGCTTTCTTACAAAACCACAGACACGTTTTAGGCTAATGAAACTCAGGCCAGCAACAACATTAAAAAACAGCCTCAGGGGAAAACTGCCAAGTGCTTGTTTGGCCAGAATGTTTATCATAAAAATAACATTACACATGCTCAAATTCTTATCAGTCAGATGCTTCTTGAATTTGCTCCAGTTGTGTCTGGCTGTGCCCTTCCCTTTTCTCTCAAAGTATATCCACACAGATATTACAGTTTTGCCGCTTTCCATTGCTGGCAGCTCAGATATGACGCAGCTTTTCCGACAAACCCCCTGCATTCCCACTTCACCTGGTATTGTGCACTTAAAGTATGTATGTCAGTCATTTTTCCAGTAAAATCTATTTAACATATGTGACTCAGTAGAGAAATAGAGAAGCGATGGGGCCAATGTTGAGGCAACAGCGATGTCAGTTTTATACTCAGCTGATAAGAAACCTGAAATGAAAGGGGTTTTATAGCAATTGCATGTTAAAAACAACAGCGTAATTAATATATGGCTGTGATTTCTGCCCAGAACTTTGGCCAGACCACCACTTTAATTGGCTAACGGTCTCTGAGAAAGCAGAACTTTGCTTGCTGTATTGCTGAGAGGCAAAACCAGAAGAAATCAGACTAACTCAGCCAGCAAAGATAACTGCCTTACTGAGAAACAGCTGACTGGTAACTATATATATGAGCATCCCGGTGAGCATATATTCTAACTGAGGGAGGACATTCTGCATTTCTAAGGGGCATTAAAAGCACCTTCTTGTCTAGAATTAACCTTTCAGAGTTGTGCCTTGTTAACTGAAGAGAAACAGTATGTAATGATTAGAAAGTGGGCATTAAGGCAATGGCATGGCATCAACTTCTGTAGCTACAAATTCAGCCTGTTAATTTTAACTCTGTCTTTCTCTTCAGAACAATGACTAATACCATATCTGCAATAACAGCATCTGATAATATTCAGTTATCCAGGTTTACTTCACTTTACTAAACTAGAAAACATGTCACATTTCCAATACAAATCACTCCTTACAGCAAACGGTAATAGCTTTGGCTCAAGCTATCAGTATAGTCACTGGAGAATTGTAGTCACGTGTAAGTAGTAAGATTTAAGAGATTTTTATTTGAATTTTTATGTTACAAATGAATAGCACTTAGGTATTATCTGAGAAACATGAAATAAACCTGATCAATTTTATCTTTGTTTTCAAAATAGAATTGCACAGTAGAATGAGCAATCCATGATATGGATTCCAGCTATAGATGACGAGTCTGCTCATTCTCCTGTGCTTTTGCAGACTGAAGTAACAAAGACAGTAACATCATATGTGACCAGCAGCTTGCTGGAAATGCCTTTGGCAAAAGGGGGTTATTTGTCACCACCTGAACTTGTATTAAACTATTTAGCATATGCTTGCTTAAAATCTTGCTGCAGAATGAGCTATGAAGTGTCATGAGACTCAGCTGTAAGATAATAGTACACAGTCAAGCACATTTGTATCTTGGTATCTCTGGTACAATAGAAAGATTTATTACGTCCTATCCATTTACTGCACATCTCAGCCGGAGTCGTAATTGGCCAGGATGGCTAAGATTTGATTTAAGGCAACGATTCTATCAGCTTGTTTTTTGCTAATAGGGCATAAGTGTTCCATACAGCATTATATCTTCCCGTGTCATAGCCTGCCCTAGGTTAATTGTGTGCTGCAGTCTAATCCATTCCTGCCTTTACATCATTTGCTCTGAGAGAATACAGATGCGTGTATTTGATCACTCCCCATATTTACGCAAGAGAAGAGTTACATTTCTTGTAGGCTTACCCAAAATATCACTGTTTTCAAATCAATAATGATTGTTAAGAGGATTGCAGATTTCATTTTGACTTGCTAGGACATTTGATGGATTACAATGATCAAAGCTAAATATCTTTTGGCATTAGGCTAAGGTCTCTTATTTTTACTTGTTACAGTCTAATGCAGGAAAATAAAAAAAAGTAGATGACAAATGAACATTAGCGAACTGAGTAATTAGAAGTATGGTTTATGGCCAAGAGTAGTTAAATGGCTTCATTTTTATTAGAAGTATGGTTTATGGCCAATAGCAGTTAAATGACTTCGTTTTTAAATATATATGATGAATCATATTAGCAGAATGGAGTGTAATGAAAGTAATGAATGCCTAATTCTCTTATGGAAATGAACAATGCCAGTTTCAGACAGAATCCTAATTACATAATTGTGCATGAGGTCATTGGCTTGTTTGTGTCTCTGAAGTCAGACCTGTGGACATTTTTAGATTATATCTCAATAACTTTTGCTTCTTTTCCTAAGAGACAAGATGACACAGAAAGAGCTATATGGAGTCATCCACCTCTAAAACTTTATGGCAGTGATTTGCATTGTCCCCAGGTTGGTAGCAGTCATATATTAATAACATTACTAAGTGCCTTTTTCAATAGGTTTCCCAGTTCATTTTTCTCATGGACTATGGTGTGTAGGACAGAACTACCAACAAGACTGGCACCTTTGCTGGAAACATGGAAATTCCTAGAAGCTGGCGGCTAAGGCATACGGATGGGACAAGATAGCATGAAACTCAATAACAACAGCAGCTGGTAACAGCCTCCTAATGCTCTAGTAAGTAGAGAAGCAGGATTCTGTAGTTATATCTACCGTTATATTTTTCATCTGCAGGAAAACAGAAAAATCGAATCAGACATGTAGACCCTGGAATTTGCAGCCCATCCCTACCTCCTCTGGTCAAAGGATCCTACACTGATTTCACGTTATTACTGTAGCCACTTCCTCACTGTTGCAGGAGCTCTGGTTTGTTCTCCAGTTTATTGACACTAGTGGTTAAAATTATGAACAAGAACTAAGTCTAAAAGTCAAAAATTTCTTTCCATGATGACAGTTTCTCATTTGATTTGTGAGAAGCCTACTAGTCTCTCAGACTCCTTTTCGTGTGCATGTCAATGGCACACTACAGTGTGCTCTCGCATCCCATCTCCAAGGTTATGTTCCACGGCTCCCTACTGTCTCAGATATCCAGATTTCCTTGACACAGGGAGAAGGGCACACAATTGACAGCATAGAAGTGCTCCCACATCCCCCAGTTTATACCTAGCCACAGAGATGCAGTTTCTCCTTCCTGCAATGAAGGAAAGAGCACTTTCATATTTCCCTGATATAAAGCTTGCAAGACATGGATACTTTGGAAGTGGACTCTGTTTGATACATTAAAAAAGAACTCAGAGTTCTAGGAGGTGGTGTTACCAATACCAAATACAAAGACTATACAAATGATTTTTGCGTGACATGGATGGTGCTACAGACACAACCTGCTACCATGTTTTCAAAGGCAATGACAACATGTTAATGTCTTTCAGGATCACTGACTTCCAGGTTTCTCTCACCACAAGTTTTCATCTCAGTAGAAACATGATCTAGACAATGTGCCTGCCCAATACATGCACCTGAGCTCTTTCCTTTGGCCTTTCTTTCTGCCCACTGCCTCTAACAGGGAGTAGTTGATGCAACAGCCTGAAGCAACACATAGAACATCTTAGCAAAAGAAGAGACAGATATCCCTTTTGTTGTCCCAAGGAAGAAATGAATGCATAGGTTTTTCAGAAAAATCAACTTTTTAATGGACTAAGAATTGCAAATTTTGGAGGAATCCTAGAATAAACCTTGAAGTTCTGGTTGGTTTTAAAAACTCTAACAGCTTAGTGCTTTTCTTGACCACCCTTCATCAGGATACTGGCTGTTGTGACTTTAAAAGAATGTGGGATTGTTTATTCTTCCTATTTTTCATTCTTCCAATGAAATCTAAAATGTAAAAAAGGTCCACAGGGCTGTGAGAGAGACACTGAGCCTTATGTAGCACTAAGAAGCAGCTGCATTTAAAGCTGCTTGTCTTCAGACACTGATACTTTCAGAAAAAAGCCCCTGGCTAGGACGTTTCTTGCAACTCCCATTTTAATTCTGCTCATAGAAAGTAAACTTTCAAAGTCATTCTGCTGTTGGGGAAAAGTAGTCAGGCTCCTGTGTATTAGAAAGCAAAAGAGGTCCAGAGGGAGAGCCAGAGAAAAAAACAGCAGTCTAAAGTCAACGCAAAACAATACTTTTTTTTATGTTTGCCAAGCATCATTGTTCTACCATTTTTCAGTCCTTCTCTGTGAAATGCACGTCACAAGGGGCTGTTGGAGTGTACACAACAAAACAGACAAATGTAATTTTAAGGCATATTTTTTAAGACGAAATGAATAACAAATTTTTAAGGACCGCAATATGATACTTAGGAGAATGTTCCGATAGAACACATGGTTTGTGCAATTCCGGGCATGCAACACTAGCCCTCACAGAGCATGAAGCGGGAGCAAAGATAACTCATATGCTTTTAATTGCAAGATTATGCTTTTAAGCCTATGCAGGTTTCCTTTGTTCGGCTATGAATCAAACCACTCCAGACAATGGGAATTTTTCTAGTAACTGAGCTGCTATTTAAACTAGGACTGAAAGTTTGGCTATTTTTTATTATTTCCTTTAATTTGCAGGGTTAGAAACGCCTGTTAACATTGAGATATGAGAATATTCTGTAAGGTATTAGGTATTCTGTCAAATAATAAGTAAGATTGGAACAAATTGTTATTCTGTTTGTGATTTTGGTTGAGTGTCCAAAGACAAATCAGTTGCCAGTCTTTCTTACCAAATAGTGGTTGGAACAAATTTTAAAAATATATTTGTAATCCCATTGCATGAGGTTGTTTAAATTTTACTTTAAATTGTCAAAAAGAAAGTTGTTTTTTGCATTCAACTCCCAGGCTTTATTTTGAGCTGCCAGTGAGACTACAATTGCTACCAAGTACAGCAGTTATTATTTCTTAACTTGCCCTTTAAATTCATACATATGTTGCTGAATAGTCACTGAATAAACTTTTGTGATTTTCAGAGCAATAACAATTGGAAGCCTGTGTTGATTTTTTGACAAAGTTTTATGGGTCTCAACATTTTTTATACAACTCAAGTTTTAATATATAAATTTCATCAATATTCTGAATCTCAGTTTCTAAGCAGCAAAGAATTTAAGTGGAGATTATTTTTGCAGGCCAAATTTAGAAGGATAGATCCTGAGCAGATGCATACAGTGTATATAAATGACTGAAATGAAGTTATTAAAATTACAGCACTTGCGGTAGAATTTAAAATCAAACAAAGCAAAATTCCAAATATTCAGAGTTTTCACGCATTGCATTAGAAAATAGAGGAGGATTAGGTCTGGAACAAAAATAAGTCTTTTTTTTAAATGTCAGAATGTCAAATATATATTCAAAATTTCAAATCAAGCCCTGTAGTTACTGCCCATGTCTGCCCCAAGTGCTGGGGCAGAATGTATGGATGGTTCCTCTCTCCCATAACTTAACATTGACTCATTTTGATTCATTCATCACACCCTGTAACATGATTTATTGTCGTTTACTGTGTGTGTGATATATTGCTATTTCATCAAGCTGTTGATGCAGCCCATCATTCAAGATGTTCCAGGCAGCAGAAGCTTCAGTATATATACGAGCGTTGTTTATAGTGGTTCTGCATCATGTTTAATGTTTCAGGTATATTGGTTATGCATCTATTTAATGTTTCAGGTATATTGGTTATCCAGGTAACTCTGTTACCCAAGAGGCATTCACCTTTTTCCTTCCCTTTTCTCTCTTCATCCAAAAGTTAAAAATAGGATTGACTTTAATGCAGAACATTAATTTGAGGGAACTGATTTGAAGACCACAAACGAAACCTGTCATCTCCCACCTGCAGCTTCATTAAATGTCAGGTGGTCTAATTTGCCAAGTTTCCTAGAGATGTCAGGAACAGCTGCTACTCATTTATGGCTTATAAAGGGACTTTAATCAAAGCAATGTGGACTCTCAGGGCTAGCACCAATGGCAGGAAAAGACTGAACTCGCTAGGCCCTTATTTATTAGTGTTAGGTTAATAGGTTTTTGAAAAATAATATCTGGCTGACGTAGTTGGAAAGGTTGGCAGGATTAGATATAAGTACAGTAAGGGCTGTACAATGAATATTTGGTCTAGAAGGAAAGTCAACAAAGATGTAGCTTCTGGAAGATAAATGCTGTAATGGTAAATGTCAAATATTGGGACAATACTAAGAAAGAGATTTAATATCCAGTGTCTACAGGAGGAGAGCCAGATAATGAAAGCATTGAGATTATGCACATGATTTTCCTTCACGTAGTAATTTAAGAGAGATGGAAAGAATTAGGAATGTTGATACAAAGAAAATTTAGAATCTGAAAGAACTGCAAGTTTGTTCAGCAATACAATATTTCTAATGAGCTTTAATAACAATGCCTCTGAGATGGACGTGAAGGCTGAATAATAGACAATAGCTCCCATGAAAAATTGAGTCTTCTCTTTCCTTGGAAAATTTCAACACAAATCCCTGGTTCTATTTTTATGTCGTCATTTCTGTTAATACTTCTATCTTCGATGGAAAATATCAGCTTGAGTGCTAAATAACTGTTCAAACCAAACAGATCAGACTTTGCTTATCTGGTAAAAACAATGAAAAATTTTAAGAAGGTAAGTTCCCACAGCTCTTGTTGAAGGCAACTGCCAAAGCTTATACATGAAGGACATATAGAATGACATACATCAGCATCTTATAACTCAGCAATTCACTGTAGGCAAAAATGGTGATATGAAGCTGAGGGCAAGCTGCATTATGAAGGTAAAAGCTTGTATCTAAAGTCTTACATGAGTTGCAGATTTTTATTTTTTTTTAAAAGGAAGCCTATCTAAGTCGGCCATGATCTAATTATGATTGAACTAATAGTTAGATGCAGGGCACTTTCATTATCAAAAAAAGAGCCATGATGTATCTGGCTGGCTGCTTGTAAGTAGGTAATGGATTATTTACATGGGTCACTGCAGTGGTCAGAGGATCACAGGCTAATCATAACAGGATGACTGTGTGCCAACAAAACGTTAATGAGCAGCTATTCTCATAATCAGTAGTCTGACTTGCAGCAGTCATAGAGAGGGCACTGCACAACAGCACGTGCAGATGGGACACATCCAAATCTGGCATAGTAGTTTTTTTTGCCTGAATACATGAATTGAAGATATGACATTGATAAAACTGAACTGTGAGTGTGTGCTAGATACATGGATAAAATCACTGACTAATTTAGAAACACCAGTTATTGGTTTTGTGGATTCTGCCAGTCATGGAAGGTAGTTAGTAGGGATTTGGTTAAATTTGTGTGGAAAAAGGGACATGACTCAATAACTTTGATCTTGATCTGATGCTGTATAATTTAAACCCACTTTACACTGTTTGATCACTATTGCTTTGCTACCTGCTATTTACTATTGCAATTAAAAATATAAGAGTATAAGTGATGAATCCAGGACTGAAATAGATCACAAAAAACTTGATTACGAGGTTAAACATACTTTTGAGGAATTAAACATGAAAACATTATTATTTGGCTGGGAAGCTGGGAGAGGCAAGAATGCAAAAGAGAAAGATGACAAAGCCAGAAAAAGACCAGTAGAAGGATATGAACTTTCCGTGTCCCATGGTATTTGCAGACTGAGCACTTTTTCCAGGTCACCTTCAGAATGAAGATGGACGCATTTCTTAAAATAAAAGAGGGATGAATAAAACAAACAAAAGAAAAAAACAACAACTTTTCAGCCATTTCTCATATGGATAAATCTTTTCCCTTCTAATGAAAGTGTTCCCACTGCTAACTTGAGGAAGTCAAGTCCTTCCTGTGTTGTATTTTAGTCATCATAACTGCTGACATTACGCTGGCTTAACTCCAAGACTGCCCTGTTCACGTGCTACAATATCTGCTGACAGTCTGGCCTTCTCCACTAGATTTCAAGTGTTTTTTCTTTAGTCTATCTTTAAAGACTATTTCCTGCTTTTTTCTTTCTTTTTTTTTTTCCCCCTACAGATTTCTTCCCAAGCACCTTCAAGATCTGTTTTACTTATTTGCTCTTTTGCTCTCAGCTCTGGACCTCCACAGACTTATTCAAAGACTCTATTCCTTGAGAGTAGGTCAAACAACACTGTACTTTTATAAACAGATGTCCAGTTAGTCATCTGTTTTCTGTCATATGAGCAGGGGAACAAAGTGCAATTTAGACCTGCAATCTGCACATCTGAAAGGCCCAGCTCATCCATTCAATGTTTTATACCTAAAATTGAAAGACTTGTTAAATTTAACTATGAAACTCTGGGTGAGAATGCAGACACACATCCTCAAAATTCTGGAAGGAAAGGTTTGTTTTTTTCTTTGAGACTGAAATATTCTAGATACTTTTTTTTTTGAAAGCTGATATTAAGGAAAGTTAACAGTAACAAAGCTATCCCGTAGAGGAGTTTCTCAACAGTGCACAACCTCCAAAGAAATTTTAACTTCCCAAATCTGATGCATCAAAAAGAATTCCTAAGAAGAATAACCTCATGCCTCAGAGGTTTCAATATCACTTATGGTTGGGTTCCTTTTGAGTAGAGTAGAGACGCTCACCTTAAATTGTGGTAGGAATCAGTCCTATTTCCATAGGTCCCAAAACTGGAGAAAGAGACCTTTTTATTCTTTTCTCATTTCTTGTGCAGTAAAGAACCAAACCTGCTCCTTTCAACACTGAATAATTTTATTTGAATGGTGTCTCTGTCTGTGGACTTTTCTGAGTACATCTGAGCTGATATAAGAGCCTCAGATTAATGCTCTGTTCACCACTGAGCTTAGACAACCTGTTCTCTCAAAGTCAGATAGCATCATTATTTACCTTTTAGACTCTCCTTTCAGGGCTAAATATATCCAACCAGCCAGGCTACCATAAAGACTGAGTCTGGAAAAAAATGTTAAAGCTATCCAGGTAGTGAAAGCTTTGTGCAGATATGCCCTGGTAAATGGATTAAATGAAAAGCAGTCAGTATTTTTCCTGAACTTGTTCTCACAGCAAACAGGAAAATATAGAAGAACAAACCAAGTACCAACTGTTCTTTTTGTCCATACACTGGTCAGGTTTCCTTATTTCATTTGTGGTCAATGCAGTGATTTTATGAGTCACTTAGACTTGTTTTGACAAAGTGTAGTTGACAGGATTAACTTCTCCGAATTACCCATTGCTTCTAATATTGCATAATGGCATTTGAATTTTTGTTACAGTGTACTAACAGTAAAACTGTCAGAAAGCACTTTGTTATTTATTTTACTTATCTTACTTTTTTTTTTTTCATGCTGCAGAGACATTCTGCATGTACTTTAAACCCTGGAAATATCAATAGGGTGCTACTGGAGAAAGAATACATGACTAAGACGTTGCTGTTTATCTGGGCTGGATTAGGAAGCTGAGGGCCCTTTGGCTGCCTGGAGAGCAGGCCTGAGGTTTTGTACTCTAGCCCCATCTTACCGTATCATCTTCACATATCTGATTCACACAAGTTTGCTGCATCTGTATTCTCCCATCCCTAAACCCAATATGGTGACACTTAACTCCTTTGCAGGAACATTGTGAGATATGAACAACTAATATTGTGAAAGTATCTTAAAGTCACAGAACAAATATTCTCTTTCAAAATGTTAATCTTCTCTAAAATCCTGTTATTTGTCAGCGAGGAAGGTGAATTCTTAACTTTCTCTCCCTGTTCTTTACCCTTCCCACTATGACTACTCATCATGCACAGACATTGGAGAGTTCGTTGGCAGACACAAATGACTACCATTTTTCAGTGTTAAGATCTGACAGCATGTGTATGGTAGGATCACCAGGTAACTCAGGTTGGAAGGGACCTCTGGAGGTCACCTAGTCCAGCCCCTGTGTGAGGGTGCTGAGCACACCCATAGCCCTCGAGGAGGTCAGGCTGAAGAAGGGGCTCAGGGCACGGCAGAGCTGCCTTGCTGAGGGCTGAGGGAAGGAGCCCCAGTAGTCGGTGGGAAGGCTGCGTGTCCTGGTCCAATATCAGGAAGGTTCCGTTGTGATCTCAAGGGATGAGATTAAGACACTAAAATACATCAAATGTCGTACAACCTTCAACTTTATTTTTCAACCAACAGAGGTAGGAGTGAGGGAATGGAAAAGTGGGAACGGGGAAAAAGAAGAGAGAGACAGAAAGAGGGAGACTGAGTTGGGGAGGAGATCTAGCTACCGACACTCCAAGTCCAGCGATGTTCCGTCAGTCCTGCCCAAGAGCCACAGGCTTCGTTGAGGTAGGTTTCAAAAAGGGTCCACGAGAAGGCGAGGAAGGAGGGAGAAAAAAGCCCTCACTGCAGCACGCGGCCTTCTTTTATAGGGGTCCATGCTCATGCACAGCCCCCAATTGTGTACATGCACTTCGTGTCATCCCCTTAGCAGGGGGTTTCTGCTCTTTTCTGCACCTTGGCCCCTGTGCAGGCGCACTGCATTTTTTTTTCTCCAAAACATGAAGGTGGTGCTGGTGCTGGGGAATGGTGGTACGATGGCAATGTTGAGACAAAACCGCATCCAATGTCCATTCTCTACACTGCGGCCAGGGCCTGTCCCAGCCCAGGTAACTGCTCTGAGACTCTCACCCTTGGCTCCCACCTGCTCTATTGCCGCAGTGTCTGTGATTGAACACAGGCCATGGATCTGTGCCCCTGCCCGTGACCTGACATCCCAGCTCAGCTCATCCCATCCCCGTCCCTGGGGAGGTGCCCAAAGCCCAGGGCTGGTGCTGCCCTGCCTGTCCTCCTGCCCCCTCCGCCCTATCTGCCCTGCTCCTGGGTGGGGACAACAACCCTGGCTTCTGGGTCCTGCCCTGTGCCCCGGCAAGCTCCTGCGACACCCAGCCCCTCAAAGCTGAGCCAACTATGAGATCAGACCAGGTTGCTCAGGGCTTTATATACTGAGGTCTCATAAACCTCCAAGGATGGAGACTGCACAAGCTCTCTGGACAGCCTGAACCACTGCTTGAATGCCTTCACATGGAAAAAGCTTCTGAACACATCATGTTTCAATGTATGCCTCTTGTGAAGAAAGTGGTTCCAGCTTGATGCTAAGTTCCTTGTAGGTATGGGAGGGCTGAAGCAGTCCCTTCTTCAGGCTGAACAAGCCTCATCATTCAGTATCTACTCACAGGGCAGATTTTTCAGTCATCTCAGTGTCCCCTTGCTGAACTTGCTCCAGTTTTTTAATGTCTTTCTCAATTTGGGGGTCCCAAACCGGATGCAGTACGTAGATGGGGTCTAACAAGTGGAGAGTAATCACTTTCCTTGATCTACTGCCATGCTCCTGTTCATACAGCCCAGGTTGCTCTTGGCCTTCTCTGCTGCCAGTGTGCACTAATTGTCATGTCTACCTTGCTGCCTGCCAAGGCTCCCGGGTTTTCTCCACAGAGTTGCATGTAGCCAAGCAGTCTCCAGCCTGCATCACTGCAAACAGGAGAGGAACCTTTTACAAGGACATGTAGTGATAGGATGAAGGGTAATGGCTTCGAACTGGAAGAGGGTAGATTTAGATTAGATATTAGGAAGAAAATTTTCACTCTGGGGGTGGTGAGGCACTGGAAAAAATTGCTCGGAGAACTTGTGGAGGCCCCATCCCTGGAAGTGTTCAAGGCCAGGTTGGATGGGGCTTTGAGCAACCTGGTCTAGTGGAAGGTGTCCCTGCCAATGGCAGGGGATTGGAACTAGATGATCTTTCAGGTCTTTTCCAACCTAAACCATTCCATGGTTCTATGATTCTGTGATTCCTTTCCAGGTGCTTGTCCAGGTTCCTCTGGATGGCAGCCCTGTGGTCAATCATGCCCACTGGTGTCCCCTCCCGGGCCCCTGCAATTTGATATCACCTGCAGACTTGCTGAAAGCTCACTCCATTCCTTCTCCAGGCTGCTGATAAAGATGTTAAACAGGATTTGTTACAGGCTAGGCCCTTGTACTACCCCACTTCTTACTTCATACAAGTAGAGAAAAAAACATCAGCCACTGTCCTCTAAGCACAGTCATCCAAACAATTTTTTACCCTCTCATCCCATTGTTAACATCCTATCTTTAATACAAGTACACTGTGGAAGATGTTGTCAAAAGCCTTGCTAAAGTCCAGGTTAATGACATGCACTATTGTCCCCAGATCTGGTCATTTCATTGTAGAAGGCAATCAATCAGGTTGATCAGGTACATTTTACCTTTAGTAAATTCATGCTGACTGTTACTAATCACCTTCTTTGCCTTCAGGTTCCCAGAAATATGTTCCAAGAGAACTTGCTCCATGAAAACCACAGAGGCCCTCTCAGCCCTCAAGCTCTGTAGCTACTGTAACCTAATGAGTTAAAGACTGCAGCTTGCTGATCAAATCCATCTCAGAAGAAAAAAAGCCCTTGCTTATTTCACACACCTTCTAGGCACGCAAAAATCATTTTTTAACTAAGAAAAAATAGCAGATCCCAGAATCACAGTCCTGGTCTTTTTTCTCCATAACACTGCAACATCTTAGCTACAAACATGAAAGTAGAAATTCCTCCAATGCAGAGGTCTTTAAGTCAAGCTTTTTGAAATCTACCTTCAGAATGTCAAAATTCATTGTTGAATGGTTAATGCAGAGGTCTTGTAAAACTTGTAGTTTCTGCACAGGTATATAGAAATACATATCTGAAAACCTGAGGAAGGATTTTAACAATGAAGGATCATGCAAGGACCTTGTCATTTGAAAACCTGGCAAAAAAAAAACCAAAAAACAAAATCCCACAATCTCATTATCTTTTGTTATTTACTGGGAAAATAAAAACTTTATCAAACCTAAAACACTGACTTTATATTAGTGGTAGAAAAATACCACGCCCCCAAAAAATGAGTCTGTGCTGATATTTAAGAGAAGAAGCTCTAAGCATTCATTGCCTAATCCAACTCTCATTGAAGTCCCTGAGGAAATTCTTATTAGTGAGCAGGATCGTTCATACTTCTTTTTTTAACAGATTAGTGGGTGTTTACATGAAGGCCCTGTAGTCATCAATTAGTCTGTATTCATATAGCGAATGCAGAGCTTAAAAATCACTGACACTCTCTTCTATTGGTAATTCAGAAGTTTGCCTTGGCAAGCAACAGGACTGGTAGCATCCACCTTTTTTCACATATTAAACTTCCAGTGCTTATTTGTTTAAATGTTGCTTTTAACTCACATGATTCTAAATAGGAACCAAGTATAAGCCAAATACAATGTAGTTTTAAGGTTGTACACAGAAATCCTAGAGCTTCTGGTCCTGCTCACAGTTTTGTTGAGAACCCCCCCGCAAAGGAGTTTAGCAAGATCGTTCAACTTCACGGTTACGGTTACAGATCATGTGGGCAGAAGAGAAACACTCAAGAATTATGAGTTATATGTTGCTACTACTTCTTAGGAAATACTGAGCAGCAACAGAGGCAGACAAAGAAGAAATTCACAAAATAAAAGTGGTCAAAATTTAGTTGCTGCACCTTCATGCTCTCCAAAGAGAAGCCTCTGGACTTGCCTAGCTCCTTGCCCATCCATCGACTTCATACTTATAGACTGCCTACTCTATGTAGAGGAATTTGTCAGCATGTTGAGAGCCACGTGTTTTGTACACTCCAGAGGATGTGTCCTGGTTCCTCAAAAGGCCAGGTTTGCGAGATTGTCTGCATGATACATGGGTTTTGTCTTTAAATCAGCCTTAGGGCTGTCTTTAGGACAGTGCAGAAGAACATGGTGGACCTCTCTGCTGCCCAGAGGTTGAAGGGAAAATAGTCTGGTGGAGATCATTTCTCTTATTTTATTCAAGAGCCTCAATCAGAAATCTTCCTTTTACCCAGCACCTAAAACAGATGGGCAATGGCTTATGTGTATCTCTATATATTTAAAAATAAAAAAAAAAAAAGTGTATTGAGGAGCTTTCTTCCCAGAAGCTGAGTATTTAAACAATTATTAAGATGGGGGTGGAGCGAGAGTGGAGGCAGAAGGAGAAAGAGGCAAAACCTTATCAGTATTTTCTATTCCTGCTTTTTATCTGTGCTTAGTAAATCTAATCCCACTAAATGATCCTTATGTACAGGTCATTGAACGGAGAACCTTCTTGTCTGTAGTGTGTCTGTACCCTCTTTCTTTCTGTTTAATATGTGTTTTCAAAGCAAGTGCAAACGTTACAACAATAGGGAGTAGTGTTGTTAACAACTGCTGACCTCAGCCTGCCTTTGCAGACCCACACTGTGGGAGGCAGAACTCCAGTGCAGAATGTGGTGGCTCAGTGCTTGAGCCTTAAAGATCCAGGTAAGTGGTGACTGAAAAATGAGACTGGGACAGAGAAAACCTCATCAAATCAGAGCAGGAAAGAGCCGCAAGTAGCAACATTATGGTGGAAGGACTGCCGTGTGAGAGGACAGTATGAAAGTGTGGCTTATTTAGCATAGCAAAGAAAAAGCTGAGGGGAGTTTTGATTGTTTCCTAAAAATACACGGGCAGAGTGAGGGAAGTGAGAAAAGGAGAATAAATATCATCAAGGGAGAAAAGCTTCACGTTCTAACCAATTCCAACGCAGGGATAAACATATACACTGTCCAAAAATAAGTTCAGTGTAAAAATTCTTAAAATTATGATGTCACTGTCCTGAAACCACAGAAAAATCTTCAGTGTTAGTAGAAGAGAGCTTTTGGATGGTCTGATTGACAGAAACAAAGAACTATATAATCCAAAATGTTCCTTTAGTCCCTCTAGGTATGACACATAGAGCTTCGGGGGGGGGGGAGGAGTGAGACATACAAAATTACTAAATAAACTTGTCATTGTAGGTCCCACTGAAACTTGAATGAAACTTAAATGAAAAGTTGTCACCCATTTATCCTAAATTTCCACCAGAATACTTCATCAGGAAACAAAAATCTGTTTCTGGACACACCTGGAACACCCTAAATTTGCAAAGAAGCAAGGAGTAAAATTAAAAAGTCTATTTAAGTGTTGTGATATTTTCTTCATGGAAGGAAATGCTGGAGTTGGGTCACTGTTAATGAAGCAGGAGCCGCAGAGTTTCTGGGCAGCCATTTTGAGTCTGACAGGGAAGACATTTTTAGCAAAAGGCAAAATTGTAGGCTACATAAGGAATCCAGAAGGTCAAAGCATGTTGGAAGATATGTTGTGAGTCACCTGGTCATTTCCAAGTGCCCCAGAAATGTCTGATATCTTTATGGTTGTATTGGGTCCATCTGGGATGGCGTTAACTTTCCCCATAGCAGCCCTCATAGTGCTGTGCTTTGTACTTGTAGCTAGAATGATGTTGATGACACACCAATGTTATGCCTTTAATGAGTCACAAATAAAAATTGTTCTGGATCACCAGCAGGTAATCTCTGTTTTTCATTGATATCTGCTATCTATATTTTTGTATTTTTGGGTCATGCAGCAGGCAGAGCAGGAGCTGGCATTGCCTCTTTTGCCAGGACTGTAAGGACTAGCAACATTCGGCTTGGGTGTTGGAGCTCCAGCTCAATTTCCTTCTTGCGCAGCTGACTTACATTTGAATGTCCTGAGCCCTTGGCAGGGGGTCTTCAAGATGAATAACTAAATATTCGTTAGGCCAGACAGAGTGTGTATAACCATAACGTAATGTTTAGAACATCACTGTGTTAATAGACAAACCTATTTTCAAACCAGTGCTACAGCCTGAGACTGTGATTGTCTGCAATAAGTGCCCACAACTATTCTTTTTCTTACACCCTTAGAAGAAAGTACAGTGGCACTTTCATATCAACACATCTTTTGTAACCATCCCTGTGCATGTTCTTAGCCTAGACAAAATGTGAGGTGATTGGAATTAATTATAGAGGGCTTACATTTTCCATTAGCTCATAACTGGAAATACCTCATGTTTACAGCGGAGTGGAAGCACAGGAGAAGGAGAAGCATAGCATCAGGAGAGTGTATATCATGGGTCAGAAGATACAATGCCATTTGTTCAAGTGTTTACACCATAAGTCACTTGTATCACCACAGTAACTTACACTGATTAACAGAAAAGTGCAGGCAAAATTCCCTGGACCTGCTAGAACTTTTGTCAAAAACATATACTTTAGATTTCAGATGTTATAAATTGTGTATGTCTCTGCAGAAATACAATGTTCCCTTAAAAAGTTAAAGTGGCTATTGATATATTTTATCCATATTAAAATTTATGTAATCTAAAAGACTTAATCATTGGTATAAAAAGCGATAGATAGTTCTGCTTTTAAGCTACAGTCTGTGGTTGAAGTTGCCAGGCACTCTCATGGGGTTTTTTGCCCGGCACAGATCTTTTCGAACAGTACGTGATAATTATTAGGATTTCTCACATAAGTGGAATAAAAACTGGGCTTAGTTCAAACTTCAGAGGCCTCAGGCACTGTCTTTTGTTTGCCAGCTTCTAGCTGTTATGTATTAGAAATATATGAAGGGCTCTGGGAGACAGGTGTACGTGGATTTATTTCACTCAAGTCTAATGGATCTTTACAGAGGGCATTGAAGTTGGAAGAGGTCAAAAAATATGGAGTGAACAAGTATTTTGTACCGGACTACTGATACTGACAACTCTATTTCCCATTGTGCTATTAATTATATGTTAAGGTAAGAAGGGCTCTCATCAAATAAACACTGCTTCAAGTATTCTCTAATAAAAGAAGAAAATATATCACAGCCTACATGACGTACGTGAACCTTATTGCTTAATGTTGCTCCCCTGTACAATCAGGTCAATCCCTAGTATTATGGATATTCACCATTTATCTCCTTTTTACAAGAAGGAGTTTCTAGTCCTGATTGACTATGTATGGGAAAAAGCTATTTGCCACACCAGATTGCCTCAATGTGCCATTTTCACAGCCTTTAAGAGAAAGTTCTCAAGACAAGGAGCTGCAACAAAGGAGAGACATCCTAACTATGCCCTTCCACTACAGTTTGAATTGCGCGAACGGAGAGATGTTTGAACGGACATCAGTGTCACAGGTGCCAGTTGTCTGATTTATTCCCTCACAGAGGAATGTACTGGCGTCTGCGTGCATAGTAACACCTTGCCAGCTGGCCAGGAGGTGACATCAGCTGTCCTTTCAGACAGATGAATTGCACACTGTGCATAGCTGCCTGCCAAAGGACAGACTTTCCAGGAGAAGTAGAGGGGAAAAAGCACTTCATGTATTTCTGACAGTAGTTTTTACTTAATATTTGTTTACAGAATTAACTTTATTGGACTGGCTTATCTTCAAAGCTGTCTTTCTGACACTGCAGTAAGTTACTTGGATTGCACACCATAAAGCACAGCAATTCACATAGGAATTTGCATTCTCTCTGATGTTGTTGAGCGGAGTATATTTTTCTCAGTGTGGTCATAACACTGTATGGGCAATATGATCTTACTTAATCTCCATTTTTATAGCCCTAGATCACTCAGCCAAAATAAATATCCCTACCTTTAGGCAACCAAATTAAATAGCTAGGTTTTAAAGCCTGTGTAAATGGGCTGAGCACTCATAACTCTAATTGATAGTCATCCACTTGTGAAAGTATGCAACAAGGCCTCAGCTGGCTTTAGGGGACAGAGATCTGTTAAAACCATCACAGTTCACACACCAGTACCAGCCAAGGAGCTGGCAATGGTGATGTACTGGTTCTTCATCCTTTCTATAAAAGAATCAAAAACGGGGTGTGGGGCTTCATTCTATGACAGTTTGAGGATCTTATGCAATTTAATCACAAAGTGAGAGAATGCATATTCCTAATTTGTTTGCACAGTGAAAATGCACACTCCAGCGTGTAAGTAAAAGAATGGTAAGAATAATATTTAATTGAGGTTGAATCAAGCTGAATCACTAGGAAAGGATAAATATTGGGTGAAACTATTGCACAAGGTTTTTAAGACTGCCAAGTTAGAAATGTAACAATGGCATTCCTATATTGTGAGTAGTGGTAATGTTTTAAAAGAGCCTAGGAAGTGTTAATATAATTACATCAATTCATCACTAGAATATGAACCTCTTTTTCAGAAATGAATTAGCAGTGATTCTTTTTTTCATGTTTATAGTTTTACTAATTATCTCTTCAAATTTTCAGTTCGTTCTGTCCACAGAACCTACATAATCTGGCATAGTCTTTTACAATGCCGATCACAGTGTTTCAATATAAGAAAAACCTATTCTACACTTTTTTAATGATAGACATGTCTGCAAATGTGAATGCTCATTGTTCATTCTCTTTACACCTCGTGCCCTTTAACTCACATATTTAATATATTTCAGCTGAGTGAATTAAAAGCAGGATTAAAGACAGTGAATGGTTGTTTCTGGTTCATCTGGGAATAACTGGTACTTCCTAAGTAGTGCACCTGGATGCTCCAGGGAGAGAGGAGTTTATTTTCATTTCTTTCTAAAGCACAGCTTCATACAGGTGATGCTCACAGGCATAAAACTAGTGCAATGACTGGACAGTTGTCCAAGATGTATAGTGTACGTTATAGTCTTAAGTCTCATCCTAGCAAATTTGGATCTTCTCTTTTTATGGTAGAGAAGCAAAGGAGCTACTGGATTTTGTCTGTGATGTCTATGTCTTAGGTAGACAAGGAAATGAAGCAGTGGATTAGTCTTGTATCTGCATGACTGAAGGGGAAATAGTCCTGACATACACATGGTGTGACTTAGAATGTCTAAATGAGGTCTTACTTCTGCAGTTATAGGGCTTTAACTTTTTTGTCCAAGATTCATTCTTACTGTCTCTTTCCTGAGAACGTCAGTTCTACATCTGAGACATGCCAAGAGCATGGCCTGAGCTGGTGTATCTTCAGTCCAAAGTCATCTGGCTTAGTATGAGTCACGACCAAAGGATTTTTTTTTAATTATGTGAGTGGACTTGTCATTGAGGATGAGCAACATTTGCAGTAAATAGTAAATGTGGCTTTGCTTTGAAAATTCAAGGAAACATCTGGGGCAGTACTGTCGTAAATCACCACAACTAGCTATGCAAGACCACACTATTCATGCCCAGAGCTCAAGTTCCCATAATACAATCACCTATTGCTCACCCCTATTAGAATCAGACTGTGTTCAGTCTGATTGAAGCTGTAGGGGCTACTCACAAAAGCAACCTCCTCTACACACGTAAGTGTTTGTGAGTGCTGGACTTTCAAAACTGTGGTTTCTTGCTTTAATTAAAAATATAAATCTGCATTATGCTTCACAGATGGACAGTGGCAACATGAGTTGCTGTCATTTTCCTCTTGATGTAAAATACTGATGTCAGGCTCTGTGATGCAAAGTAGCAAAACACTGAGTGCAGAAGCCATACAGATCTCCTTTGGATCCCCAAAGGAATTTGACCCATCCTAGCAAGCACACTTTAGACTGATTATGTAGCTGTCAATTACATTGCTGTTCCGTGCACTGAGATTATTCAAACTGCGTTCTTTATTACAACTAAAATAAACCCACTGCAGAGGAGTGTGTTTTTCTCTACTAAACAAATGAATATTGAACATGCATAAGTAATCTTAAAGAGTGAATCTTTTTGCTCAGTTTAGTCAGTGACATACCCTGTAAATGTCCAAAGTTCGAAGCTGACAACAAAGGTACAGCTATAATTCTGTTTTGTGAGGTAAGGATTGTGACACTGTATAAACTTGGCTTTATGAATTATGAGATGCAATACTCATTTCTGTATATATTATAGGATTGCATGACAGTAACAGCCTTGGTCTCCATGACAATACCAGCAGAAGATGTTGGATAAAAAAAAAAGATTATGAAGAATATGATTTAAATAAACCCCACAATACTCCAAAGTCTTGTCTACTTAGCAAAAGTTTTGAATATGTTGGAAGTAACGAAACTATTATTTTGCTTCTTTATCTAATTAGACAGACAGTTTTCTTAGATGGAGATAGACTTTTTGCTGTCTGTATGTAAAAGCCAAGGCTAATTAGACACTCATGGTTGATGGGTCACATCTGACCAAATGGATTTAGTGAACCCTGGACTCCCTTTACAAAAAACTGGCATTCCAAAATGTGATGCCTCTAGTCGTAAACAACCAACTATATCCCACCCTCAAAGTTTCTGGTTTTCCCTGTTGATTGCAAATACAGCCTCAGGTGCCCAGGTCACACATAAACACATACTGTAAAGGTAGGTGACAGGAATGTTAGCCGTGCAGGCAGGCACTAGCATAATTAGGCAGCCCCTGTCTGTAAGCCATACAATTGTATTTGCGTAGTGTTTGTCACACCACTAATAAGGTGGATCTTGAATGGGCTCATATTTATGTTACCAAGTGAACATGTGGGTATAAGTACACTGGGACTTTGTATGGAGTTCATTAGCACCACTGATATACAAACAAGAAATGTCAATCATTTCACAGCAGAATCATTTCTCAGACAACTTTGTCTTTAAATTTCAGCTCTTCCTTCTGGATTAACTCTTCATTTTCCTTTTCAGGACCACAGGTTCTCTGACAAACAAAATGTAACCTCTGTAACAAAAAACAGTCTAAACACAAATATAGCCATACAGGATGGTCAGTGAAGGCAGGACCATATAGTTTAAGATAAAGAAGTTTGAAAGGAGATACTTGGGTTATTTTAGGCTAGCCGTGGATATTTACACCTTAATAAATAAAATGCCTAGTTCTAGCCTTAGATTTATTTTTATTTGCGTGGACTGGTCACTGGGAGCATGATCTGATACTGGCACTCCCTCAGTCATCTCCCCAGTTCATATTTGCTAAATGATGCAATTGTAATTTTGGAGCTATTTTAATTTCTTCTTATTAACTTAGTATCTGAGCTCTTTTTAATCTTTAATATATATACTCTCTCAGTTCTTACATCACCCTCTGTCAGATAAAAAAATGCTATTATTATGCCCATTTCTGGCATGCGAGCTTGAGCAGAAATTACAGGGTTTGTACTATGTAACTCCTGCCTTAAAGTAGATGCTCCTTGTTCTGTTACTTCTCAGCCCTCTTGCCTCACCTTTCAAAAGGGAATACCAAAAGAAGACCTCTGGCTGTAAGACTCAGATTTTAAGACTTCATCCTTCTATAAACACACTGTTAATCAGAAAACTTTCTATTCTGTTTCACTTCCATCCCTCTTAGACACCCAAACACTGCCTGACTGCAAATAAAGATATCCTATATGAACCTCCAATTTAGGTGATCCCTAATGTGAGAGATACCTGAATGCTCTAGCTCCATATATTTGTATCAGCCAAGACGCCTAGATTCAGCCGTGTCTGCACTGTGTATGTTGATTAGCTAAATACTAGCTTCATTTCTAGTCCTGGTACACAGAATAAGCAATCTTTCTTCTGTGTTCCTCGCAACTAGTGCTCCTAGATGAGTTTAGTCTGCTACAAGATGACAGTGGTGTGGCCTCCCACGGCATCCTTTGTCTAATAGTCCAGCAGTTTGAATGGTAGTTTTGGTAACCACCATACTGAAGTTTCTGATGATCCTTTTTGTTTCCCTTTTGATGAAACAAACTTTTAAAATTTGTTATTTAACTGAAGATCTGCTTTTGGCACAGCATTATTGAAAAGTAGACCATTTCATATTTAGAAAATGTGTCCTTTGGTATTTTTTTCAGAGGCTACATTTACTAGAAATCAGCTTTTTTAATGAAAGGAATCCTAATCATGTTAGGAAAATAGCAGCTGCAATTTGTTCAGCTGATGCTTCATTTACACCAAACATAAAACAAATACATGGAGATAATTTTTCTTTAAGAATAATACATTTTGGGACATAGCTATCATTTCAAAGTAGCCCTAGGGCATTGTTAGGCAACCCTATTCCTGGCTTTCATTAACCAAATAGAACCTTTTCAGAAAGAGTAATTGCAAGCATTCCGTATTAATAACTGTATTAATAAAGATGAACCCTGAACTTATCCTCAAATGATCATCCCCAGTAGGTACCCTTGCTACAGTGTCTATAACAACCTTTTTACATTTTGAAAAAAACGCAAAGTGAGGTTATATTTTGAAAGCATTGACAACAAGGCCTTTTCCCATCTCTCAGCTAGTCATGAACTCTTCAAAGTATCTTGGAGCTCTCTCTGATCTAAAAACAAATTTAAGAGTTTGCTTATCACGACCAGCATGGAAATAAGTGGTAAAATCCTGTAAACTCTGGGGAGACCTTATTGCGTCCTTCCAGTACCTAAAGGGGGCCTAGAGGAAAGCTGGGGAAGGACTTTTTACAAGGGCATGTAGTGACAGGATGATGGGAAATGGCTTCAAACTGGAAAAGAGGAGACTGAGATTAGATATTATGAAGGAATTTCTCACTCAGAGGGTGGTGAGACACCGGAACAGGTTGCCCAGAGAAGCTGTGGAAGCCCCATCCCTGGAGGTGTTCAAGGCCAGGTTGGATGGGTCTTTGAGCAACCTGGTCCAGTGAAAGGTGTCCCTGCCTATGGCAGGGGGGTTGGAACTCGATGATCTTCAAGGTCCCTTCCAACCTAAACCATTCTATGATTCTATGAAATCAAAGAGACAATGAAACATTTTCTCAAATGTGTGGTAGGCGTAAAACTTCCAGTGAACAGTGAACTCAATATAATTTTCAAGTCAAACTCACTATTTTTATGTTTTATCAGCTGTGTGTTCTAGGAAGCCAAACAAAATCAAGTCAAATTGAAACCAGAATGCCAAGCAGTTGCAGAGAATGATAAAAATCTATTACAAACAGAAACACAAGCAGTTCAGCATTTTTAAACAAGGGCATGGAATACGTAAAACATATTGATCAGCCTACTTTTTAATGAAGATCTGAGAAATTTCCATTTTATTGCCATAGCTGTGAAAAATACCTTTCACAAATGATTGTGATTTTTCTTTAGAAAAATGAAAACCTGACATATTGCATCAAAACGTTATCATTTCCAGAAAACATTTTTCAGTACTTTGGTATTTTTTTGAGAAAACTAATATTTTCTTGAGGGTCTTTTACTTTTCATATTTTGTTTTTAAATTACCATGGGACAATTACAGTTACATTTCTCAAATTTTTGCCTATGGGCTCAAGGATGTCCTGTAGCGGCTGTTCCTTCAACACCCCCTAGAATACAGCACATGCTACACAACACTGAGGAAAAATTAAAGCTATGCTACCGATGTCCAAATGGCTTATTAACTCTCCAGTGCATCAGCTGAGGAATGTAGGTGTTCTTAAATCTTCAGGAAAGAATCCTTTTCCTCAGTTTCTACAACATCAAAGCTTTCTCAGGCTCAGTTCATGTGGAAACATCAGGATGTGGAACTAGCTCTGCAGCTGCCTTGTGTGTACGTGATTGCAGTCTCCCACAGCCTCTCGGATGCAAACACACCAAAGGCCCTCTCTCAAGGGTAGGTAGGTTCATATTAACGAAGCAAGGAGCCTTCTACATTAAACCGCTGTCTCCAAGCAGACTTGAAACTGAGTCATCTACTTCGGGAACTGCATAAAATATTCTGGAGGACATAAATAATTTGCACAGCTCCCAAAATTAGATTCTTTACTAGCCTGTCTCCCCTACAGAGAAAAGAACCCATACCACTCAGCAGCTATCCCCAACCTGGGCTTAGAATCCAGTGTTTACTTTTCTTAGCATTTATTGATAGACAAGTAGCTACCTGTCACTTATCTGACGTAGCCAGAAGCTGAAAAATTAGACCTTGCTAATTATATTCTAAAGTGAGAATGGAAAAATTAAATAAAAAACAGAGGAGTCTGCATTTGCAATGAATGTACTGAAGATTATATTAAAAATACAAAACTCCCTGTCTGTATTCAAATATGTAAACAAATCAACCAATACTTATAAATTGGAATTAAAAAATTACTCTTTTAATCACATGTACATAGCAACACACATACAGGTAAACCACTGGAAGCAGGGAAGGTTCTGAGCTCACACCCTTACCCCGGTGGTTTGACATTTGCCCTCTCTCCTCTTACCCTTACTCCTTATCCCAAAATCTTTTTCTCAATCCCTGATCCAGCACTCCCTTGTGATCAGTGGAAGTGTTTTCACTGCTTTTAAGGGCATCAGACTGAGTACTTCATATTTTCCTGACTTCATCCCTCTGTCTCGGTGCTGTTGTGCTTTTGCACTGTTGCAGTGCAGCTTTTACTGTATAAATTTCAATTCCAGTACATACTGATGTCAGCAATCTGAGTTTCAGCAGGAAATATGAACACATCATATGATGTTTTTATATAACTATTCCCTGAAGCTGCATTAAAGTAAAAATCTCCCTGCTACCTAGAAATTTGCAAACTTATGTATATCTATTTTTCTAGCACTAGCAGAATTAAATAAGTAGAGCACCTCACACTTCTTATTGTTAACATCTCAGGCTTGTAAAGGAATATGAATTTGATTGGATGGCATTACTATGTGCATCTAACTTTTCTGGGGGCTTTTACTTATTTTCTCCGAAGTGTCAGACCCTAATCCAAATCAACCTAGCAGAATATTGCAACAATTGCTAACATCAAGGAGTTAAGATATTAGAGGAGGCAGACTCTGCTCTTAGGTTTCTCCACTAAGAGTAAAATGTGTTGAAATTGTGAGTGCCTATTTATCAGCACAGACTGCATTTCATAGTGGAAATACCACAGATAACAAGATGATAATGAAACTCACTATTGAAGAATATAAAAAAAAGCTTGATAAATACACAATGATATTTTCAATGCTTTCAGAAACTAACTACTATATTTTCAAACTGTCAGAGGCCAAAATACTGTATAACCCAATAGCTTGACGCTGCAAATACTTCTGTACATATGGTTCCTTATAACACTTTTGTGAATACATTTATGCAGCTTTGGGTGCTGAAGTTAAAAATAGGTATTTGATTAATATCTGAACTTACACATGTAGGAAGTATTTAAAGGAAATTTCAAGTTCAGTGTCCAGTAGAAATCCAAAGGCTTTGATGCCAACAAGGTTTATCCTCTAAATAAAATTCAACTAAAAAATTTCTTAAGATATGCTTGCTTTCTTCAGTGTGTAAGAACTTATACACATAAAATTTTTGTAACCTTTTCCTTCAAGAAAAAAAGTTAGTTAATATAGAAAAAAAATTTCTTTGTTTCTACGGTACGGGTTGCTGTGATTTAATTATTCTACTGGATGAGACAAATGTGTTTGACACATGTGCTAGGCAAAGCTTTGGGTAGTGCATTCATGCATAGAAAATGGACACATCCCTTGAGAACAAATGTATCATTCTGCCCCATTCCTGTTAAAAAAAAAAAAAGAATAATTTTGCTGTGGCCTAATTAACAGAAACAACAGCAGCAGTTATAGGAGTTGAACATTTCAGCACCTGCTCAGCTGGGGGAAACTGGTGAGAAAGGATACATTGCTTCTAAAAATGTAAGGAGCGACAAAGACGACAAAAAGAAAAAGAACCTGATCCAAAGTCAGAATGAACATTGAATTCATCAGGCTTTACATCAGCCTCAAGGTGAATGAATCCAGGAACTACAAGTGCACACAATGCTTCAGCAACATTTAAGTCTATAAGTGAGGTGTGCAAGCGCTTCGTGCAGAAATGAACACTTTACTTCAGATATTCAGAAAAACTTATTTTGGTATCATGTTACAACCTACTTTTCTTCTCCTAACAGTAATAAACAAATTATTCAACTTAACAAGGAGGAGTTAGAATGAAAATAACTGCATATTCTATTTGACTGGAAATGTTTCAGGAACAAACTAATGTCAATGACATTATCAGCGTATAGCATTGAAAACAGCTTTTAAAAATTACATTTGCAAACTCATGTTTGCATACAGGTTAGAATGGGAAAGTGCTCAGGCAGAGACAGATATTATTACAGCCAAATACTTTCAAAAAATTATTTTAGGAGTAGATACAACATGCAGAAAGGAAACTGTCTATTACAACTCAGATATCTTTAGTAAATGTAATTTTTCTGATTTCTGCTGTAGCAGAACACCTCACAGGTGAAGTATAACTCTCATTTTAATGCAAAAGTTTAATTCTGAGCTTATGAAAAATTTCAGAATAAGAAAACATAAAAGGTTGACAGAGTCTAAAATTAAGTGGCTACTAAGCAGGGCTCCCAGGACCACATTTTAGAGTTTGGCATCTGGACTAATCTGCTGTATTTATAATCTGCAGTTTATGGGTAACAACAGATTTCTATGTTCATTTTTGTGTCTAAGAAAAACAACTTTATCTTAAAAGGCATTTTACAAGGCTTGTTTTCTTCCCCTAAACAGATTATTTCTTCATAAATTCTTATTCTTTAATCGCTTGTGAATACTAACCAAGTGTTTACAGACTAACATTGGTAGTAAATGTCTAACCTGCAAATAAAAGTTAACTTCTGTATGTTTTCCAAAGTGCTAATACTGCTTACATACATTTTGAAAATAAAATATTTTTGCAAAAGAAAATACTGCAGAAAGTTAATCTTCCTGCGTTAAGACTTTGCATACTATGCACTTAATAGTCAACTTGAGATTCATCATTGGGTGAAAGAAATCAACTACTCCTTCCAAAGTTTTTCATTTGCTTGGGTAGTTCATTCAAGTGCAAGAAAGTAAAAAAATACTCTCCAAGCACCATGGCTGTAAAAAAATTGCAGATGTAATTTATAACTCCGAAAAAGATATGTTTGCGATGATCAAACACTGGAAGAATATATTACAATCGCCTCAGCCACAGCTAGGTTTGGGATCCCTCCACTGTAGCCTTAGATGCAGTATAAGCAAATCCCATGTGCTAGTTCTGTTTCTGTGTAATCTCTCCACGAACACAAATTCCATCAATATGAGATACAATGCAATATCCAGCTGCTCCTCTAGACCTTGAATTCCCCAGTGGTTCCACCAGGACTGAGGTAACGCTGCCATATAAACAAGCTTTATCAAAGGACTGTGAAAACTTCAGGACCGTAATGCGTCTATTGTGGGTGGCTGCTCACCTCAGCATGTAACTTTTAACCAATTTAAACATCCGAAAAAGGTATTTCAGGAATTCTGCTCACAAAGAAATTTAGCTGAAGGTAGGTAGCTAACTGCAGGGGTGTGCATGTTAATTTCTGCAGCTTTCTGGGCCTTGGGTACGGGAACCAAGGCAGCAGCAGCAATTTATTTCCAGCCACTCAGATTTCAAAACTCTCTCCAGAGCAGAGCTGGCACTTCCAAGAACCCTTGGGGGAACTGATCTTCTACTTTAGAGTCACAGGATTCTGCAGTGGTTCCCATGTCTTGTAAAACAGTAGAAGAACTAGAACACACTCAAGTGAAGAAAACTGAGCTCCTTTCTGCCAGAATAACTTACATATTTTTATCTCAGGAGGTAGTTATTTAAAAAAAAGAAAAAAGGTAGATAATTCCAGGAACACACCAGCACCTTTACTTGTCAGACTGAGTCTCTTAGGGAACACTGCCATCACTTCCCTAGTGTTTGGATCCTAGTGCTGGAGCTAATCTGCCCGGACTGGAGGAGTTCTGGTAATGGATCCCAGTTAGACGCTCATCTCAGTTAGACGTCCTGCAAGATGCCATGGGTCACCATGCCAGGGTGCCATTTGCCAAGGAAGGCAATTCGACAGGGACTGCACGCATTCAGCGCTTTGCGTCAAGGTTTTTAATCTGTACATTTTTATGCAGCAGAACCAGCTGGGCTTGGCACCTTGCGTCTGTACAAGCAGAACTTCCCTACATGCAAGACCAGTGACACTCAGTCTTCCTGGGGCTATTTGTTGTTTTCTCTCTCCATGGATCTGTGTTGCACTCCGAGAGCATTCAGAAAGTCTTGTGAGGCGTGGAGAGGCCGGGAGCGCCATGGGAGTACAAGTGTCTGCGTCGCATCACTAGGCAACTCCGGAGAAATAAATCCCCAGGCAGGTCGGCTACACGGGCACACCTGCCCACAGCCCCTGGCCCGGCTGCTTAATTAACAACCAGCTCCAGCACAATGAGGCTCGGCCATGCATCACTCCCAGCGATCGATTATGCCTGCGTTAAACAATCCACCCACCAGGTGCTTCTATTTAGTATTTCAGTGAGCTAGAAACACACAGCTCCTGAGCAGTGTTTACTTTGGTTGACTTAATGGAAGGTATCTCAGAGCAAAATATGGACTGCTTCCTCTTGAATGTTGCAGGACTCGAAAGTGAGCTGTCAGAGCAGTCTCTCCGCATCATGAATGCACCTTAGGCAGAGCATCCTGCATCCACACCACAAGTATAAATAATAACACAGTTCCCTCTGAAAATACACTTCAGGATCATTTTGTATAGACAAAGTTCAACTGGAGTGTTTTTCTTTGTTTGCTGGAGAGACTGATGTATACATACATTCAGGTAAAAAAAGAAAAAGCAAATTTCAAAGAAAACTAACAAGAACTTGTTTGTTCTTTTTCCGTTGCCTGCTAACAAACGCCTTCTGCTCACGGTATCATTGCACTGATATATTCTTTTCATATATTTCCAAATTCCCTAAATCCATCGCAAGCAAAAGGCACTGGAACTAGGTTTGTCAAAGCGAAACTCCCCCTTGGAGCCAGCGAAGCTTTGACATTATTCTCGGATGTGCCAACTGCGCTCATTTACTCAGAGCTCATTCTTGGATATCCTTCTCTCTAGGGAGGAACTATACATCAAACAAATGCTTTGCAAAAAGGTCTACTCATGGGTTTATGACAGATTCATTTTTAATATCTGCAAGGCACAACTTCTAAAGTAGGATTTCAGGTACCAATAGATTTTACTAATTTTCAGAAACACTGCTATGGTCATGAACGATTTCTTAACCAGAACTGAGAGCACAAAATCACCAGCAGAAAAGCATGTTGTTACACATACATTGGACCCTTTTCCTCTTGGTCTCTGAGAGGGTTTTACTGGTGTAGCCTAACCTGCCAGTTGAAGTTGACGAAGTTGAAAAGCCTCGGTGAAGACTGTCAGATGGAATAGAAACAGAGTAAGACCAATGCGAGAACTATTTTTAAGTCAGAGGCTGCCTCTTTTTACTTGTATCAGAATACAGCTCCTGTGAAGAAGCTATTCAAGTTAATGAACATTTCAGTGTGATACCAGAGTGAGATCAGAGTATTAGCAAAAATCTGTAAAAATTTGTAGTTTTAAAGGTAAAAATGAAGAAAGAAAAAAAAAAAAAAAAAGAGAATATCCATTTTCCAGGATGTCCATTTATTGATTTTACTGAAGAAAACTTGAATGTATATACAAGATTCCACTCGTGTCACCTTTTTTAAACAAAATCTGAACTAGCTGCATCTGGATATGCAGTTCTCCTCCAAAAGTAAGTACTTGCCACATCTTAAGCCTGAACTGAGCATTGTGTTTTCCTGTTAATGAAGGTAACATAAAACAACTATGCAGTAGTGGCAAAAATAAGCAACAATGAAAAAACAGAAATTCCCCACTAACCTCTCCAAACTGTTTGGCTGTATATATAACATATATTAGCAGTAAGCAAGTAGCAGCCAGAGGCCCCAACTAGTTCAGAGCCTTCACTGTGCTGATTATTGTATGAATATAAACAGGAAACATTCCTTGCCCCAAAATCACTACGATTGAGAAACAGCGATGCACATCAGGGTTTGCAGAAAACGGTGTGGAAGAAGGATGCTGAACCTGAGGGCAACCAATTGGAACACAAGATTGCAAAAACTATTTGCTGAGCATTCAACTGGAAGCTTTAAAGTTTTTTTTTTAATTCCATAAAACAAGTGGACAAGAGATACAAATGAATCACTTACAGCCTGTCTACTTAAGCACTCTCATTAAGCGTGGGTATCATGGTGAAGATGGATCTTAAGACAGAAACGAAAGGAGACTAGGATAATGGTTGTGTCTAATGACTTGGTTGGAAAGGCACAGAATCTAATAAAGCACAAGTTAATAAGCTCTCACTATTAGAGAGCTTAACATGACAAAAAGGCACGGTGCTGACAGAATTTCTATAACCAGATTATATAAATAACATGGGTTGGTAGGGAGAGCCACAGACAGAATTCTGCATTAAATATGAAGTACTTGCAATACCTGAGCTAAAGGATCCATCACAGTAGTCAGAAAATTGTTGCATACCCTTAGTTTCTGTGGTTAAGCTATAAGAAAGGGAAAGAAAAAGCAGCAAGAAGAGTTCAGTTCAAAAATAATTACAGTGTTTGTGCTCTGTGACCATTCCCATGCTGCTGCTGTTCTGGTTATCTTTCTCAGTACATCAGGGGTTCTGAGCAGAGCCTACCACTCCTGAATCATCCTTTCTGACAGGCAGGAGTTGTGTGAGAGGAGATAGACTTATCATTACAAAGTCAATGACCCAAATTTTCCCCAGACTTCTAGTAAAAACAGAACATGGTAATGAAAATCCGTGGCTAGCTAGTCACAGTTCCTCCTCTTTTCTATAACTCCACTAGTGAGTAACCAACAATGGAAAATTGGTCTGGGAGAACATTTGTGTCCTTTCTCCAGTGCAAATTTTGTCTGGGAGAAGGAGATTGTTTTACAGTTTGAGAAAAAAAGGGAATAGTTGCTGGCAAAAGCAGATCTTTATAGTGCATGTGTAAGCAAGGCACTGGTCTGACATTAGGTCTGTCTTTTTAGCATAGTAATTAATAAAAGCACTTGCTATATTATTTCAGCTTCTGCATCCTATGATACACTTGCTGTTTCTGAGGTTCAAAATATTGTATGAGTCACCTTCATAAATATACAGTATAATGCCGAATGACTTCTATCACATTTTAATTTTTTTTTCTCCAAAGGCAAGCTTTAATAAGTCACAAGAGGTTGTGAGTCACTCAAGTTCGAGTCAGGGCACTGATCTAAACCTAGCCCAGAAAATACCTTGAGTGCAAATCCTGGTCCTAGTGAGGTTATTTAAAAAAACAAAACAAAATAAAACAACAAAAAAGCACCCACCAAAAACCCCCAAAGAAACAAACAAAAAATTACCAAGAAATGGTAGAGGAAGAAAAGAAGTAGAAGCAGAAAAAAATAGAAAAAGAAGAAGAGATACAATTTGGAAAATTTCCCATTTCAAAACAGTTCTTAAGTAAATTGCTATGGCTTGGAAAGAAATGGACAAAAATGTTGTGTAGACACCACTGCTGCAGCATTAGAAAAATAGTAAACAACACTTGTTAAAAGCAAGCTGTCTCCCATCCCTCTTGCCACTGTTGGGAGCTCTTCCCTGCCATCCCCCCACCCTGACCTTCCTCTTCTCCCCCTCCTCTTCTCCTCTTCCTCAATCCTCACCTGCCAGTGACGGCAGATGGCTACGAGGAGCTGGGACAGGCTGCAAGGAGTAGGTGTGCTACAGAGGAAAGGTACTCCAGGATGAGCTGCTGGAGGCAGGGAGATTATCCCAGGTTTCTGTCATTGCCGGGCGGCAGTACCTCTACCGCAGCTATCCTTGCTTCTCCCGGGATCCTTGACGGCAACCGCTCTGGAAAGCGTCTCGCTGCGAACAGGCCTGCCGAGGACAGAAAACAGAATAAACACGGCAGCGAGAAGTGATCGCTCCATCTTTCCTCATTGTGCGTCTGACAGATTCGCATATACCTGACATGACAGTTGCCTGCAACTTGCAGAGCCCCACAGCCAAGGGGAAGGGGGAGGGAGGACAAAGTGGGATAAATAATGATACATCCACAATAACAAGGCAGCAGTGTGGAAATCTGTCAAGAAATACGTACTCCTGATAATAGGAAGAAAGCAAGGCCTGTTCTTATTTAGTACAAGGCTGAAGTTAACACATTCTGCTACATGAGAAATAAACCAGCTCCTTTCTGCGCGAGCAGAGGTGCCCCTCCATCTGCATAATTGCTGTGCACAGCTTGGGATCACTTGATCTTCCAGACCCCCCTCTTCTCCTCAGCTGGGTTGTTATCATCCTCTGTTATTATCTCCATATTTCCCCTGGTTATTGTCAGCATGTTACCTTTGCCTTTATGTCGACAATCTACCTGGCAATTTTCTCCTCTCCAGCTGGCTTCCTTGTTTCCTGGGTAAGAAAACTAATGTTCTTCGCTCCAAAGTGAATGTCCTATTCATTATTCTCAATGTACTGTGACACAGCAACACTGAATATCAAAAGACTCCAGTAAATTCTCATCTATTTCTCAGTCGTATAGAACAATTAACCAAACAGAACAAATAGCAACCTGTCTTTTATGGTCCCTAATGAATTTCGGTTTGACTACGCTTATATTTCACAATTGCCCAGACCTGCGATGTGAATGAACATGTGAGTAAACACTGTTTAATATTGCACATTATGATGTGCCAGAGACCACTTCCATTGTACCACGTTCTTGATGGTAACCCAGATAAATAGCTTTTCATAGCCAAACCGGCTGAAGTACAATGCAGTTAGTGAAAAGAAGGACTGAAAAGAAACTCCTTAGTGATATTGCTATCAGCTGTCCATATCCATATGGATCACGGACAGGCAGTGACTTGAACTCTTGCTGTGGGTTTGTCACTGACCTACCCTGTACTCTCGGCCAGGTCTGTGAGTTAAGCCTGCCTGCATGTTATGGTCTGCATATCCTGTTTGCCATGGAGTGGTACTGAAAACTGTAGTCAGCAGCATCTCAAAAAGCTAAACAAAAGCAATAAAAAAGATTGGCCTGGTCCAGAAGGAGTTACCGAGTGCTTCATCATGCTTGACCATCATGCTGAGGTACACACTAATGAGCTGGTCTTCTGGTCGTTCAGTTAAGTAAAGATTAAATCTTCTCTTGTCCTTTAAAATTTACCATCACCAGTCTTTCACCTTTTTCGTTATAAATGCATCAAAATCTGTAGACCTCAGCAAAGCCACAGAAACAGTAGCAAGCATTTCTTGTGATTAGAAACTTAAAAGTTCTGCAAACTTTAACAAAGTGGAGGTCAAGCTACCCATAAAGTCAGAAGGTGTGAAAATCAAGTTACAAAAACCTCGGATCAAAATCCCAATATGAAATGTCCACCTAAAACTAGTAATTAGAACTAATAACTAAAACAGTAATTAAGCCAGCATTATTTACCTCACTTCTTCATTTAAAAACTACAAAATTCTAAGAATTTATATGAAAACATTGTCATCAATTTCCATTTGAAAAGAATATATAAGGAGGGCTTAATGGCTTCAGTTTGTTAAAGTGATTTTGTACTCATGGTTAATTAAATGCACAAGGACTTCCACTGAGAATCAGGGTGTTCTAAATAATATAATAATACCTTGTGTAACCAATTACTGTAAAATAAAACTGGATTATCCAATATGACCTGTCGGGCTTTGGTATTCATAATTTTAAATCCCATTTAATTAAACCCTCAGGGTACCATATTCAACATAAAAACAACCATGACCTTCTTTACAATATAAATGTAGTAGCCATAGTGGGTCAGGAATGAATTTTGGTCCCACAACTGGGTGACTCGTTCATCAGAAAATTTTCTGGGCTGTCACCATGTTTAAACAACATTATGAGCCAGTTCCTCAGCTGGTGTAAATAGGCTGTTGTAAATTGACTGTAATGGCACTGGAGCTTTATACCACTGCTCTTTATTTCTAAGCAACAGAGAAGAGAAGAAAGCATACATGCATTTCTTGGTTCACTAATGAAGACGGGGTTTATTCTAAGAAAAATATATCACCTCTTCCCCCTCCTTTTTTTTTTTTTTTTCTTGTAGGGATTCTGGGAATAGTTTTTTTCATTGTGGGCTTGGGTTTTGAGTTTTGTTTTTTTTTTTGTTAATTAATGTTGTGCTATCCAGAACAGCATCAAGGCCAAGTGAGAACTTGTCATTTAAAGGTCATGACAATAAACATATCAAATCAGGGAGTGATTTTTCTGTGATGTTAGCGGTCTACCCACACATGCTATAACAGTCTTTCCCTTTTCCTCATTTTTTTTCTGCCTATTTTTAAGGCAGCTGAGTTATCTTTTCTGCACAGTGAAGACCTGCAAGTATGTTGTCTTCTTATTGTTTTATTCTGTATATGATATACATAGTTGTTGCATTTAATAAACACAGATTTTCTCAAAATATAAATAACCAGGACTTAAGTGCAGACACACACACATGCTTAATACCCAGTCATAGAAAGGCCTCATCTCAAGCACACAAGGCTCAATATTGCATTACATAAATTGCACCATTTGCAAATAAATATACTGAGGGTTGGATCAGCCTTGTAGTGTGCAATTTCAGCGCGTAGGCAGAAGTGCCTGCCACAGGCCAACTCCTAGCAGGGTGAATTTATCACATTTTTCAAGTGACATTGATGAGCTTTTAAAAATATCTAAAATATACTACAGTTAATATATGGGAACAAGGTATTGTACACTAGAGGAACAGATTGAACTTCATCTACACTTCACCAATCTGAAGTAGAAAAAAAGCAGGCAGAACCAAGTAATGATGAGAGCATATGAGAAGGCCGATTATGGATATATCATTACTCATGTTTCTTTGTCATTGCCCTTCAGAGGATGCCTACAGAAGTTTAAATTATAACTTAAGGCCCTGATACTAAAAATGTAGCAGAATTATGTAAAAAACTATTCAGACTTTTTATTTATCTGCTGTTTTCACATGAGGGGAACATATGTAAGGGAATCACTGATGAGGACAGATCAGGGAGGTTTGACCTCAGCACTGGGCAGGTACACAGAGCATTTATTGCCACGCAGCCACACGGTTGACATTTCACTCACAGTTTCCACCTATTTGCAGACTGCCTCTTCAAACAGAATTTTTCCTAATCAAAAATTATCAACTATTTAACAAGATTTAAGACACTTTCACAAGACCATTCAATTCTTTCTTGCTGAACAACCAAGCAATCTATCTGATTAAACAGCCTTGGTCTTAATTATCTTAATAGCAAATTTTATTGTCTAAAGAATACAGTCCCAGGATACATTCTGCCATATATTGCTTCTGCCATATCAGGAAAAAAATAATCCTTTTTCTTGCTTCTTTTAAACACTCACCCATAAAAGATCTCATTCTTTAGTGGACCTTACTCTTTTGGGATTGGAATGATAGAACTAGGGAAAATTGCAATGAACTGTTATCTACTGCTGTGAACTGAGTGGAGATGCGTGATGCAACTATGAAATTTCAAATACAAGACAGAAATTCATAAGGGGGAAAAAAATCATACTAAAAAAGACAAGGTCTAGTAACAGATGTGTTTTTATTGTTTTCATATTCAGTCGTTTATGTTAATATAAGCACTCTGCGTGCACATCATGTAATCAGCTCATAGGGTGAGCAATTTGTTTCATTAAGTTAGATCCTATTTTCATGCTCAGCACATTTATGAGGAGATGAACAAAGCACATATCACTGATTTCTAATTCTTTATTTCCAGTGGGGAGTTGTCCAGAAATATTAAATCAAACGGCACTGAACCATCCTATTTCCAGTTGTTATTGTTGAATAGACTTTATCTTTTCCCTCCTTGCTTTCCCAGGTTTTCTTAGCTTTCCTTCTCCATCAACACCTTCTGTATGTTAATTAGCAAACAAATATATATGTGTATACAAACATATAAATAAGTGTATGGATTTTTTTTTCCAGTGACACCAGGGAGCTTTGGATGATGCCCTAAATATATAAATATAATATATATGTCTGTGCGTGTATATATGCACATATGTATAGATACATATATGTGTGCGTATGTGTGTTATGCTCTGGCAATTTTGTTTCTTGTGTTTACAGTAACAGTATTAAAACTTATCTCTTTGACCATCAAGTAGATAATATTACAGATCTTAATGGAGATGAGATTTCCCCTCATTTTTTCACCCTGTGTCTCCATCATTAAACCTTCCATGGGTAATAATTTCCTCCTGTTGCAAAGAAAAAAAAGCAGAAAAATACCCCAGAACAGAAAAGAACCCAAACCCAACATCAAAAAAAAAAAATCCCAAATCCAACCAAACCACAAGAAACCTACTTTACCATTTGAAGATCATAAAATATCACAGATACTTAGACACCTCACTATCCAAGTTCTTGCTGTACAGGTAACTTCAGTGGGATCTTCTTTCTTTACATTAGTGTTTGTTTCACTGGATATTTTTGAAAATAAATTAGAACAGAAACCACTTCATTTGTGATGGTGTGTTGCAGCTATTGTAAGCATCAGCTGCATAACTCTTTTCAATCACAGACGATCTCTGACCCTTCTTCACGGATAGTCTTAGGTAGGTACTGAGACACAGCTGTCATAAACCACTTTAATGATAAGGCAGTGGCACTTTCTTTCTCACAGAGCCCTTTCTCTTGCTTGCTTTAAAATGTTTCCTTGCATCGCTAGATAGAATGAAAAAAATTGCTGATTTTAGGTACATATTATTCTTAAAATAACCCCACTGTATGGACAGTGTGCTTTGTTCCCAACTAATTTACTAGCAGGAACTACTTCCACACACAAAAATATTACAGTGACAACATTTCCAAATTTTAGCTGCAAATTATAATCTCTACCATCCCCCATAGTTCTAGTCTTTTGGTTGAAAATACATGGGTGAATTATGATAGGAAAATATACATCATTCATCAAGAAATTTGTTAAAAATGTGTCATTCCACCAAAGATTTTCTAATAACTTTACAAAAAATTAGTAACTACAATTTCTTACATTGCTTGGTTTAGAAAATTTCATTGTTGTTATTGTACATGCACGGAAAAAAAGAGAATAAATTTCATAGCTATGATGTCAATAGCAGAGTCAGCAATAAACCTCCTACTGCTTCTGTCTTAAGTACCGTTCTTTAACTTCAAGACTATTCTTGGAGTCTTTAATAATTAACGTTGCAACAATTCTCTTGTTTAAGGTCACATTGCTGCTTTTACCACAAGCTACTTTATATGTGTAAGGTACATAGATATATGAGCACTTTCTAGGAAGGACAGTAAGACAATATCAGATATTAATAATAATCTCTGATAAATAAATATAAAACATTAATAATAGTAGTATGAATCAGGCATGTTTTCCAGAATATCATTTAGGTTAGATAATGTGACTTAGTTTAAGCTGGTGGTGGATAGAAGGTACCACATACGCTAGTCTTCCAAAAGTACATATCAACTATTGGAAGTCTGACAAAGGCAAAACAAGAAAAAAAAATGAGATCACCACATTCATTTTATGTTTTAAGATACTTACACATTTATTAAGACGTTTTAAGCCATGCATGTTCAGGCACTTTTATTTTTATTTAGTGTGATATAGTGGCAAGAAAAGGAGTCTAAATATGCAAAAACCCAGGAAAGCATAGTTGTAATGAAGTTTCACGTCCGTGATCTCCAAAGCACATATGTAATTGTCATCATCACAGCTCATAATAACTGCCTACATACAGTCACAAGTGCTCGGGGTTTACCAGGAGCCGAACAGGCAGATGGATAATTCTTTGTATATGTGTCTACATAGTTTTACTCTTGCTGCATACCACTGATCATCCTCCCTCCATCTGCAGGCTGTCTCTTCAACTGTATGTTTGTCCTTTTTTAAGCCCATAGCAAGCTTTTATAAATAGGAGAACAGAAGTGTGGGATGAAATACAAAGATGTTCTACATCTCTGTATGCACTTGACCCAGCTTCAATGGGCATGATACAGGATATATATGCGTTTAATCATATTAGTTTATTCTTTGATTCATGCTTGAGTCTCAGCTCCTAAATCCACCGCACTGCCTGCATTTTGTCATGCATTGAAATTCAGCTTTGGAATGTGACAATCGGTATCCTGATAAAGGAAACATGGTTGAAAGGGAATATATGAATGTAAGGATACTTGTATTAGATTAGACCAACCGGGGTTTGCTCCAGTAACCTGATTCTAACAACAGGCACAAGTCTGGAGGATACAATACAAACTAGAAGGGTAACAATCTACACTTCTACTTATCATTCTCCTATTCTCCAGTTATTTCCATTTCAGAGACTTGCTGAACCAGATGAGGGACTTACATGTTTGATATGTCTCAATAGACCTCTGCATAAACTTGTCCAGTCTCCCCCTGAGTCTATGGAAATTTTTGGCATGCAAAACAGACTTCAACAAGAACTTGCTCAAGTCTCCTGTCTTGTATGAACACCTATCACCTCTCACTTGTCTTGAAGAAAAAAGGAGCAGGTTCTGTGAGCTTCATTTGACTCTCTTGTTCTTCAACTAGAAGACTGTGAACAATTTAATCTTCGCCAACTGTCTTCATGTCACTCAAATTTTTTTAAATTTCTAACACGTCCTTCCCCCAAGTCATCTCTTTTCCAGACAGAAGACTCCTAGCTTACACAAAAGTTCTCTGTATGAAAGCTGTTACAGACCTTTGATCATTCTTGCCACCTTTTTCTGCACTTTTTTTAGTTCTGCTTCATGCATTTGAGATGAGAAGCTCAGGACTGTATAGAATATTCTAGAATACAGGTGTACCCTTGACTTTATATAGTGGAACAGTGATCTCTTTTTTGCTCTCTATTACTTTCTTAATAATTCCTAACGTTTGCTTTATGATGGCTACTGAGCACCAGCTGACATTTCGGTGGAAATATCTTTCTCAGCAATAAAATCTTGTTCCTGAGTGGAGTTTCTCAGTGCACTTCATTTCTATATGAAAGAAGGATTGTCTTTTCTTCTTCTCACCATTTTACATTTAGCTATGCTGAATTTCATCTGCCTTTCTTTTTTTTCTCTTTCACTTGTCTTACACAACCCTTGTGCAATTTTTTGCGGTCAGATCTCATGCTACACTGAATAATTTACTATCATCATCCAACTTCCTTACATCACTGCTCACCCTGTTATGCAGGTCACTGATAACCTTATTAAACAGAACAATCCCCTGCACATATCCCTGTGGAATTCTACTGCTGACCTCCCTTTACTGAAAGAATTGACTATTTACTCCCACTCTCTGTTGCTTGTCATGTAACCAATTATTTATCCAAGTTATGACCTTTTTATCTCTTATGCATGGCTGCTTAATATCTAAATCCAAATAAATTATATCAATCAGATCAGCTTTATCCATATGTCTGCTGACCCCTTCAAAGATCTCCAATAAATTTTCAAGACAGCGGTTCCATTTGCAAAAGCCATGCCGACTTTTCCAAGGTAAAGTATATCTATCCACATGTATGCCAGTTCCATTCTTAATAATAGTTTCTCCTAATTTATCCACTGTAGGCACCAGGTTTACAGGCCAGTAACTCTGCAGATGTCCTCCAGTTTATCTTTTTAACTTGTGTTTTATTTGCCACCCCCAAGTCTTCAGTAAAACACTTTTAAATTAAAGGTTAGATATCAGTGTCAGTAATTCAGCTACTTCATCTCTCGGTTACTTTGGAAACCCTGAGTAAACATTCCCTGCTCCTAGCACGTAGTTGCTCTTCATTTTGACAGTTAGTTCCATTACCTCTGCTACAGTCATCTGTTTCTTAAATAGACCCTCTGGAAAGTCCTCTGCAAAGAAGAGAGAGAATGAAGATCTTTATATGCAGATGTAAGAGTCAGGAAAGTTGATTACATCTGAGAAGAAGGAGGTATTACAAGTCAGTAGAGTCCTCTAAAAGGCAGAAAACTCCAGGGGGCTTAATTTCCCTTTTTAGGTAGAAAGCTAAGAAGTTTGGCTTTTCTATTCAGTTCAGACACTTACTGGTGATATAACGTCAATCTTTCTATCCAGTTAATATATCTACATATTCTATGGCCTGATGTGGCCAACGTGATATTTCAATCTTAAAAGATGATCTTTTTGCTTGTCTTACCCCTCTGTAGTTACCAGATATATAAGCAGTTATAGCTAGATGAGAAACATTTTTCGTGTGCCATACAATACCTAGAGCCTCCTTTTAACATTCCCTTATCCTTTAAAATAGGTTATCTTAAAATACTGCTGCTAAATTCTGCTTGTTCCCCTTATGCAGGGGAACACAGTACATTCTTATGCAAGCAACAAGTAACTCTAGAAAATGAAAACTTACTGGGAAAATAATAAAGATTCAATAACTTTATGATATATGGCAACACTGACAATATGGAAAGAGGACTGCATGCACATGCAGCTCACAGAAATACCTTTTAACCTTCCTGCAGTAACTAGCTGTACACTCTCTTGCCATGAAAGCGGTTTAAGGCAGTGTTCCAGGTTGCATTTGTAGTGGGCTAAGTGCTCAGCCAGTCAGTTACTGCAGCTCAACTGAGATATCTTAATTCACTCAGTTGCAGTAACCCAATTATATTTATATGCTTTGAAACAGGAAAACTGTGTCTCTGGTGACAAGAATATAGTTCATAATTGTTTCTACTACAATATATAATACATTAGAAAATGACCAAAAGCTTTGTCTCTTAAGGCTGGACTGCTTCATCAGCAGATGTTCTGCAAAGCAGAAGAGGGACGATAGATGGTGGAAGCCCATGTGTTGTTACAGCAGTCATTATCTTTCTTGTTACTGCACAGCTTTATGCAGTGAGTTTGCCTCTCATTATAATCTTTATCCTATAAACTCATTAGGCTCTGTCAATATGACAAGCTGTCCATTTTGCGTCTCTCAGCTATTTGGATCTTTGCTAATAATCATCTTTTCTTATTTCACATCCATAAGTCAGCATAAGTAATAGATGTCTTCAGCTATCTTGCATGTCACAGTAATTTGGCCATTGGCAATGTGTGACAGTCTGCATTTTGGTCATCTGGCTGAACGACTGAATCTTTTTAAATTTTTTCTTTTCTATACATTGGCACTATACACTGTCAGTTAAACCACATGTAATTAAAATTGTGTTTGATTTTGAATAACACACATGCACACTAGTAACCACCCGTTCTTTATTGTTTCATAAACTTCACAAAATTGAATTGAAAATTGCAGATTTGTTATCACAAGTTATTATCGTCTTACCTCCCCTACTATAATAATTAGATTTTAAAAGAAGTGATGCGGACTCTTCTCATAAGAGAATTTCAAATAATTTCTTTGGCTTGTCATAGTGTATACGCAAATTCTGAGGATATGTATGGATTTATGTAGGCAATCCCAGCAACTTGTTATTCATAAACAGGAAAAAATAAGGCTATGACTCCAAACAGGGAACCATTTCACTGTACATTGCCTACCCGATTCTTCGCTGAAAAGGCAAGAATAAGAAAAATTGTTTTCCTGTTGATATCAACAGTGATAACAATGGAACTGGAATGTTGCTTGTGGTTAAATGAAAACGACTTCAGAAAAAAAAAAAATTGGCTTGCTTTACAGATTGCATTTGAACCTGCTTTATTTTTAAATAAAAAAGAAGCTGGAGAAATTTGTCTGTAAGTTAAATTTATTTTTAATTTTTTAACAACTAAATGCAGAATAGATGTTTGTCATGAAGTTCCACTCCCCACCGCAACTAGCTGTGTTCAGTTTATTCTACCTTTCCATTGACTAGTGAGACAATTTAATCTTGCGTTTGTACATGCTTTGGACCATTTCAGGTATCCTCAAAAAATCACCTCATGCAACCTCATATTTTGAAATATTTTTTGCACCTTGCAGATTTAAATAAAACCTTTTCAAAATGTTTTTTACTAATGCTTACTCAATCAATACACACAACACTAGTTAGTGTCATTTGAAGGACTTTACATCTTTCATATCAACGTCTGTAAACTGTAAAATGAAAGAAGACCAAGACAGACCCTTTCCTCAGCTAAGGCAACAGCCTGTATCCTAGAATCTCAAGTCTCCACAAAGGAAAATGAAAAAAACAACCACACTTATTACTTCTATTCTGAAATTTCACCAGTCTTTTCCAGCCCCTGAAGGGGACCTGTAAAGAAAAAAACAGTTTTCTGTTTGCACTGCAACCTCTATTCAAAGTCCAAAGAGACTGGAACAATTGAAAACGTTTTGAAAATATCACAAATACCCAGTATTTTATTTTCCAAGTTTTTCTCTTTTATCCTGCTAACTGAGAGACATGTCAGCCTTTTTATTTTAAAGTGTGAAAATACAGCTGTCTACCTTGGTCTATGACTGCATCTTTAAAAGCCACTGCAGGGAGAGTTATGAAAGAAATTTTCCCTAATTCCAAGTTTCATTAAGGTACAAACCAAAATACATTCTGTAGAAGATAATTGAAATTACCCTCTATAACTTTTAATAGAAAACAAATAAACTGGGATATTTTTTGAGAATTGTCTCCTATAAACCCTGTATCTTGGTTCATGGAAGCAGGGGAATAGCTGCTGGGTAAAGATCGTAACTGGTTCTAAGCTGCAATTTAGTCATTAAGTAATAGTACGGATTCAATAACAGCATTAAAAACATTTAGGTAAAATGCTTAATTAACTTGAGAAAAGTCATTTAGTTTGGTTTATAACCTAATGAAGATCATTCCTTTCAGCACTCATAAAGATTATTTATTTTTGGTATAAATTATTTTTGCTTAAGCACCATTCCAATCACTGAGGCTAAATTGTTAACTAGCTAATTTGATCTTGATTATATTGCTGTATTGTTTATTTTTACTTAAATATGAACAGTGTCTTCTCATTGGTGATAGTTACAATTGATTTATTATTGCTCTTGTTCAAAAGTTTTCATACAAATATATAAAAAATTGAGATAATTTTGTGTCAATAATCTTCTAGTAAGCGACATGGACCAGGAAGGTTTAATAACCTGTAGAGGTGGATTGGTCTTTGTGTTGCCTATACCAAAAACAAGATTTTGAAGTTTAGAGTTTTAGACAATAATTTGTTTCTTTTTGTTATAATGTCTCAAGAAGATACTTTATGGGAACTTTTACTGAAGCAGCCACAGTGTCTAGATATTAATTATAGAACTGGGAATTATGTGATGCTTTGTTAGGAATTAATGGTGTCCAAATTAACCATAGCCAGGATGTTGTGTTTCCTGCTTTGGACAACTTGATTACTGAGCTATGACTGCTCAACTTGCTAAGAGAACCCACCATTGGCCATTAAGATTGCTGAGTATCCAACTTAATGAAAGAGCCTGATATTTAAGTTTGTTCCTCCCTAAGGTCTGAACGTGTTACCAAGAGCCCAAAGGTGTGCAGGGAATCCAATTTATACTTCCAAACTAGTACAGAAGATCTCTGTGAACAGCTGTAACAGCTGTATTCTGTGTTCTTCACTGCTAACTTGGGTCATTCAATTTAGGAACAGCAATGCCTAAACAGGCTGGCATGTTGTCCTGGCCAACTCTCTTGGAGATCCCAAGCTGAGCTCACGTGATACCTGTGCAATCAATGAAGAGATCCTTTTGTTTTCAAAGACCAAGTCAGGGTATCTGAAATCTTGAATCTCTTTCTTCCATTAAAGTTACATGGAAACTGGTCATATCTAGAAGGTCATTTAATACTTCTCTTCCCAGGAAACTTTCTGGAGGTACATAGCAGGAAGCACCAACTAGCCTTTCTAATTTCCTATGGAGCTTAGGAACCTGAATTTCAGTAGGACTTTGACATACGTACCACAGTTGTGGTTTCAGATTAATCACTTCTGCCCATTTGACATTCCACACAGTGAGTCTTTACATAAGGACTGATGCACCATGATGCTGATGAGATATCTGGTTATTTCAGCCACAGTGGTGATGCTGTCCATCATCTACATAGCGATATCATAAGTATGACAAAGCCAGGAAGCAAGACACCTAATTCAGTAATCTCCTTAACTTGATGATGATCAAGTTCCTGTCACTCACTTCAGGAAATGCACCAGTTAGCATGTTAGAGACCCTTACGATGACTTCTTCTGCCTCTTTTGTGGACAACAAACTGTTATTTCACCTAGAATCATGCAAGATAGTTCATGCAACCTATTTCACCACAGGAGTCATACAAGAGGGTGCCTGACACTACTGACTGTTGATCAAATCACTTCCCTTTGAAAGAGACACGAGGAGTCCTTAAACTCTGGTTTTTACCCAGTAACTGACTAATATAATATGTGTAAACAGCCTGAAACAGCCTGGATAAGAGGACAGGTATTCCTTCATCTCCCTGTCGTTTCTAGCAGCGTATCTTGACAATGGGGAGTTGAAGCTGAAATGCCTTGTAGGGAAAACTGAAAGCAGGGCTCCAGCTCTGTGTGGGAGCTCTAATCACTTGTCACAAGCAGCACCAGATACAATCCCCAAGAGAATTTTGTGACTTTAAGAATGTGTCCATTCCTTCTGTGTTTTGTCTAAGTTTGCTGGTGTCAGCACTGAAAAAGCATTCTGCACACACTTAAAAACCCAGGCCTTTCATAGAAATTCCTCTTGTGGTTCACAACAAAGCCAGGAAATAGAATTGCTAAAAAAAAAGTAAAAAAATTGAAATCCAGCCTGCACACAAAATAGAGACATTTAAAATGAAAACCAAATTTGTGGAGTCTCTGCTCTGATTCTGCACTGCAATCAGAAGACAACACTTTGTGCCTGTCTGGACCCATACAGGCATCCAGCAACCTGGGTCCATCATAGGCGGGTTCAGAGGATCTGCAGTCAGATTAGAGTCCAAACTCATCCTTAGTATGTTCCTCAACCACATCAACAAAAGACAAGATATGGTTATTGCAGCCAGGAAAGTGGATTTTTTTTCCCAATAATAAAGGAGAAAATGTTGTGAAACCTCAGTGCTTCAGTAAGGTGACGTCTATGGCAGCCAAGCTAAAGACTCAAAGACTTATTTTGTATTTTGTAAATACAAAAAAAAAAAGGCCAAGATGAAAAAGGCACTTAGAGTGCAACATGAAACCTTTTAGCAGCTCTTGAGCCAGTCAATATTCCTATGCCACGTTTTCTTTTACATCCCATGTGTACTAATGACAGATTAACAAGCCACATAGGTAGAAGTGGGAGTTTGAAAGCCAATTAGACGCTGTGAATTTTCCCAAACATGTCAAAATAAGAGAAGTGACTGTGCTAAATAACTCAGTGCTGGTACACTGGAGAAAATGAGTGATTAATAAACTTCCGTGCTTTTATTTTCCTCTTTGAGGCATGGTGATGTGGCTGCTCCACACTGTGAAGCAGAGAAGTATGTGTACAACACAGGCAAGACTATACAAATCTTCCAAATCAGTATTTTAAAGTAAATTTCCAGTCCTCTGCTTAACAATAAATATTGTTTCATATATGCCAAGAAGTGTGCCATTTTTTTTCTTACTGTTTTCTATTAGAGTAATCTTTTGAAGACACGGATGGAACTTGGATGTATGGTTTTCTTTGATGATTATTATTTTTCTGTAGAAAATTAAGAGTGAGTATCCAAGTAGGATACTTCTCGCTAAGCATCACAAGTCCCTACTTCTCTGGTACCCAGTCCTGGAGAGCAATTTTGTGAATCAAATGCTTTGACTTTATGTTTGACCTGCAGCCTTCCTGGCTCACTGACCATTGTCCTGGAGAGGCAGAAAAGGAAAGATGGGAGGCAACTACTATTTGGCAGCCCATTTCTAAGCTAATGTCAATGTTAGTTTTGGCCTGAAGTGCAAAAGAGAAACTGCCAAGAGCTTCTGGGGGAAGATACGGGAAGAAAAGATTTATTTTACAATGCGCAAAATGGTGGATTTCTAGGACTACCTTTAAAAAAAACCATCTTCTTTCAAGCTCCCCAACTCATTTTGCAGAAGTATTTTACTGATTTCTGTGTTTATATCTGTGCAGTACAGGTGGATGTCGTTGACAGCAGAAAAGTTTCTGTGACTTGGATGGGGAGTGGTTCCAGTTCAGTGACAATAATGCTGTAGAAAATCTGTTATGATTCACTTCTCCAAAACTAACATACAAGTGAAGATTTGCTATTGATCTTTGTAGCACTAGAAGTTCCCATGACACTGTCCTTTTGAAAGACAGAAAAAAGAGACTTGAAAGACGGAAAAGTCAGACCACTCACTTTCCATATAAAGGTGATAGACTAACCCATTACCCAGACAGTACAAATATGTGTTCTATTTAGCCATGATTCATGCTTTAAAGTAGCTCACCTGCTTGTAGATTCAGAAAATATTTAGTAAATTTGGAGGAACTATGTAAACAGCAACAAGGACTTCTCTTCAGTCTTAACACATCAAGGGGTGGAAATGTTCCAAAGGTAGCCTTGAACCTCAGCAGGGTGGATTGGAGGAGGAGTGATGAGCTCCCACACTGAAATTTTAATTAGTAGGAAATCAAAGTTGTACATCAGACATGGGATTTTTCTGTCTAAATCAAAAGGACAGCAGCAAAGCTACCAGCTTTGTGCTAGACGAGGAAAGGACCTTCCCTGAGGAATGCGGGATCTAAGAATGCATTTTGAAAATAACCATGACAGCAGCAGAAAAAAAAAAAATAATCCGTGAGCTTGCAGCTTTCTCCTGTACTGACTTGGTGAAAGGTGAAAAGGAGACATACAGAATGTTTCTAACACTGTGTCCATACAGTTTGGAGGTTGATACCATCTTTGGTATTGAATCCAATGTTGTGAGTTTGCTGACCTCCCATAAGGAGAAAAAAGAGGATATATTTTATAATGACTATTGACTTTTTTACTAGAGGAAGTGTCCTCACTTATGATCACATTTAACTGAGACACTATGTTAAAAGAAAGTTCTTAGATCAGAAGCTTGATTTTGTCACTATTTAGAAAAATTCAAAATATAAATCTGCCTTTATGGGGCCAACTCATAATAAAGCAAGCAATAGATACATGTTTTATGCCTAATATATGTTTATGTTAGGAAGGATAGAGGGATATAAAGATCTTAAAAATCAACAGTAAATATGAGCTTAAAACTAATAAAAGGAGATATAAGATGAGCCAACCACTGTAAGTGTCACACATATTTATCTGCAAAGCTTTGCTGGCTATCTTTCACTTTCTGAACCATACCCAACAAATAAAATGGAGTATTCTTGATTGTCAGTGGTCCCTATGATGGAGAAAATTCACTTATCAGAAAATAATAATTTCATTCATATGGACCCCTCCCTGACACACACATTTTTGAATGGAAATTTTCTTGGTTTTGCTTTGACTTTTTTATCCCAGGTTACACCAAATACATGGATATTTCTGAGAGCAATTCAGTGATGTCTACTGTTGGTTTTGCCATTAAGAAGATGGTACAATCCCTCATGAGAAACCTTAAAATATTTAAAGATTTTTAAAAATTGCAATGTTTTCAGTTTGAAAGGCATTATGTAGGTGCTTTCTGTAGACTGGAAAGCTCGTTACCAAGAGTGTCCAGCTTAGAATGATACCATACACCCCTGAGCTCGCCTGCCTTCATCCCAATGAAGTGAAGAAGCATTTCCAGTAATATCAGAAACATTATACTGGTAGGACAGGTATGCCATTAACATGCTTTTATGGACACCTGTCCTTACATAGAAGTCTGACATGATGATGAAAATATGGCTGCCCAGAAGGAAGCATCACAAATCTTACTCACTCAGGAGCGTACAAAGTAATTATCGTTCAGTAATGGCTATAAAATTAAGAAAATATGTTGCTTTTTTGAGCCTCAGGCTAAGTTTACTTATTCATTGTCTGAGACTGAATCTGAAGATGTCTCCAACATTGATACAGACGTTTTTAATATTTGGCTAGAGGCTAATTTTTAAATAACTGACTGACTAATTAGTAGCATCAGAGTGTGGAACTGTGCATCACCTTTGGTATTTACCTACTGCCATGAACAAAACTCATCATGTGCTGTGACGGTGTCTTCAGTGCTGAGTCACTCTTGACTGTTTTTTGAGTGAAGACAAAGGTCAATTTTCAAAACATTGAAATTCTGTGTAACAGGACTGTAGCAGAGGTAGTCTGCAGACTGCCCAAGTCCCACTGGTTAAACAGTTGTCTTCTCTTACTCTGCTGAGCATGATAAAAGGTTGCCCCTCTCTGGCCTGAGACTTTGGCAACACGTGGAAATACTCCTACGGAAAAGGGAGGTGTATATATGATTTCTGGCACCATTCTCTCTACTCCAAACACCTCTTTCCTTCTGTCATCACCTCATCTCACTTCCTCTCTAGGATTTTTTTATTCTCCCTGCCTCTGTCTATCTTTACTTTTGCCATAAGCTGTTTTCTCTTGGAAGACTCTATTTGACTTCTCTGCTCTGTCAACTGTTTCTGGTAAGGCAAAAATAAATCAATGAGAAGTTAGGGTCAAACAAAACAAAACAAATAATCCACAGTCAGTGCTTCAGCATGTGTGAAAAATAGGAGTGACTCCACAGTTTTAATTCCTAGCGGGCTGCTGGATCTGCAGTGGTCCTGGGCTACGCTGACAGCGCAACAGGTAATCTCCCTGCCTGCTCTCAGTCTCTCAAACCCTTTTGTCCTTTCTACCTGGGAGAGCGGAAAGCACATCCAAGAGGAGGCAGACTGCACTCTGCCTTCTTTTTTTATTCTTTTGGCAATTCAAAAGTCTGTCTGCCAGACTTTGCCTCTAAGCATTCAGTCCAGTAAATTCTGCCTTGCATCATTAGGATGCAAGGAAAAAACTGTTACTCAGTTGACTGCTACCCTACATTGGCATAGCATCTTCTAGTTACAAGAACATAACGTTATTTTAGTAAAATTAAAAAAAGAAAAAAGTAAAAATAACCCTAGTGTCAGACTGCAGTAGTTGGGATAGAGTCCAAGTCTGGATTGTAAAATTGTTGGCAGACGCTTGAAGTTTAGGCCCTGAAAACACCACTAAGACTCATCTATTCATCAACAAAATACAAGAGAAGAATGCAATTAAATGTCTTTGTTACATCACAGAGCCAGACTAAACTCTGCATGGGAAAGAGTTTAAACTTTCTATATTTTATGTTGAATTAAAGTGATGTGTCAAATTAATATAAATAAATATTCCAAGGATTTCCAGTACCCTTATTAGCTTGGTATATGGGTATCTCAGTCTTAAATGTATTTCCCTCTCAGTATCACTGTGAAATAGCAAAGTATTATTAATTCCATTTCACAAATGAGAAAGTGAAGCTCAGACTGCTGAGATGGTGCTTGGCTGTGCATGGCAAGATCCATGGGTAATTAGTATACACGGCCTAGAGAAATGTCATTAAACTTCCAGGGTTCAAATTCACATCTCTGCCAGCCTCAAAACCCCAGCTCAGATAGAGCTAGCCTAGCACTTCTGTGGGATATTTCTTTGTACGGCTCTAGTGGCATTGCACAAATTGCGCAAGACTAGGGAACTGAAATTGTGCTATGAAAATAAGAGGGCCAATACCCTCCATGTTGGACCATCGCTGTTCTTTAGGTGTTGTATAATGTCAGAATCATATAACAAAAGGCAGATGCTTTGGAGCGGATCTTTGGTATCATCACTACTAAAGAATAACAAGAATCATACAGCAGGAGTACATCACAGAGATCCTTTCCCTTTTATAAAACTATCATAGAAATAGCATAAAATCTCAAAGAGAATTTCTTGGTTAACCCTTGGTCTACGCATCCCCAAGTCATTTACATTAATGAGCATGAAAAAATAGACCAGGCCAGGATAGCAGCATTTTATATCCATGTTATACCAGTGTAACTGACAACACAAGTAGGAAGGAGAAAGCAAATTAGACCCTCTATGTGTGTTATATTATTTTCCATACTTGATTGCTAATGGCCTACACATTTAGTCAGCAGGCACATAAAATACGCTGATGTGTGCTTTGGCCTGTGCAGTCAGTTGTATTCCAAATAAAATGGGCTGTAGATTTTTTTCAGTGAAATTTGGGCCACATTATTTTATTGATTTTCCAGCAGACAGTCTAGTGAAATCAATGGGCAACTCTGCTTACTAATCAATGGTACTATCTGGCCATTAGCTGGTATTAGAGGAGAGATCCGAACATCTGATGGACACAGCTAATAGCACACACATCTCATTACAGCTGTGCAGATCAAACCACAAAAGTGATGGCAACTTTACTTCCACGTGGAAGCGCTACTAATAGAAAAGAAAATAACAGCGGAAAAAATGCTGTTATCGCACCATCTCTTAAAGAAGCCAAATCGTTAGAAAGCAAGTCACCAGTGCTTTCTGTAAAGAGCGAGCATCATTAAACAGTCACACCAAAACCTGCAGCATTTGAGATTCGCAGTTGCTTTTGAAAATCTTACCCATTTCTGTCAACAACAGGAATCTATGGGTGAAATCTTGAACCCATTAAACCCCAATTCTTAGCAACTTAATTTTGTGCACTTTTTATTTTCATTTATTACTAAGAAATAGGGCTAAAGAGTTCAGTAACCTTAAGAGCAGGGTTGATTCACCAGATGGACTTTGAAGTCACACCTTGCAGAGACAAATGTATGTGTTTTCAAGACTTGCGATATTTTTAGACATGCTGCTTCCCTTGATCTGTGCCGAGTTTTGAATTGTTCAGACATCATTTGATTAAGCTGGAAAAAAAAAAGAGTATATATGTGTGCTACTGTGACTTCAAGTACAAACAGACTAATTCAACTTGCAGGGAAGATAGAGACTTCCTTCACAACATTTAATACTGCACAACAGATTTAACGCTCTATAGGGCAAGATTTTATAAGGAGCAGTCTAAAACATTTAGACACCTGCTGGAACCAAAGCAAGATGTTTAAAACTATCTCAGCTGTCTTTAATCTACATTGTATTAATTTCTGTATGGTTATGTCTGGTTGTCACTATGACAATGGTATAAAAATACCTGCTTTTTTGCACAGAATTTTACTTAATTAATGCTTTCACTTTTTGTTGCCTTGTTAATGCTGTTTACTACAGTGCTAACAGCTTTGCGTGTCCACAGTCTCACATTAAAATGGTGGGCCTGGCTCAGTGAAGCCACATGATGAGACGATTCCAGGATTGTATGGAGCAAGAGAGCTTTAAGACCTACCCTTTGTCTACCTCCAAACATTCAGGTAGCACATTCAAGAAAACTAAAGACCCTGTTGGTATCTCCATTTCTGCCCTTGGCCGTGCATTGATCCATTAAGTACAGAAAGCCCCAAGAGCTATTGTGATACCTCTAGTAGAATTCACAATTGAAATCTATCCCAGTCAGCACACAACAAGAAAGAAACATCAGTGACTCACATCTCATCTTGTACAATAGATAGCAAAATGATAGCAACGTGCCATTTGTACTCAAAGATTAGCAATTTGAGCAAACAAGGCCTACCAGGGCACACAGGAACAAATTCTTGGTTTATTCGATTTCTACCTTCTTGAAGAGTGCCACGAGCACTAGTCCTGAGGTGTGCTACTCTGAATTTTGGGTTTAAGCATAATTATGTACTCACTGGAAGAGGGATTGCAATCTAAGCCTCCAAGGTAACTGCCCTAACAGTCTCATTGTCTGTTCCAATGAATAATTATTTTCATAGTAATGATTATATTATGCAAAGTGGAAAAGCTTCCCTGAAATGAAGAACTGGGTCTCCATTTGGTCAAAATTGCAAAACATAAAAAGGGTAAAAGAGAGAAAATTCTATAGCTATGCCACTCTCCCTCTCTAAAGTTTCACTTCCGCAGCACATAGGTGCAGTCGGTCAGAGCCCACCTAAGACTGGGAGAAAGAGATTGTTCAGTGCTAAGCTGTGTGATTAGAGGCTGGCCACCACAAACCCCAAGGCCTGGCACAGCTCAGAGGCACAATGTCAGGGCAAATGAGGCACAATGAATAGGCTACTCTAAAGGCTGTTGAAGGAGAACACTCAGACCATCGTCCTTGATGTGAAACCCAACAAAGTGGTTCAACAAAGGAAACTCCCTTACCAGAATAACTCACAAAATGAAGAGGGTTATTGCTTGTAGGGGTATAGAATTCCTCATGGGAAGCAGAGGAATGGCATTTGGAGGTTGAGTGAAATTTATATTATAAGGTATTTTAAGGAGATTGTGGGAGTATGCAAGGCTTGTTATGGGTTGCTTAAGGGAAGAATCCAAGGGAAGGGTAGAGATCAGGGTGGATTGGTGGGAACAAGTATGAGAAAAAAGAGCAGAAAGGGGATAAAGAGGCTGGTAGAGAGCAGGTAGGTTGCTGGTCTGTAGGCTTGTCTGGCCTAGCCCTGTGCCTGATCACTACGTAAGATTATTAAACCCTATTCCTGCTTTCAGTGTGATCTCACTTTCTGTTGTCTCTGTGTGTGTTTGTGTGTTTGCCAGCAACTGGAGAAGGGACTGCACGTCACAGGGGCCAGTAGGTCTGTATGCCAGCAACCGGAGTGACCTCAGTGTATGTTTCCCTAAGGAACTGAGGACTGCATGCGTGAGTGGAATTTGCTGGCAAACTTCAAGCCAGAGTAGCTGGTGAGCAGGATAAGAGGTCTGGGAGGCAGCTGAGGCTCTGGATACTGGGCTGACCAGGCAGTCTGAGAGATGGCATCTTGGGAGACCATGGGTGTGGATCAGCTGCTGGTTAGACTTGTGTTTGTGTGTGTATTGAGAAGAGGTTTGAGTCCCAGCAGCTGGAGCAGGGTGAGGTCATCGGGGGCGAGGGGTCTGGATCCAGCTACTGGGGATACTGAGTGTCTAAGGCCAGTTACTAAGGGTTCCTTATTGTCTTCATATATGTATAGACTTCCATCCTGATCAGCAGAAGACGAGGACCAGCATCAGGTCATCCATGCTGGTCATATTTGTGTGGGTGCTGTGGACGTTTCTGCGGGTGCTGGTAAGGTACTGCGTGCAGTGCGTGAGCATGTCCCCTGGGAATAAAGGTTCTGCCTCTCCACTGGTTAGACTAAGACACACGGAGCCAGAGCATCCTCCTGTACCAGATTCATGTGTCTCTGGCAAACTGATTTCTTGTTTGCTCTTCATCTTGCCATGAAAGCCTGAACAGTTTCCTCTAACCCCTCCTCCTCCTTTTTCCAGGGCCCAGCTTTATAAAGCTTTACAATCCCTTTAATCTCTTCTGTTGTGCTTTACAAAACATCTATGTGTCTAGGAGCACAGATCAAAAAGATCCTCTTCATGGACACACCACAGGCTACTGTGTTGTGGTACTGTTGGGATACCCTTTATTGGGGTCATCGTACTCCTGGTTCAGTCCCTTAACAGCCCTCTTTGGAAGTGACACAACTGCAAATAAGCTGCTGTAAAGCCACAAAACCAGGTACCATATCCTTTAAAACAATATATACTTCCAGGCTTGTCACAGTGAGCACAAAATATGATGCAAGTGTTGACTACTAATCATAAAACTGTATAGCACATCTGATTTATTTGCACCTGTGGTGAAAAATAATCACAACATAACTGTAAATGAGGTGAAAAAACAGAGACAGTATCTTAGCTGGTGAAATTTAGTTTAATTCTCTATATGAGCTGTGGTAATTTACAACATCTAAGGCTTGACCCACCAAGCCAACTTTGGACTTACAATTGCATTTATCACAATATACTCAAGATCTGTTAGCTGTACAGTATCACTCACCAAGCTATTTATCATTTGTTTGAAAAAGTAAAGGGCTGAAAGCAACATTATGCTCATGCAGTTTGCTATTCTGCACAGCAACGGGAAGCAGAATTTTTCAAAAAAAAAAATGGTTTACTGAACTTGAACTTGAGCACAAATTTTAAAGATTTATTTAGTCTTGAAAAAAAAAAGCCAAGTGGTGAAGAATTTATGAAATGCTGGTGAATTTATGAAACAAGCTGACAATCTCTTCCAAAGTTTAACTTTCATCTCCATTAAAAATGTATAACTTTTTCTGTTCATACAATAACTATATTTAACATGTAGTCTTTTCCCCAAAATCCACTAAATATCACTTGATATAGCTGAATAAATGGCATGTATGTTCTGCTCATTAACTGTATCGTGCATGTTAGCAAACAGCTAATGAATCCGTCTGAGAACTGTGTCTGCTTAGGACGAAATCTCATCAATTCTCTACATAAAAGACCAGTGTAGAAGTTATATTAATGTCTCTTTAACTGCTTTCTAATTAGCAATTATGGTGCTTTCCTATGATTTTTCAAAAGCTAATACACAAATATAACGAAATGTTTTTTAAAAAGAATAACAATGCTTTAGAAAGAAAATCCCCTTGTGCTATAAATAAGATCCTGAGAAGTAATTGCCAGCTGTTTTTTTTTAATGCGTATTTTCTACAGGAGGGATGATGACAGCTATATCCGCTCCAAGGAGACCGAATCAGTACAGAACTCCGTTGGGTCTTTTTCTCTCAGACTCTTTTTTCATGCTGGTCCTTTTTCTTATATCCTTTTTGAGTCTGTCAGACTACCACAGACAATTATTAATGTATATCATGTGCTTTGTTCACTGAGGAGGCTTAAAATGCCTGTTGCAGAATTGCAAAACCAATCTGCTCTACATGAAGGGCAAGGGAAAATAACTTTAACAGTGACTCAGTAAGCCCTTCTTTGAATTAGTGTGCTCATGAGAGCTGAAAATTAACGCAAACACATGTGCAAAGCCTCCTTTGAACATGTGAGCAAGCTTGGCAACTGATAATTGTGGCCTCTGAAATGCAGGGTAGATGCCCTTTGCATAATTGGCCCCAAGAGAGAAACTGCAAAATGTAGCTGGAGGGTTTTCTTCTGGGAATAAAGAAAACATCCACCCTGAGCAGTTCATTCTTCACACACAAAAAAAAAATATATTTGTATATCCAAGTCCAGCCTAAATCTTTTCTAATTCAGTTTTATGAAAGGTTAGAGAAGTTTGGTAATAAATAATATAAATAAAAAAATAACCACACAACTGAATTTTGGGTATATTTTGCCTTATTTCAGTAGAGTTTTGAACAATCTGGTCCTTTGTTTTCCCTCTACCCAACAACGGCTCATAGTTTCTTAGCAAACAATGTATTAATCATTTTCTAATAAGAACAGAAAAATCATCTACTGCTAAGCCGGAGTTACCATGAGAATACAGTTCTAGGACTGTATTTGTTTGCCAGTCAGACATCAAGATGACCTTAGGTACATAAATAAAACTTGCATCACTTTAACCATCTAAATCCAAAATTCCCACCTAGAAAAGCAAAATGGTTAATATACAGTGTCTTCCCTTTATATACAACAACACTAAACTGACTATTTTAATTTGACTCATTGATTCCATTAGTATCTTCATGTTTATCTTATAACCAGAGCTGTGCTGTGAACAGCCAGGGAAGTAGGTCCCATCCAAATGCACCTAGCTAAAATCTAGGTGAAGTAACTTTTCAGTCTAAAGGGTCAGACCTAGTAAGCATGTTTGGATGCCCGCCATGCACACTAAATGGGGCATCTTTGCTATTAAGCAGCAAGTTGTGGGTATGCAATGAGCCACAGTATTTAATTGCTAAAAATCCACGCTGTTGAGGAGCACTGGCATAACCCTTACAGTGTTCCTAACGAATAGTGTGGATGAAATTGCCATGGTCTAGGAGAGAAAGAGAATTTTGGCATATGGACACAGGTTATATTGTGTTAGTTTCCAACAGGTTGACAGGACAGGGTCTGCCCTGTTTGGGTTATTACAATTGTTGTCACTAAAATATTAAAGGAAATAACAAGTTATAGCAGCCAGAGCCGCCTTCATTCAAATCAGAGCAAGATGAATCAGTGGTGCTAATAATCTGTAGTAGTTATTAGACATTAGTGCCTCAGGCTCGTATCTATCTTCAGCTTAAGAGATTGAAATGCATGTAATTTACATGTCCCAAAAAAGTCTTAAGCACCATATGGCTTCGGTGTGTCACCTTCCACCCCTCCTGATGAAATTTGACCTATTGACTAACAAAGAAAGTAAGATTCATAGGAACAGAATGAAAAGAAGAAGAGAGAAAAAGAGGGAAAAAATCCACTCTGTACAGATGGCCTAATGTAGCCTTTAGGTCAGCAGGAGAGTCCTGAACTCCGGTAACTGTTCCTATCACTGTTTATACATTTTATATTAAGCAGTCATTGGGTAAAAGTAAAAATAATTCTGAGAGCAGGAATCTGGAATTCAGGCTTCCTGTCACCTCCTGGATGAATATCTTAGCAACTAGGCTGGTTTATTTTTAAAATGACTCCAATTCCTAGCTTAGCTGGAGTAGAATACTTTGTGTACTATGTACTCCTGCAATGTTCTCTTGGCCAAACAACAGAAATCAGTCTTTAGTCATTAATCAAATTACTCATTTCATACAACGAGGTATTAATTTTGCCAATTCACTTCTCACACTCTGTTCTCTCCCAAGCAAGGCTCTTTGTGTAGTCCTAGACACTCCTTAGAACATCACAGGTGCTATAAGTAGAACTACCAAACTGTTTTAATGCTGGAGACTGTTAAAACAAGTCACTGAAGTGAAAGGCTGCTAGGCTGTTTAGTTAAGGCAGAAGGAGAAAATTAACAGTAGCGAAAAAATAAAAAAAATTCAAAACTTTGGCCATGTCATGCTGAAGAAAAACCTGCTGGTTCATTGTGTGTCCATTAAGATGATGGCATCAGCTACACGCCTTTTCGTGTATGTTTTTCATCCTGTTTAAATATGCTTCTCAATGAGTCCTAGCATTCAAGCTAAAATGAAAAATTTTTACAGGCAATCTCATTCTACCTGCCAGATGACAGATCATTGCAAAGATATTCTGATACAGAGTGACCTCCTTCACCTACTTCTTCTCTACCGTCCACTTAAGAAATTATTTTCATCCTTGTCCTCGCAACAATGCTCTTCCTTTAATATCTTTCCTTTTTTTCTGTAATGTTCCTCCTTTGTTCATCTACAGTGGTTGTGAATGCTAATGAGTTCACTTCTGATTTAACATTTTATGAGGTCAGTTTGTGAGGACACTAGAGCAGACATTATATTATGAATCCCAGATTAATTAAAGAAGTCTTGAACAAGGACTCTAGGTCAGTTATTGGGGTAGAGAAAAAAAGAAAATATAGAACCATAGAATGGTTTAGGTTGGAAGGGACCTGAAAGATCATCTAGTTCCAACCCCTCTGCCATGGGCAGGGACACCTCTCACTAGACCAGGTAGCTCAAAGCTCCATCCAGCCTCACGTTGAACACCTCCAGGGATGGGACATCTATGACTTCCCTCGGCAACCTGTTCCAGTGCCTCACCACACTCAGAGTAAAAAATTTCTTCCTGATATCTAATCTCAATCTCCCCTTTTCCAGTCTGAAGCCATTACCCCTTGTCCTATCACTACATGCCCTTGCAAAAAGTCCCTCTCCAGCTTTTTTGTAGGTCCCCTTCAGATACTGGAAGGCTGCTATACCATCTCCCTGCAGCCTTCACTTCTCCAGGCTGAACAATGCCAACTCTCTCAGCCTGTTTTCATAGGAGAGGTGTTCTCACCCTCTGATTGTCTTCATGGCCCTCCTCTGGACGAGCTCCAACAGGTCCACATCCTTCTTGTGCTGCTGAGGTCTCCAAAGTTGGACACATTATTCCAGGTGTGGTCTCACCAGAGTGGAGTAGAGAGGCAGAATCACCTCCCTTGACCTGCTGGCCATGCTTCTCAATGCAGCCCAGGCTTTCTGCACTGCTAGTGTGCACTGCCGGCTCATGTCGAGTTTCTCATCATGTTGAGTTTCTCATCAACCAACATCCCCAAGTCATCCTCCTCAGGGCTGCTCACAATCTGTACTCCACCAAGCCTGTAGCTGTGCTTGGGTTTGCCACGACCCAGGTACAGGACCTTGCATTTGATCTGGTTGAACCTCATGAAGTTTGCACTAGCCCACGTCTCAAGCCTGTCCAGGTCCGTCTGGATGGCATCCCTTCCCTCCTTTGTGTCAGCTGTACCAGACAACTTGTTGTCACTGGCAAACTTGCTGAGGGTGCACTCAGTCCCGCTCACTGACAAAGACGTTAAGCAGCACTGGTCCCAGTACTGACCCCTGAGGAGCTCCACTCATCGCTGGTTTCCACTTGGACATCGAGCCATTGACTGCAACCCTTTGAGTGCAGTCAATGCACTTTTAGGTTCAGAAAACTTCAGTGAATTTTTAGGTTCAAAAACTTTTAACAAGCAAACAATGTGAAGATTAAGGTAGTGACAAAAATGTTCCAGACAGTTCAGAGACCCTATAATTTATGGAGAATAATTTCAATGCTTATTAGTGTTTCCAAGGTACGCATAGATTGTAGTGATAGGGGATTCGTGTAACTACCTATGAGCAGATACTTGTAGACATATTGCCTAAATGCAAGTTTGGTCAGAATCACAGCCAATTCTCTGTATTTAATGAAACGTTTTATTTTTTCTGTAATTAAAAATATTAAACACACAGTATAGTTTTTCAATTGCTGATCATATCCATTAGTCATATAGCACTTTTTTTTTTTTAGTTTGGATTTTAACAGTCTGGCCTACTCTGCTTTACAAAGAATCTACTTCTTTGAATTTCATCTCAGACTCTTTCAATCTCAGTACTGAACATGTATCTTCAACCATGTGTACTTAGCATGAAAAAAAACTAAAATTATTTTAAGGACTCCTTTCAGGGTATGTACATGTTTTATATGTATTGAAAATAACAAATGAAACTCTAGCTATTTACCCCAGAGACCATTACCCCAAAAGACCATTCTTTCTGACCCAAAAGAGGCTTATTTTCTTGTATCCATGGCCATATCACCGTGATTTGATAACAAGTTTCTTTTCATCACAGACAATTAATAGTTTGTGAGCACATCATTCTGATAAGGATAGGTGTTACCTCAGTATGATAATGCCTAAAGCCTTCACTTTAGCATAGAAATAGTAGTACCAGAGAAATAGTATTACTATAAAAGCTGTGTATGTGTAAAAGTGGACCTTTCTGCACGCACAGAGAAATCTCTGTGTCTAGGACAAGCTGGCTGGTAAGAAAGGACAGCACCTATCTTTCTTCACCTTTTACTTCTGGGGCTATAGAGGACTTGCCTGCAGAATATAAGGCATAGAAAAGTGGAAAATAACTGTAAAGTCTAGTGTGGTGTGGTAATTACAAAAGTACAAGTACAATACTCCGTATATGTTTACCTAACACAAAAATGTTCCTGATTCAATCTGTTCCTTCATGTAGAAGACTCTGAAACATCTCCCCTAAAAATATTTTACCATCAGTCCATTGAACATATACTTCTGTGTCTGATTCCTCCTTTTGAGGTTATTCTGTTTTGCATGAAATGCTTATTTACTGTGTCCTGGTGAGAACAACCACACAATTCAGTTATCATGGCTTAGGAGTTAGATGCCTGTGCTCTTGCCTCTCTACCCTTCTCTCCAAGCACTTCCTAGTGAGTATCCTTCTTTGAGAGACAGCCTGATCTAGACTCAAATTTACAGTCTGAGCAGACTTGTACAAAGTTGCGTATGTCTTTTGCAATGTGAGGCAATGTGAGAGAAGAGATTAAAACTCAGCCTTAGAATATCCCATGGGAATTTGAATAAGCTCTAAAAAGATGTGATTTAGTCATACCTTCTCAGGTAGAGGGGAAGCAAAACCTGTCTTTTATATCCTGTTTAAGTCTTCTATCTATTTTCTAACTGGATAAAAAGAGGAATGTTCATACTCACAGTGAGTACAATCCTATCACACACATACAAAAAAAAAGCCCCCAGAACTCCAAACTAACCAACCAAACAAACAATAAAACCCCAAGCCCCCTAAACTTTACCAACGAATGAAATTTTTAGCAGCTTGAGACAATGAATAAACCTTTTTTCAAGAATTCTAGCTACAAAAACTTTGAGTGTCTTTCACAGATGGGCAAGACATGTTTGGGAGGTCAGTAGGGAACAAAAGCCACATGCAAATATGTACATTTATGTCCATATCCTCTCACTTACAGCAGGAGCAGTAAGATAAATGATTGAATTGCCCTTTCTGGCCTTAAACTCCAAGAAATCTATGAGCATCTGCCCTGACCATATAATGACAAATCTGATCATGGTTTTCTCCTATGACATTTTCACAAGATAGAATACTCTCCAGATTATATTTTTGTCACTGTTTAAAATAGTGGTATTTACTAGTTGCTTCCACAGGATAATATTGTTTTTATTAAGATAGAAAATAACTTCATAAGAAGTACATCAGAAGCCACCACTGTAGCTGCTATCTAATATTGACATTTCAGTTCTCGTAAATAACTTTAGGCACTTAGTCCTAACCTCTGAAGTGTCTGTCTTCTCAGTAAAGGCAAAGGAGAGAAATAGGTGTCTTTGGAGCCCTCCAGAGGGAGATCCTGTTCATGTAAGTCAGGTATCTTATCTATACTAGATCTTTCACTGGAAGTATTTGTGGGATCTTAACTTTTAAATCACAGAATCATAGAATGGTTAGAGTTGGAAGGGACCTCGAAGATCAGCGAGTTCCAACCCCCCTGCTGTGGGCAGGGACACCTCTCACTAGACCAGGTTGCTTAAAGCCTTATGCAGCCTGGCTTTGAACACCTCCAGGGATGAGGCTTCCACAGCTTCTCTGGGCAACCTGGGCCAGTGCCTTATCACCCTCAGAGTGATTTTTTTTTCCCCAATATCTAATCTCAATCTCCCCTCTTCCAGTTTAAAGCCATTCCCCCTCGTCCTATCACTACATGCTCTTGTGAAAGGTCCTTCCCCAGCTCTCCTGTAGGACCCTTTAGGTACTGGAATGCCGCAAGAAGGTCTCCACAGAGCCTTCTCTTTTTAAATATCTTTTAAAAAGTTGTATTTTTATATCAAGTACTTCTTTGAAAGAATGCTCTCTTAGATACATAAAATTTAGGCACAAATTAACTGTCCAGTGTTAATGGATTTGCACACGATTTACATGAATGTGAGCCAAAGGGCTCACAGATATTCTATCAGCATAAACGAGGAGGAAGAGCAATTTCAGAACTTTCAGGTTAATCAAATATTGGTATGTAATTAACTAACACAATGATTTGGACATTAATTTCAGAAATGGCGCCAATCAGTAAATCCAACAATTTAATCAATATACAGTTTTTGGAAACCTTGTTCATTTATGCTTTATCCTGAAATTATAATAAAGTGATAACAAATCTTTTGCAGCTATAAAGCCTGTAAGTACTTTTAATCTGAAATTTATAACCGGATACATTGGGTCTCTGTTGTTTTACAGTGTGAAAACATTTCTCTGTACAGAATGACAGCTTATGCTTGAATTACTTGGAAATGCCTTGGCATTACTGCAAGTAATATCAACTTTACAATGGCAATAGAGTGATTTTAAGCCTCTCTTCTTTATAAACATTTTTAGTTTCAGGGTTTTTTTAAAATATTATATTTTATCAATGTTATATAGTATGGGGTGTTATATCACCAAAAAAAAGGAATAGAAAGGAATGTTAACATGGGATACACGGTCCGTACAATGTAAGCAATACAGCTCTCAGCTTGTGCTGCAATGTGCATCTATCCAAGATGCTGCTTTAAGAAATCTTGATAGCTAAACAGGATAGCGTTCAAGTTACACAGTTGCCTCTGCTGGTGTTATCCACATTTTATGTGTTTAAGTTGGCTGTGAAATGTGTCAGAAATTTTAGGCATGTAATGAATTAGTATGGGCCTACCTTCTTCTGCAGCCAGTGGAGAAAGATTTAGATACAGGCTACCATTAGATCAACTCAGTCTCTCCCTCGGACCCCTCAAAAATGAGAAAACACATGCTTCTGTTTTGCCTATATAGACATTGATCTCTTCAGAAGAAGAGTTATGCTGGTTGATACTGGTATTTATGTTGAACAGTTCTCCTTTGGACTTAATCCTATGATAACTTTAGGAAACTAATCTTTTTTATGTGTCTGGAAACAAATGAAGAAAACATAAAGAATCTCCCTAAACCATATTTGACAGTATGCAGTCCGTGGAGAATCAGAGTAGCTGCAAGTGCTGCTGCTTTTCTTTCCTTCAAAGGGAAGGTAATCTGTGCCAGGAAGGGGCATATAACTCCCCCAAAACAAAACATTGTGTCCAGACATGAGACCATAAATCCAGTAATCAACAAATCCATTCATCAAGCAGAGATTTGCACACAAGTGCAGTTGTTTCACAATCTGTATGTGTCTGTGCAGCCTTCTTGCCTACAATCAAGGAAAGCGAAGAACCAAACACAAGACACACAAAGCAGCATTACATGGTGAAGAGAGAAGAGGAGCAGTAGGAATTTGTGATTTCTGCATGCAGTAGCCAGCGACTTCACAGCACCCTCATTTCTGAATCACAACAATCACTTCAAATACGCTCCTATCAAAGTGAAATTGCTTACGCTACTGGGGATTGCTGCAGTCATTCACTTGATTTTATTGATTTTTATTGTCACTGCAAATTTTCAGAAGTATCCACCACATTCTCTTGGACTATGAGATCCGAGACCAGTCTTGGGAAACAGATAGACAGACACCTTACTTTGCTCCAGAACTCATTTGGCTAAGAGAAATCAGAAGAACTTAAGTTCAGTCTGACCCGAAGTTTGGGAGGGATGGACAGGAATAAAGAACAATCTTCTCAATAGAAACAAACAAATTGAAAAACATAGTTTTGCCAAGTTACACATTTCCTGTGACTGAATTTTAAAAGTTTTGTTATGAGCACCTTTAAAAGAAATAAAAGACATAGAGAGGAAACACCCTATTTTATCGAAAAAAACAGTAGTTAAGATATTCATTTCAGAAATTCAGGTTCAGTTCCTTTGTTTGAATAAGGAGATTGTGGTTCACAGCCTCTGTATAATTGTGCAAGAGTTCAGTGTAATTGTGCAAGAGTTCAGAGCAGAGTGGGCAGCTCCGGCTGTAGCAATATCAGTTGGCAAAGGGAATGGAACTGCAGAAAACCTTTTTCTCATGTTTATAGTCAAAGACAAAGTCATGGGGTCATTCTCTCCTGCTCTTTGTCAATGAATATTTTTGCATTTTACACTTAGGAGTTCAGAGAGACCTGTTTTGCTCTGCTGCACAGCCTGATGAAGGGAGGACAGGGAACTTGTCTTAGAATTTTATAGTGATTGTCTATCTACTTTGCTCAAACCAAGGTTTCCCAGTGCAGGAACAGGGCTCTAACTACCAGGCAAGAGGTAGAGCTGTCATATCTTCTCTTTAATGAGTATTTAAAATACTGTGTTCATTGCTTCCAGACAAACAAACTGTCATGGAATGTCATTATAATAATGTCATGAATGTATTTACATGCCAATGTATATATTCAGACGGTGCCTATCCTACGGGAAAAAAGGCACTAACCCACAGTTGCTGCCGCTTGAGCTGTAAGGACATTTGCATTAACTGTTATCTTTTTTCCTCACTGATATGCTAATCACTCAGTTTATAGTGCTGCGCATCGTGCTGAGCAGCGAAAGTATTATGGTCCTGCCAGGTGGTATGTTTTTAGCCTCATCTATTAGCTTAATAAAGACCCTCTTTATGTACAGCTATGATGGATGAAGAATATTAAAGTCTTTGTCTGTGTCCTGGAATTTCATTCTTCTGATTGCTATAGGGAGTTGAGGGAGGCATCTTACACAAATGACAGGTAAATGCAATTAAGTGGCTGCTAGGATGCGTATCAAATACTTCGTCACAACTACAGGATGGCAAAACCTTGCCATTCAGTCAGAAGCTGTTCATAACACTGCGTTAGTTGGACACACAACAGGATAACAAGTCATATCTCAGCTCAGTTCCCTGCATCGCTGTTTTCCAATGCGGACTACACGTCAGCTATCCAGAAGAACAAGAGCCTTTTCTGGCTGTCTGCATGTCACGCTTCGGGGAGTTCCCAGCAACCAACCCAGAGACCACAGCTCACAGCTGCTGCTTTTGTCTTTTTCAGTTTTCATTTTTATTCATTTCCAGGACATTACAAGACTCATACATTTTCTTTCAATAACTGAACTGCTGTAAATGTTATGAAGAGTTTAATAACAGAGGCTGCTAGGAAAGTATAAAGCATTCCCTCAAAAAACACCAACCAAGTATCGTATATTACAGACTGCCAGTGTTATCATCTACATCATAGATCAAGCGCTCAGAGTAACAAAAGTTGGACTCATCGGACCTTCTTGTATATGCTGCACTATGACAGAATGACAGATCATCCTCTGACATTAAATAGCAAGGAAGAAATAAAAAAAACAAGACCCTCACCTAGTGTCATATCCTAAGCTTTATTTTTTGCCTCTTTTTTCATGTGCCTGTGTGTGATTTTTCTCTAGCAAATTCACATCAACAGTAGCATGAAAGAAGGAGGGAAAGAAATAAAAATTAGGAAAGGAAACCTGAACAGTGAACTCCAAAGTTTTGATTTATTTCTATGTAAACCATTTGTGGCTGAGATCAAAATGAGAATCTTTAGTTATTTCTCCCTTTCTAGATGCAGTACTGTAAGCAGACTTCTGATGCTGAGGACACATCAATAGGTTATGGTAAATAGCGTGGAAGTATCGAGGAATTTGGGCTCAAACTTTTGATTCCTGGATCACTTGGACTTCTGTTTATACAGAATCACAGAATAGTCAGGGTTGGAAGGGACCTCTGGAGATCATCTAGTCCAACCCCCCCGCCAGAGCAGGGTCACCTACAACAGGTTGCACAGGACAGCGTCCAGGCGGGTTTTGAATGTCTCCAGAGTGGGAGACTCCACAACCTCTCTGGGCAGCCTGTTCCAGTGCTCCACCACCCTCAAAGTAAAGAAGTTCCTCCTCATGTTAAGATGGAACTTCCTATGTTCAAGTTTGTGCCCATTACCCCTCGTCCTATCAATGGGCACCACTGAAAAAAGACTGCTCCCATCCCCCTGGCATCCTCCCTTCAAGTATTTGAAAGCATTAACAAGATCCCCCCTCAATCTTCTTTTCTCCAGACTAAAGAGACCCAAATCCCTCAGCCTCTCCTCATATGAAAGATGTTCCAATCCCCTAATCATCTTTGTAGCCCTTTGCTGGACCCTCTCCAGCAGATCCCTGTCCTTCTTGAACTGGGGAGCCCAGAACTGGACGCAGTATTCCAGATGCGGCCTCACCAGGGCAGAGTAGAGGGGGAGGATGACCTCCCTCGACCTGCTGGCCACACTCCTTTTGATGCACCCCAGGATGCCATTGGCCCTCTTGGCCGCCAGGGCACATTGCTGGCTCATGGTCATCCTGTTGTCCACCAGGACTCCCAGGTCCCTTTCCACAGAGCTGCTCTCCAGGAGGTCGGCCCCCAACCTGTACTGATGCATGGGGTTATTCCTCCCCAGATGCAGTACCCTACATTTACCCTTGTTGAATTTCATTAAGTTCCTCTCTGCCCAACTCTCCAGCCTATCCAGGTCACGCTGTAAAGCAGCACAGCCTTCTGGCGTGTCAGCCACTCCTCCCAGTTTAGTGTCATCAGCAAACTTGCTGATGGTACACTCTATCCCTTCGTCCAGATCATCGATGAATATATTGAACAGGACTGGACCCAGTACTGACCCTTGAGGGACACCACTTGTTACGGACCTCCAGCTAGACTCTGCACCACTAACCACAACCCTCTGAGCTCTGTCAGCCACTTTCTTTTATATTTCACTCTTTAAAATATTGATATCTAAAGAGTGTTTCAGTGCTGTTTACAGGAGTTCTTCTGGACATCCAGTTACCCTGAGATGCATGTAAATTGTACTAAAATCAATGCACCTCTCCACTGTCTTTGAATTGGAATCTTTTACACTTAACTTGTGGACAGTGAAACATAGTTGTTAACTAACAGCCCATGGCTGTGTTTTGGGTTTATCAGCTCTTTGAGCTTGTCATTAAGGAAGCTTGTTTCTCTCAGGAAATATACCCAGTAGAGGACCTTTAATTCCCTTTCCTGAAGGAGAGACTATGGGTAGTCTCATTGCACTTCCCATCCTATATGCATACCAGGTTCATACCAAAGAAATTATTTATGCAGCTACTGGACTGAGTTCACGGAACACTGACCGTAAAAGTATTTGCTACTGAATCCAAAAGAGAGTTATCTAGTATTGATGCTAAGATATGTTTTGGCTGGATTGAAAAAGAAACTAAGGCTTTGATGAGAACATCTCAAGAACTCCAGATTTTTGGTGCAGAAGGCTATGCATTCATCTTCCAAAACTCTTCTGCTTTACACAAGGCTATATCCACTTCATCTTAAAAATCATTGCCTGAAGTGAAGAAAAGTGTTGGAAATTACAGCTGAGAGGGTGAAGAAAGAGGCACTCAATATTTTTAAACATATGTATTAATCAAAAGTCAAAAAAAGGGCTGAGAAGGTGTGTCTGCTCAAGGAAGATGACGAGACAGGGAGTAAAGTGTCTGTTTTCTAAATATCTGCTTCGCCAAGGCTCAGAAGAAATACTCCAAGTGCAAATGTAGAGTTGGCATGTGGAGAAAAGAAGGGAAATGGGTATTTTTCTACACCAACACTCCGAATAAGCCCACTCATTGTTCTGACGCACTGGGAGAGTGGGAGATGCTCAGAAGCAGGGTGGACTTGTAAATATGAACTTGTATTAAAATAGCAGCCGTCATTAAATTCTCCTTATGTTTCCAAATTAACACAATTTAAAAAAAAATAATCAAATGGACCTGATAATGTTTTGAAGTATCTTATTATTCACAGTGATTTGTTTATGACAACATTTCTCATTTACTGATTTAGACTAGGGATGCACTGATGAGGCTGCTTTATTTCTTCGTTTTCAATATATCAGTGTTGAATGTGCAATCCCACAGCTGGGTGTGATTCTGAGCAGTTCAGTAACATAAACAGAGTTGGGTGCACTGAAAAGCAAAACCAGTTCTTGGTCTCTTCTTTAATGTGCATATCTTATTAGCCAGAGGACTGTTCAGAATCAATTAATCAGTGGAATATACCTTACATGCACTGCTTACGCTAATTTATAACAATGCATAGATGCTATAATTCAGATAACAAAGGAATGGCTGCAGGCCAAGGAACGTATGTAGCATACAGGGGAGCAAGTGAAAACACAGGAAAGGGGAGAAAAAATCAGTAAAGAAAGGGGGGACTTTAAGTTGATGATTTCTATAAAATATAAAAATTATTTATGCAAAGAGTAAATTATAGAGATGGATCTGAAGTATTGACAAGAATTGAAGATCTTGCATGAAGCTGGGAGTGGAAAAAAAAATCCTTTGTGATTCTAAGAGCAAAGGGGTTGTTTCTGGTGGTTTCTCTACAGATTCCAATTACCTTTTCCATGGGATTGTCAGGGCTTTACTTTGCTATCTTTTTTTGTGGAAAGAGAAACATTTTTCCAGGCAGTCAACACGAGGTAGGGGAATCAAAAGCTGGTTGCTTACATTTGGCTTCACTGACTGCCCCTGAGAGCATCCCTTCACCCTTCTAGCCTGCTTCCTGCCAGGCTTCTCTTGCCGATGCTGTAAGCTGTCCTGGAGAACAACGAAGTCACAGCATCCACACAGTGCCTGCCGCATGCATGTTGGGGCACATAGGCACAACTAGAATAAAAATAATAATGTACCTTTCTCCCCAGCCAGGAGGGTCTTATCATGAGACATTATGTTTAAAACCACTGAAAGTCTTCACTAGAAACCTCCTTCACATTCATTTTTTTCTTATTCTTGAGCTAAGCTGGCTGTAAGTAATTGATTTCTTTTTAAGGTACTAAAGAGAAATGTTATTTGTGTAATGTTTCACGAGCATGTATTACCAATAAATGAAACAGTGCAGCTAAATACATTTTGGGGGGGTTGTTTAAAAAAGAAATACAACTGTACTGGTTGTCCAGCTGTGGTAGGAAATGAAACTGCATCTATCATATGCACAAAAGGAGGCAAAACCTACCTACCACTGTATTCCCCTGAAACCATGAGTCACAGACCTATTGAGAACGAAATATGGATGTCAGATGGTTAGCCCCTCAGGCTGTCTGGCAACCTGCTTGCTGCTTAGAATGAGGTAACAGCTGCTTCATATAAGACTAATCAGGGTGACAGAAAAGCCCACATTGGCATGCACAGTTCCACACCTGAAGAAAATAGGCAAGGCAGGCTGTATTTGAACCTCAGGAAACAAGTAAGTCCTACTAGTGGGCTTGGAAGCAAGTACTGGGTAGCCCTCATTTATGGAGAACTGAGGAAGACTCAGTTCCTTCGTTCATTTTTGGAAGGCTTTTTTTTTTTTTTAATTTAGCTTTAAAGCCTTTTAAAAATGTAAATCTTTAAGGCTGTTTTACACAGTGTACATTACACTTATGTTCTTATACTGGGGATTTAAAAATTAGTTAAGGGAATTCCATTGCCTACTTTGATAATCCAACTCTGTTCTGTAGGCAGCCAGTTCTGCAACGTTGTGAAGAAGAGACTGTCAAAGAGCAGAAATCCACCAACACGCTACAGAAACTTCAATAACAAAAACTTTCAGTTACAGGAGGTGAAAGATCAGAATATAGACCAGAAAAAAGTTCCCTGTTACTCGAGAGTGGAGACTTTATGGTTTCTCTTCTGAAGTCCTGAAAACAAAATGGTTTGGTGGGGGCTTTTTTCCTCACAAAAAAATAAAAGGGAGGGAAAGGGGTTTCTTTGGCAAATAATTTCAGTTACTGGGTAAGTCAGAAACAGTGTCTATGGAAGTATAGATTAGTGGGCCAGGAGTAAATGCAACCTGTGGCTGATATAGAATCATAGAATTTTCTAAGTTGGAAGGGACCTTTAAGACCACCAAGTCCAACCATTAACCTAACATTTCCAAAACCACCACTAAACCATGTCCCTAAGAACCACATCTACACATCTTTTAAACACCTCCAGAGATGGTCTGTCAACCACTTCCCTGGGCAGCCTGTTCCAATGCTTAACAACCCTTTCAGTGAAGAAATTTTTCTTAATATCCAATCTAAACCTCCCCAGCATAACTTGAGGCCATTTCTTCTTGTCTTGTCATTTGTTACTTGGGAGAATGGATTGACCCCCACTCCGCTGCAACCTCATTTTAGGTAGTTGTAGAGAGTGATAAGGTCTCCTTTCAGCCTTCTTTTCTCCAAACTAAACAACCCCAGTTCCCTCAGCTGCCTCTCATAAGACCTGTTCTCCAGATCCCTCACCAGCTTTGTTGCCCTTCTCTGGACACACCCCAGCACTTCTATGTCTTTCTTGTAGTGAGGGGCCCAAAACTGAACACAGTATTTGAGGTGGTGCCTCATCAGTGCAGAGTACAGGGGGACAATCACTTCCCTGGTCCTGCTGGGCACACTATTTCTAATACGAGCCAGGATGCTATCGGTCTTGACCACCTTGGCACACCGCTGGCTCATGTTCAGCCGGCTGTCAACCACCGCCCCCAGGTCCTTCTCTGTGAGGCAGCTTTCCTGCCACTCTTCCCCAAGCTTGTAGCACTGCATTGGGTTGTTTTGACCCAAGTGCAAGACCTGGCACTTGGCCTTGTTGAACCTTGGCCCATCGGTCCAGCCTGTCCAGATCTCTCTGTAGGGCCATCCTACCCTCAAGCAGGTCAACACTCCCGCCCAACTTGGTGTTGTCTGCAAACTTACTGAGGGTGCACTCACTCCCGTCGTCCAGTCCATTGATAAAGACATTAGAGAACCTGCCCCAGTACTGACCCCTGGGGAACACCACTTGTGACCGGCCACCAACTGGATTGAAATCCATTCCCTAGCACTCTTTGGGCGTGGCCATTCAGCCAGTTTTTAATCCAGTGGAGAGTATGCCCATCCAAGCCATGAGCAGCCAGTTTCTCCAGCAGAATGCTGTGGGAAACAGTGTCAAAGGCTTTACTAAAGTCCAGGTAAAGAGCATCCACAGCCTTTCCCTCATCCGCTGAGTGGGTCACTTTGTCATAGAAGGAGATCAGGTTTGTCAAGCAGGACCTGCCTTTCATGAACCATGCTGACTGGGCCTGATCCATGCAGGTTGTCCTGCATGTGCTGTGTAATTGCACTCAAGGTGCTCTGCTCCATAACATTCTCAGGCACTGAGGATATGTTGGATTATTTTCAAAGCAAAGCACAGTGTTGGGAACACTAACAAATTTTCATAAATTCTTAATTGTATTAAAACACAAGTGAAAAAAACTTATAGGTCTGAGATGGGAAATAAACAAAAGTAAGCTTTGATTTTTTTAATTATTTTTTAGTTCATAATGCTTTTCCCTGCAACATATTTTTTTAAGAGGAGGAGGCTTGAAAACAAAATGTTTTACTCCCTGTCAAATGTAATGTTTTGTTTAAGCTCCAGTTTTTTTTTTTTAAAAAAAAAACCTTGATTCACTAAGAATCTAAAATAAATCTTGGCTTGACCTCAAAAGGTGCTTGGTTTTTCAGAACTTTCATGAAAAACAGAATCCTTTATTCACACAGCTGTAATGAGGCAGAGGGGGAGAAGTGAGTAGCTGATGAGAGGAAACACACTGAAGTCTTTCTCAAGAGATGCTGCAGCTGATGTACTTCAAGGTCTATTATGCTGTAGCTGTTTCCTTTGTCCCTTATAAAACAAAGGAATATGTACCTTTCACTTCTTTTTCTCCTCCTGCACACAACCCAGCCATTTCTAAACATGGGGAAGTGACAACAGACCCTTTTACACCAAGCACTAGACATTTTTGGCCACCCCTGACAGAAGTCTTGGGGTGCATTTAGATACAGCTTTAAGTAGATACTCATGCTTGTGCAAAGTTCTTAATTTAACAGGCTGAAATAAAATTAAGAAAAAACAAATCATCATTGAAACAGCAGGACATTTATCACTCCTTCAGAAACCCAGATATGAACAGTGCACCTGGCACAACAGTACCTCTGCTCAGGTGCTAGTAGGACTCCCGGAGAAGCTTTCTTGATTTGAGGAAAATTCTTTTCAAATAGAGATCAGGGCTGAAATGTATGACTCATTCCAGACTGTCATTTTCCTGCCCATGACTTTACTTGCCTTCTATTATTGGTGTCAGGTATCTCAGTAAAATTGAAATCAGTTTAAAGTTCGGCTTCACACCTGGGATGAGACACCTAGAAATAGGAGGTTTAACATTCAAGTAGGCAGGCTTCCTCCCTGGCCTCTGGGGAGTTGAAACACCCCCTTCAGCTTCCAGCCTTTAAGGCGGACACAGTATTGTATTTTTTAGCATCCTTTTTCTGCCTCACCTGCTTGGGTTTGGAAGTTGGTCACAACAGCCACTATTACAGAAAGTTTCACACCATCTGCTCCAGAGGGTTCTTAACTGCCTCAAAAAAAACATAATAGCAAAAGCCTTGTTCAGGCCCAAACCAGGGCTTAATCTGCTCGTAAATGTGTACATCTGAGTGTTTAAATAAAAACAAGCCTCTAAATCCTTGACAGTTCGCCCACAGCTGACAGAATATGTAGAAATGGTTAAAATAATTTCCTAGATTCAGGTTATAAAAAGATATTCAATGAAACTGTGTCAAAATCTCATAGAAATAGGGGAGTGTCTTAAATGTCAAAAAGTATTTAAATGCTAATGAATGTCTGATTCACATATAAATGAACAAGATAATTTAGGAAATAAAAATGACCTCCCTCCTCCATGCCCTATTGATTATGTGCCTGTAACAGCTGAGTGGATAGGATACCACCCACTTCTTCGATCAGGCTTTTTGCTTATTATGGATATTCTGAGACACCGTTCAACTGTCAACATATGTGTTTCAAATATGCAAGAGCCGCAATGGCTGAAGGGCAAGCTTGTTATCTATTCAGGTAATGAACAGAGCTATAACTGCAGTCGTTACATTAGATCCTGGAAGAAATTCAGCATTATCATCCCAGTGATATGCCACACTCTTCATTTATAAAAAGCTTTCAACACCTCTCTAAATTCGTTAATGAAGAAGAGAAAAAAAAAATCTGACAAATGATAGCAATAGCACAAAAGTAAAAATGTGTCATCCTTGATTTAAAATATCTGTAAAATATTATTCACATTAATACTTCTTTTAGGAACTTTCATGTTTATGAGTACCCTGGTTATCATGCGTGAGTAGAAGGTCTTCTCCTCCCAACTCCCTGTCTGGGAGACCAGGGAGACTGGGAACTCTCCTGTGGATTTTATGGAAGAAAATTGTCCTGGGGTTTTTATGGAAGAAAAAATACATGCAGAAGTTTGTTCCAAAAGCCATTTTAGTGTCGGCACACCTTTCTAGTCCAGGCTGACCTAGCCCTGAGGTTACAGCACATGTGAGTTGCTTTGGAGGGAAAAAATGCAGCTCCATAGAGCCTACCAGTTCTCCAGCAGTTTGGTTTTATTGATGAAGACAGAAGACGTGAGGTCCAGTTCCACATTGGAACACTACCGTCTTGCAGACTCTCACACTTGTGTTTCTGTGTAGTAAAACATGTGGCACACAGAGCATTTTCTCAGATACTGTTGAGAAATGCCCTTTTAGAAGAGCTGGATGTGCATTGCTGTCAGTAATCTCAGTAACACAGGCATTGACAGTTCGCCCCTTCTCTTTCAGAGATACACGTTGTCTGGGCTCTTTAGCAGTTCTGAAGATGCATTCTTTCATCTCAGACAAAAGCCAACATTTCCCACTGTTGCAAGTAGAAAAGCTAAAAATGATAAAATCAGAAAGGCTAAACACGCTGATTCTAAGCACTTAAAAGTTTGGATAACTCAGAAGTTTATTGAATCATGCTTATAGTTGGCGATAATGGTAATGTAAATGCACAAACCACAGGACCATGGGCCGTGCCTGAAAGAATGGGTGCCCGCAGTGTCCTTAGAAGTAAGAACACTAAAGATGTTTTTTTTTCATTGGAAGATTAAAAAGAGATTCAATCTTTTGTTCCCCTAAAAACCCCTGATGCTGGTTATTGCCATGGTTTTAGAGGTACTGAAGCTTCTAGTCCATATAAAATTTATGCTATAGGTAGACCTCAATTAAAAAAATATTCAATGAATATATATAATTCTCAAAAATTACAGCTTCAGATAGGCCTAATAAAGATAGATATCTGCACTGAACTTATAAATGTCTTCTGTCCTGATATCCAAATTTTAATTTCTATTTTTTTAAATATTTTCTTTTCAACATGTGCGAAATTAAACTGTTTGAAATAGGGTTCCATTTCCAAGCTTAATTTTATACTTTGAAATAAAACTAAAGCTGAAAGGTCAATGTTTTATCGTTGGGGTTTGAAATGTTTCATTTACAGGCTGTTTTCTAAAGAAAATATTTTTATTTCAGTTGGGTGAAATCAAAATATTTCCCAATGTTTTTCAGCTCAGTTTGTGGATCAAAACTAAATTATCTAAATGACTTTGTGATTAAATATGGGATTTGACTGATAGACTCTTTCTTCTCTAAACATCCTCTGTAGACAAAGCAGAGGCAGGTGTTTCAGTTGGTCAATTAATCCTTGCAGCGTTGATTCATCTCTGTTCTGAGGGTACTGCTTTCAGCATCAAGATATTAATATATATATATTGTGACGCAGCCTGCAGTCTGGTACACAAAAGACACCTTGTTTAACGCTAGGTCATTGAAGGAAAGAAACTCATCAAGGATACTGCAGTTTTGATGACTGCTGCAGAGCAATTCTAAATTCCCAGATAACATCACAAGGAGGCAAATTTATCAATAAAAATCAAATTCTTCAGAAACATGTGACCAGCCAAAACAACATGTCCTCTCTCTTTTCATGGGAAAGTCAGGAAAGAAGTGGTTTTCTATGGCTTTAATTTCTGATGTGCTGTTCTGCTAAAGGACAGGATTTCTGGGATTATGAAAACAAACATCAGCTGAAAGCTTTCCTGTGTCCCCTCAAAGTGAATTAATGAACTAAGAGCATCCTTTTCTCCAGAGCCAAAATCTTCATTTTTGGCACTCCATCCAACAAAATGGAGTGAATGCAGAATACAAAGTAAACATGAAGATCAACAGTTATGAATTTCCATCCCACAAAAAAGCACTTTGACCATTGCATCAGACAGTTGGCTTACAATTCCTAAAATACTAGCATAATGTAGTATATCAGATATAAGAATTATAGCGGGAGGTATCACTGAAGAGTGAAGTTAGTTTTCAGTGTCAATTATATACAGATCTGCCTAGGTCTTTTATTCCTGTCATAGGTTCTGCAATCTATCTATTTGAATATCCTCTGAAATTACACAACAATTACATTTAGCGGTCAGAAATATGAAAGTAAAGTTTTAGAAATGGAGAAAGTTTGACAGATTTTTTTTCACCCTCCTTATTTCTTCTGTAGTTTTATGCTATTTTAAAGATTAATCCTTTAAAACAAAAACTTTTTTTTTTCTCCTCCTTTTGTAAAAGAAGCCTGTATTTCCGAATGACAAAAAAATACAAAGAAATCGCCTTTTTATTTCTGAAAACCAAACATCTGAATCACAGCAATAATTAATACGTGGAAGTGCATATACCACAAAAGATCATTATCATCAAATTTAAAGTGAGTGAACATATGGTGACAGGATAAATCAACACAGAAGTAGTATAAATAACAACACCAAAGTCATTAGGTAAGTAAGGAGGAAAAGAAGATAACATTGCATGAAATAGCTGGTGACAGGATAGCATTTGTGAAGAGAGTTTTTGTTTAATGATGTTGTTTTTTTCTATGGGGCAATTGAGGGTAACATATGATGCCAGTGATCTGGATATAATTTGGGTGCATTTCTTCTAATTAAGTAAAATGGCCTTCAAAGCAACAGTGAGATCACAAAAGATAAATGTTGCTCTTTAGATTCAGACTAGAGTTGTGTCCCTGCTCATGGAGTTCAGGACTATCCAAGGCATGGAGAAGGTTAATGTGTTGTCCTCTCCATCCCCCTCACATCACCCCTCCCCTCTCTGTATCCAAGCAAATGGCCCACAGGATTGTAGAGAAAAAGGCAGCTTGTTAAACCGTCGCTGTACTCACTCAGGACATCTAAGACCATAAAGTCATAACAGTGTGCTCCAGACTGATATTATAATTGACAGAGCTGCCCTAACACAAATGCATTGCTTCAGGATTCTGGACGCATTGAATTTTGGGGAATTCAGGAACTGGGCAATGCGTTGCTCAAGTATAGGATGACATTACAGGGAAAGGATCCTGAAGCATTAGAATATATCAAACACTTTGGATGATAACCCTCTTGAATTTTAATTTGGCACATTTTCAAATATGACTACCAGCTCTGAGAAGGAGGAGGGGAAAGGATTGATATCAGTTGAAACAGTGATGCTTAGAATTGTTTCTCTGGAGATAGAAATAGCACGAAGCTCATGGAAGCAGCTCCAGGGAGAAATAACATTCCCTCGTGAAATCTAACAGAAATAGCCTGTACAGTACTTTCACCATGTCACAGAGTGAATGGTGACAGTGCACAGAGGGTATTTCTATGCAGAAAATTACTGAGAAGCAGTAGGAGCAGGAGACACGTTACAAGATCAACATGACAAAGTGAGCAATTAGGCTTTCATGAAACAGAGGACAGAATTTTCCTGCACCATGTCATCAGCTCTCAGGGCACATGACCTTACGCAGGCTGATCACAGGCCATGCTGGGTCAGGACCTATTGAGTTGCTTCCTTCAGTGCAGGTAATGGAGTCACAAATGCAGCTACTCTAAGGCATTAAACAAATAAAACATAGTATGCATTAAAATGACATTGCAAAGGTTAGAGAGTCAAACATTCAAAAGGTATCTTTGCAACCTTAATTCAGTCCCCATTGTGTGTTTTCTCCATCTTCCCGTGACTCTCCTTCATACTTCTACACCGTATATCTGCCTCATAGTAAATTTTGTTCACTCCATCACACCAGTGAGACAAGAGCTTGTAGACAATGTTACATATACAGTGTGGAAGATCTCATATAGGAATTATGTGTTCACCATTTATTTATCTTCATGGTTTAATATGTGGTCCCAGGCTATATTTACTGGACAATATGTGAACTGCTCAGACTTAATCCCCGTCTTTATGACTCAGACTAATGTAACATTACTTTAGATGTCTCAATGAGGCCCCCACGTCAGGACGGTATGTTCGCTCTGGCAATGGAGAGATTGCTATATGGATACAGAAGTAGTGATTTGCCATGTGCCTCTGAACCCAGTCTCTTCTGTAAAGAGATAAATAAACAGATAGGAAAAAATTGCCTAAACCCCAACTGAAATCTTCTGAGATCCACTGAGAAGGTGAGTCTCTCTACTAGCAAGACCCAGCTGAAATGAGCACAGGTATTCTCCGTTCCCTGTCAAACTTTATTTTTACCATGACTAACACCAATATAAAGGCTGCCATATATTTGCTGCTATCAGGAAACTCCACAAAAAGCCAGTAAAAAAGACAGAAATTGCCCTAGGGATAATTCATCCCCACATCCTCTGGGAAGGACACTGTCATCAGACTGGGCTTTCTTAAGTCACAACATTAACAAATTTCTATTGTTAAACCTCATCTAATGCAATCACTGTTTGAACAAGAAGCCTGTTAGCAAAAGCTGCAGGTACTGATGAAAGCAGCAACGAAAATTGACTAAAACAGCATTGTTGCAATATTTGGCAGGGTGTCTGGCTGGGGGTTGCATTTCTCTGGGGGTTTTATACCAATTGTATTTCTCTGACATTCTTAGGCCAAACCTCTTACCTGCAAAATAAAATCACAAGGTTGAACTGTGGCCAAGTGGGCACTGCTGAGCATTTAGGTTAGGTCAGGTTTTGTCTTTGAGAATAAGTTTAGTCACTCTGGTAACCAAAACATATGTTTAGCCCACGAATCCCTGTAAAGTTGGCTGAGAGTAACCCACAGGCAGAAATGTGTTGTCACCATGATTTTGTAACAAACCAAAACCAACCTCCCCCCCAAAACCACAGCAAAACTCAAAGTCAAGAGAGGGGAAATATAGCAAAACTTCTTTGTCAACAGATTTTACTAATGGGGAATCTACTTAAACTACCTTTTCTTCTGATTTGTACTAGTATGATATCATCAGGCTGGAAGAGTGGAGGTTAGAAAATCAGACCTTAGGACCTCAGCCTTTCTTCAGAGGAGCTTTTGACTTCCTCCAGTGTAAGTAAAGGCTCCAGGAATTAGGCACCTATTTTTAAGGACCACAAAAGCAGGTAATTAACATTATTAACCTCAAGAAGTTCAACAAGACGAAATGCAAGGTCCTGCACCTGGGCCAGGACAATCCCCAATATCAATACTGGCTGGTGGACGAAGGGCAGCTCTGCAGAGAAGGACTTGGGGCTACTGGTGGATAAAAATTGGACATGAGCTGACAATGTACATTCGCAGCCCAGAAAGCCAACCGTACCCTGGGCTGCATCACAAGAAGTGTGGCCAGCAGGCTGAGGGAGGTGATTCTGCCCCTCTACTCTGCTCCCCACCTGGAATAGTGCATCCAGCTTTGGCGTGCCCAACATAAGAATGTTGTGGACCTGTTGGAGCAGATCCAGAGGAGGCCACAAAAATGATCAGAGGGCTGGAGCGCCTCCCCTGTGAAGACATGCTGAGAGAGTTGCGATGGTTCAGCCTGAAGAAGGGAAGGCTCCGGGGGACCTTATTGTGGCCTTTCAATATATAAAGGGGGCTTATAAGAAAGATGGAGAAAAACTTTTTTACCAGCGTCTGTAATGACAGGACAAGGGTCAACATTTTTACACCAAGAGGGTAGGTTTAGACTGGACATTAGGAAAAAATTCTGTAATATGGTATGGTGATTAGACACTGGAACAGGTTTCCCAGAGAAGTTGTGGAGGCCCCATCCCTGGAGGTGTTCAAAGCCAGGGTGGATGGGGTTTTCAGCAGCCTAATCTAGTGAAAGATGTCCCTGCCCGTGGCAGGAGGGTTGAGACTATATAATCTTTAAATGTCCCTTCCAACCCAAACCATCCCATGATCCTATGATGATTAACAATAAATATGTTGTTCAACACATAAAAATTTTACCTCTGTAAATACAGCTCTCTGTGGTGTTCTTAATGAGTTTTTCCTTGCAGCTATCAACCTTTGTCTATTCTACCATACTTATAAACATCTGTTATTTATTCCAGTTTTTATTATGTTTTATTATTTATGGGCTAGCACCTATCAGCTTCACGTGGTGACCGTTAGGGTGGATGTTGTACAAATACAAATAAATGCAAAACAGCTTAGTTTACAAAAAAAGTTGTATCTATATAGAAGAAATAGAGACAGTTCCAACACATTTTTAATGAAACAAATAGCATTTTATTACTACAGCTTTTTCACAGTGTCCCTCTGAAATAATATGATAGGATATTTACTATCATAGCATTGTTTTATCCTATGATCACTAGGCATCGCAATAAAATTTCTTACAACATAAAAAAATAAAATTTCAAATACAGTGGATTTTTTTTACCATTGTAAAGTTAACATAAAACAGCATATAAAATACGCTCCAAAACTGATGAATGTTGTATGTGATTTCCACAAAATAAAATGCTTTTTGCTTTTAAGATAATACATATACATAATTACTTCTTTCCAAATTTTTCCCTATATTATTCTTTACTTTTCCCTTGGGTAAGTGACTCAAGCTGTCAAAAAAACCCCACATCTAATGTAGAAGCAAATAAGAGAAACAAAGTAAAAGAAAAAGATAAAGCAATGAGGGAAAGCAAAGTATTAACCTCCCTTCTGCCTTTGTGACACGACAGCTATGTAAATTACAGATTATATTTCGGTCCTTTGTGGTCTACTTTCTTCCTTTGGCCTTGAGTTTGGCAAGGAACACATTTATCTTTCTTAACTTTCTTCTTGGTTCCTGCAAAATGAGCAAATGTTTAACAAAGCCGCGTGCTGGACAATGGGACATGCAAGGCAGGAGCAGAGGGGAGCTGGTGCACCGTGCAGCTCTCGGAGACCTCCCTCATCTACCCTGTCATGGACTTCCCTACCGCCCCCAACCCTGCCAGCAGCTGTGGCGACATCACTGCACAGATGTCACCCCTTTTTTTTTTTTTGTAGGCACCCTGCCCTGAAGACTTTCTATCTTAAAAAATGTTACAGCTTGAAAAATAACACACCTCTTATTGGGGTGAAAACCTGTAATAACAGGGTTTTGGCAGTGTGATGGTAACTTAAAGTCCTTCTGTATTTTGTTTTGGTTTTTTAGGTGTTTTTTGGGGGGTTGGCTGGTTTTCTTTTTTTTTTTTTTTGCCTCGTTTGACTTCAGGATCTTGAGCGTATTGAGTTTATTCTGCCGCGTACAGAGGGCTAGAGGGAGCTGCCTTTCTAATTCTGCCATACATCACTGTGAAGGATCATTTCAGGGAAAGAGTCGAGTGAATAATAGATTTGGGAGATTCACTGACTGACAGAGAAACAATTAGATGGGGTCAAACTGAAAAATGCCCAAGCTATGTGGTCAATTAAGATTTTTTTAATTGTTCCATTTAAATAAAAATATTTTAGTTAAATTTGTAGTTACGTAGATCTTGTGTTAAATCATTTGAATTTTATTTCAGCTCTTATAAAAATGGAACATGGAGTGAAGTACTGAAATTAAGTGTTACACATATTCTGAAATCTACTCCACCATTTTTTTTTCAGCAAAAATTCCAAAGCACTTAGCAAATCCAATCCAATTGTGATAACTGCTTCAGTATTGCATTTGCGTTTTTCAGCAGTGTTAACATCTTAGATGTAAAATCAAACCACCGTTTACTTGCCTCTAACTTATCGCTTTATTTATGCAGAATATTTTGAAGGATTGGAGTTTCACACTTACCTGGAACAAAACCATATATGAAAAGTCTTTCTGAAGGGAAATGTCCAAGTCCTCACTGCTCTCCTGAGAGGAGACCTTGCTTTGACAGTGGCTGAGTTATTAAGAGTTTATAACTCATGATGTGTCCAGAGTAAGCATGCAATTCCTCTCTGACCATCTAATCCCTCTGAAGCAAAGATAACTGGCCATCCTTTTCTGGGCTTGCATAAATTCACATATTAGTTTTAAAATGAGATAGAGATTGTATCTGATATTACATTCTGACATCAGTCTGAAGGAATGTTGGTTTATACCTGAACCTTATCAACCTCTGCTTTCATAGCCCAGGAGCTGAGTTAGCATTTGAGTGTACCAAAAAACTGTCTTGCCCCAAAACAGTATTAATGGTAATTCATCTATTTGAAAGTCACATTGTGTAAATGGTTTGTCAGAAGAAATCAGGACAAAAGTGCGAAACAATTATTGTTGGAGAACATTTTGTCCTGTCAAGAGTCAGTGAAAACAAAAGAAGTAAGCACCCATCTTTCCTTGGCTTTTCTCCACTTCTGAAAAATGCATCTGTTTGAGAAGGTGGTGGACAAAAGCTTTAACTGTTTGTTTCTAAGCAAACATCAGAAAATATTGAGAGCAAACAAGGGGTTTCTTCCTCTGTGTTTGATCTAAGAGGGCAGAGGACTTCTGGGTTTTGTTGGCTATGTGTGGGCTGACACACTTAACCATAAGGCAGAAAGGTCTCGGAGCATTTTTGGAGGGCAATTTAATTGAATGGTGAATCACTGATACAATTAAATAAAAAGGATAATAGAGAAAAAGACGCTAAAACAATTTATGCTTGAATCAATCCAAGAAGTAATATGCATTCTGCCTGCCTGTTCCGCTCCTATGTTTGTAAATTTTAAGGCTGTTATATGACAATGACAGAGAATCCTCCAACAGAGTTGGTTTTTCCAGCAATGAAAAAGAAATTATATGTCATTTGTTTTGCTGCAAACTTCTGCTAAAAAAGAAGAAATTAAAAAAAGAAAAAGGAAGAAGGAGAAAAGAAAAAAGGAAAAAGGAAAAAAGGAAAAGGGAAAAAGGAAAAAGAAAAGAAAAAGAATAAAATTAATGAGATCAAGAAACCTAAAATATAACACAGAAAAAGAGAAATGGATATGAGGAAGCAGAGGAAAACACTAAGAGAATTAACTAATAGTGAAAAAAGCATAAATGCAAAAAATGCAGGGCAGACAGGTAACATCGAATGTGAACTCTCTCTTAAAAGAGAATTATACTTAATTTCTGCTATCTGGAGAGGCTTAGCAAAGCAATCTATTAGTGAAGAATGCTGTTATTCATGTTAGGGGAAATGTATACTCACTGTGGAAATAAAAATACTCACTGTGGAGAAACTGATCTGGGCAAAGGGGCAGTTGCAGGGCTGTTTCTGTTTCATGAGCTGGAAACGCGCCTTATCTTTTTGCCCTCATGGGCTCTCACTGCTCCAATGGTCTTGACTTTCCTCTTCACATCTGTCTATGACTAATTTGTGCCCATTTGTCCCTGTGCCAGCATTATTCATTAGCTAAAATGTGTCTTCTCTCTTTTCTGTCTGCTCTTACATTTTCAGAGGGTGGTCATACTCCTTAGCTGCTTTGTAAGAGCAAAGCACATTTAATCCCAGAAACCCTTCTTAGCCCTTGCTCCAGTTTGAATTTATTTGCTTAACATTGTTGGCCAGAAGTGTATTCTATAGTCAGGATGGGGTCTCACAGGCTATATCTGCATGGGAATGTAAGAAACGGGGTTCAAACTCCCAGTTTTTCACACTCAGCCTGAATTTAAGCACCTTATAAAAACAATGCAGAGGAATGGACACAGATTACAAGATGATATTTGGTTATTTTGCATCTACATAACATTAATGGACCATAATCATCCTGTAATCAGCTAACGTGTCCAGAAAATATTTGTTTTTCATATTAGTCCCTAAAGTAATTATTTTCTTCTTACTGTTTTACTGCCATCAACATTCATCTTCTTCAGCCTGTATGATGTTTGACTGTCCCCCATATAGGTAATTCCTTCATGTCATCATTAACTTTTAACACAACAATTACATATCATGAGCCAAGATTACTAATGAAAATATTAGATGGAATAAGTTTCTAATCTCATATTTAAGATAATTGTCTAACCAACATTTTACCTCAACATTTCACTTTTTCTCTTTTAAGTCTATACTTTACCCATTTTAAAAGTCTCGTACTAATCTCTGACTTCTCTATTTAGCTAATAATTTTCCTGTGGAATTGTATCAGATGCTTTGTAAAAGTCCAGGTAGATTAGATGCATTTCATTTCCCTTGTCCAGAAAATCAAAGGAAAATATCAGCTTAATCCAGCACGATCAAGTAAGTCTTTGGTAAACCCATGTTGTATTTTATCACATTTTTTCTATGTCTTTAATTACCTTCAAAATCTCTTCTCAAGCATTTTATAAAACTGAGGTCAGAAACATGAAAGAAAGTTTTTTTTTGTTTGTTTTAAAGGCTATGTTACAGCTATGACATAGCCATAGCTATGTCATCTTTTTCCTTAACTTTGTTGTACAATGCCTCTGCTTCTCTCCTTTATGAAAGTAGTGAAATTTCTGGTTCTCGTTTTAATTTCAGCTTGATTTTTGGCAATTCTTATTTCATTCTAAAACTTTTTGACCTTAGGAACATAACATCTTCTGAGCATGTTTTGTTAACTCCTGATACCCTTATTTCATACAGCAGAATCGTCAAGAAATTAATTCTGTTATCTCCAGTTGGCAGGAAGCTCCAAGCCGCAGGATGACCTGATCTTGATTGTTTGCATCTTCATTTGCTCAGCTAGATACAAACAAGAAGAAAACTTCAGTGCTTGGGAAGGTGATCCATTGGACACTCAGTGTACATAAGGCTGCGACTGTATTTCTAGATCTGTTCTCATCTCTACGTTGTAATTTCCACAGAATATTTAGTAAATTTAAAGGCTTCATTCCTATTGATGAGGACATACTATGGTGTAGTTCGAAGATATCCAGAGACCAATTCATCGCCTGGAATGAAGGCCAAGGGCAGCAACTTCATTTCTTAAGCATAGCAACATGCATACTAGAAGTATCAGGGAAAGATACAACCTTCTATCTCCCCCTGCAAATTCTTCAACCTCATTTCTCCTCCCCAAACTTCCTCAAAAGTCCACTTTCTTCCCATCAGCCCTGTCTCCCACACTCGACCTCTCTTGGATTATCCCACTCTTCTTGTCGCATCAAAACTACGCTGCTACTTTCCGTTCAGTTTTCCTTACTTAAACTCTCACAAACTCTTTTGTTTGCTAAGAAGCCACTTTGCTTCCACACCAAAATTTCATGTTGCCTGTTAAGACTGAAAAGCCCAAGGCCGGGCCACTCTCCTCACCTTCTGACCGCACAGCAAGGTCTGCTTGGTTTTCTAGTGCAAAATTATATGGATAAAACGACAGATGAAAAAGAAAAGAAGAAAGTATATATAATAAGAACAAGTACTCTTCACATCATTAAATGCTCCATTGAAAAATCAGTCAGGTGCTACGATAAGGAACAAAATATGTGAGCTTGTATAAAAAGTAATAGATGACCTCCCTCCTGCACAAAAGCAGTTGCACTTGTGGCAAAAGGCATCAGTGAAGCAGTGTCTCCATACACAGTGACTCTACAACAAATCCTGAGATGGTGCTGAACAGAGGATCGCACTGGCACAGGATGCCAGTGAAATGACAACGTAACCCATTGGTAAAAAGAGGGCGATGGCGCTCCCCTAAAAGTTGGATCAAGCAAAATCATTATACCCATAGTTTTCAGACAGAAGGTCCAATGTATGAAATAATGAACTAGCATTTGTGTTTTAAATATGTTAAATATTTTGCTGTCAACAATTTACTTCTGCTGGTTGCTTCCACAATTTTGTGGCCAACACGTGCCAGTTTTCACTCAGCAAAGTTATAGCAATGTGCCTTACCCAACTTCTAGTTCTCCGTTCCTCAGTGCTAATACTATCTGCTAGCTGATTTTGATGTGTGGGCTGAAATGATCTACAACAAAGGGATATTAACTTGTAAAGCTGCTGTATTGGAAGTAGCCTTCCATCGAATAAGCTTACAAGCACATTACTTTATCTTTGGCAAACAAAATCTCTACAAATCCTTAAAAACAGAGTTATTAAAAAAAATGCTTCTAATTTTTTTTCCTGTTTACCATCCTTTACCAAATGAAATAATATTAGAAAACTAGATGAAATACGAAATGGATAGATGATATTACAGTAATACAGGGTAGTACAATAATGGGCTTGAACTTTTCACCATTTCCATTATAGCCTTGGTATTTAGGGGTCACAGTTGAGCCACTGTAGATTGTATTGGAATGAAACTATAATTCAAAAATTTCTGGGTTACCAAGAGTTTTGCAAAGCCATTTTTGAAGTACTATGGGAAGAAAATGGATTTTTTTTTTTTTCCTTTTCTGCTCGTTGCACATATTCTTCTTCCATTCTTTTTGGTTGCTTTGAAAAAAAAGATTTTTTAAAAATATGGAATGTTCTTTGTGAAGACTTCTATATTTCTGGGTATTTTGTTTGAAACACTGGAGAATTTTCCAGTTTGAGAAAAAAAAAGCTACCAAGCAGATGCACTAGCTATTTCAAAATACTCCCTCCCGCTACACCAAAAGAAAACTGTTCTGTTGATTGTCACTGCTTAATATTGTCTCCCACACATTTAGAAAGCCATGATTTCTAGAGTGAAATATGCAGGACAGTTCACTGAAATAAGGTTTGGCACCCAGATTGGTAGCCTGGCTGTAATCACCCTTTGAGTTATAGAGCTTGTAAATCACATATCAAAACACGGGAACACATCAATTAATGTTCTACTGGAAACAAATCAAGGACAAGCCTACAGTGTGACATTCTGCCAGTTTTATTTTGAATAGACGTGAGGGAAAAGCTGAAGTGTTTGGTCACAGCCTTTATTTACCCAATCTGTCTTATATACTATTGCATAATGCTATCACAATATTAATATGCAAATTGCCACTCAAATAAAAGCCATGCTTTGCCCATTGATTTTCAGCAGAGCTTCTGTTACAAAGAAAAATACTTAGCACTTGTATTCCTTTTTCATCTTCAAAACTCTTTTAGTACGTTTTAATTAATCCTTTTCCTTTCATTTTTCTGATCCTGCGTTAGGTTTTCTGCCTCCTTTACCCATGTACTCTCAAGGTTATGTCCTCCTTTCAATGTTTTCATGAGATTTTTCATGTTTTCAAAAGTGATCTCCCTCTCATCTCTTTTTACGCCTCGAAAGCAGACCTCGGGAGACTGACCAGAAGAAAGGGCTAGGCAAGGGCAGAAGAAGTTTCCAAGGTGAAAAAGAAACAAAGGAACTCTATTTCCAGGGAATAATGAACAGTGGTCCCATCTACCACTGCTGCCGCTTTCTCTTAGCAGCAGGTGCCCCAGTCTGGTCTCAGGCAATCTCTGGGGAAGTGGCAAGGTGACTTCTCTGTAGGACGTAAGGCAAGATGTGGTTCAGCTGGCCTCAAGGGCAGCGCACGTGGGCGTCCCGACCACGGTGCCAGGTGAGAAAATAGCAGTAGCCTCTTGGGGAGAGGAACTTTTCCTCCTCAAAGAGGATTTCTGCTACAAAGTGTCGTGTGGGAGGCAGAACACGCTTAGGTCCTACAGGAATTTCCCAGCTTACTGGGAAAACATTGATCTGTGTTATAAAAGGAAAACTCTCAGTCCAGATTTATCCTCCTCAACATTAAGAGCCTTTTTTTTTTTATGGCTTCTATTTTTAGAAGTTTAATTATTTTATTATGGCCTAGATGATTATTACGTGCTGTGTTCTTTAGGTGCTGTTTCGATGACAATTCTAAATACATATAAGCAGTTGAAGTGCTGTCTATCCTTCTGAAGGAGATTAGTCACAAACTGGGCACCACTTCTGACCTACTTCAAGTCTGAAAACAGGATTTCAGCATTGTACAGGACAAACGCTTTTCTGCTTCAAAAGGTTATATTTCACTCCCGAAGCACAGATGGGCGCATGTGGGACTTAACAATGGGCTTCCCTCGGTAATAAAAAGGGGAAAATTCTTGTGGTACTCCTGCAGTTAGTCATCTGCATTTGAAAGTGGGGGAAAGGCTTTCTGTACTCAAGGGAGGGAGAACTGGACATTCAAAGACACATTTTCTATCACAGCTATTGATGGAAATACAGCTCAGAGTGTTACAATTTTCATATGACATTTTAAGAGTTAGAGTATGAGAACTGATCACCATATTTACTCAGAGAAATAGTGCTAGTATTTTCCCAAAGTGAAGGGCATTTCTTATATTAAGAAAAAATGGCTTTTGTCAATAATCCTATTTTCTCTGTTTCCTCTATGAATTATTTTTAAGAACCATCAGTTATAAATGAAAGCAATATCTGACAAGTTCTTTTAAAAGGAAATATTTCTGTTATTTCAATGTATCAGCTTGAAATATCAAAGTAATTCTCACCTTTTTTCCCACTGTATTTTCTAGTTGCAATAATTTGTAATTTATCAGTAATTGCTTTTCTTTTCATTTTATATTATGATATGAGAGGAAATTAAATATTAAACTATCCATAACTGCCTTTACCAGGACATTCTACATTGACATTTCAGAATACTTCTTCAGCAACAGCAAATGTTGTCTGAAGAGTGAATTTAGAGATGACTCAAAGATAATGACAGGTACGTGGTGTGTTAGCTGATACACCTTGCTCTTGTCCTTGTAAAGGTGCTGGGCAGTGGGTGTAAAAAGCTGTATTTCAATTTAAGGAGGCACAGTCACGCGGCTAACTTATTATTCATATAAGATATTAAATTTATGATTAAGTCTTCATTCTTTCAAGTGATAGAGAAGTATGATTTTAAACTTTTTAGTTCTAAGCCAGAGCTGCTGGTGGTGTGTTTTTATCTAGTGCATCCGTGATGCTGGAGCCAGACAGAGCTCCACGTTCAGTTGCACTGCACGCACTCTGGCTTCACTGCACTTGCTAGACTGTGGCAAAAAGTGCAAACGGTGCAAACTAGGATTAAACTTAAAAGGGTCAAGTGAGAGCAGACTGTTAACTTAAGTAACCGGTTATTTAAGTTCCTTGATATCTTCTGAAAATGTCCACATTCTTATGCATCATTACTTTTTGTTTATCTTGCACTGCTTAGCATTTGGGGATTCTTATTTTTTTTTTTCTATATATATAGTCAGATTGCCTTTGTCCTGCTTTTAAAAACAAAACAAAATGAAACAAGTACTCAACTTCCTTTCACACCTTCTTTAAATTCTTACAGTTACTATGGAAACAGCTATTAAACTGGGAGTGGCAGTAATTAATAACATCTGCAAGTGCAATATGAAGTTTATGACATAATTAATCCCAGCATTTGGAGTGGATTGTACAGAGGTGCCCTTTTTGCTTTGCATGGAACTGCAGACTGTGCAGAGCCAATTATATCAAGGGGGCTTAATATTGCCATACTGATAAATTATGGCTTGTGAAATTGCTCAGACAATAGAGTGGGTACTAACTCATATGAAAAAATGAGGGTTCAATGGGGTATGATTCTGGAAAGAATTAGGCCTGTATAGATACTGGTTTATAATTTTTACTTTACACTTTCAGTAAACATAAAAATACTCACTGCTAAAATGATAGCAGAAGCTTGAAATGTAACTTTTAAATTCATTCCTTCATTTTAATTAGAGACTGGGGTTGATCAGATGTGCAAGTTTACCTACATCTGCTTTTATCTTTTGACTTTTCACTGTAAAAGTTGAATTGGAATTTTTTAAGAACTGCCAATTAAAGATTTTTAATAAATCATGAAAAAGATGAGAGAACCTATCTGCCCTTAGGCTTTATCAGAGGAGGAATATTATAAATATTTATTTATTATTTTATTATTTCTTAAAGGTACTTGGCATAAAGTCTAACCATCTGTCCCACCAGCTTCTTTCATTACAAACTACGGGTACACAAAAGATTCAAGTTTACCTTAAATCATTTTTGGAACTGGTGTAAGATGTGTAGCAGACCTGCATTATCAGACCGAGGTGTATAGCATCACACGGGAGGGAGTCCTGCCCTCACCCTGAGGCCAAGCAGTGAGCCTTGTGCTCCTAAACCAGATGTTACGTGGTCTCCATTATCTGAGCTAATAATCTCTGCTTAGGAGCAAAGCATATTAGATTGGGCCCCATCCCAGATAACGGGGCCACCTGGCTTCCGATCCGGCACAGCGTGGTCACGGCAAAGTCATGTCTCTGTCTCCCTTGACGTACTAAGAGACTTGCTAAATATGTGTCTTCGTTTTACTGTTACAACTCCTAATTTGCCATCTTTCTCAACTACAATAAGCAGACATATGCACATCAGTATGTGTCGATCAAACCTCTGTCTGTGTTCTCCTTCCCTTTTCTCTTCTTTGTGATCCTTCTCACTGACCTGCATCTCTTCCTTCTCAGCACTCTTTTCCATCCCCTCACTAACTCATCTTCCTAATCCTTTTTTCTCTCCTCATTTTCCTGTTTTCTTGTTTCATTTTACTTTTCCCCACCTCACTCTTTCTTTTCCTTTTTAAAATTTTATCTTCCTTTTATGATATGTAAATTCACTGGTTTGTCTTCATTTCCACATACATACCCTTCCTTCTTGATTCGTACTTTCCTGTTCTCAACTCTTACTTTTCCTCTATTATCTTTCATTCTGATTTTTTTTCCCACCTTTTCTCAACCCCATATTCCTTCTGAGCTATTTTTGTGTTTGCTAATGGTTTGTATGACAGATGAAATAGGAGAATGATATCACTTCAACCACCTATTTTAGGACGGGATGCATCATTCTGTGGAGGTGCTGGTCTATCTCCATTGTCTACAAATGGAGCAGAGATCCCTAGTTTTTCCTAGCTGTTAAAAGGATGAGAAGGTCGGTGATCCAACACTGAATGCAAACACCACTCTGTGGAAGGTTCTCGGAGGCAATTCTCTGACAAATACCGTGTCTCATTCATGCACAATACCTTGTCGAAAGGCACCAATGCTCATGAAGTCTCAGGCTGTCATTCTCAGCTGAGAGCACAAGCCACTTAAGCAACAGTCATTTAATTAAAAGCATAGTACTTACTGTTGTTACTTATTGGATAAGACAAAAGGATTTTTTTTTCCTTGTAGGTGGTCCCTGTGTATCTCACCAGGTGCAGAACGAGAACAGTAATAACTATGTTCCTGAAAGAAGTGAGTCAGATACAACTTTTCTGCCAGGCTTTAGCTCACCCCATTGAACTTCCAAAAGCAGCGTCTGTGGCTGGACGGCGTGACAACACACATTCTTTTGCAGGAATATTGCTAATTAAAATCTCAGCAATAACTTCTGAATGCCACTTTCATAACCAGCTGGTTAATTAGGTTAGATGGGTTAAGCAGGTATGAGATATCGAGGTGGCTTCATTCCATTTGGCAGAAATGGTTTGCTACGATTATTCTCATTGCCATCTCAGAAAGCCACTGTCCTTTCCTTCCAGTGGGATGATGTACCTTTTTTTAGTCCTACAAAGTTGCAAGATACCAGATTTCAGGAGAGTAGCACACTTACATTTAGAAAAGCTTCTGCTGGTGAAAAAAATGAATCTCACAGGGTGAAAATTTGGGGAAAAAATGTCTGATTTACAAGGTGAAAGAAGAAATACATATATATATATATTTTTGGTTTCAAGAAAGAACTGTACCTGCTTAAAGTCAGTGGAAGGGATAGAATTAAGTTAAAATACATTAGCTGCTCGGTGGAAGACAGACAAGGTTGTACAAAAATATTGTGTCATCTAATCACATCCTTATGTAAAATATACGTTATTTGTGTAAGATTGTTCTTAAAAGCTATATTTCTCTACAAACTCAGAACGTACCATGGTTAAACATTTGTAATTGAGGGTTTCCTCCAGCAAGATTACTGACATTTATGGTTTTCTGTGAATAGTGTCACAACATCAATATGAGATTTACAATGAGCACTTCTACATTACACTCTGAAATACAATACTGTGATTCTTGAACAAAATAAGTTCATTTTCCTTCCAAACTCAGAAACATAATAATAATAACTGAATGAACACAGAGCCTTTCAGAACTAAACTTCTGTCTCCACATAGTGCTACAGTGTCCTGTGTGGATCTATCAGGATCAGTGATAATTGGATAAACTTTGCATTATGCTTCCTCCTTAAATGGATGAAGTTTTGCATGCCTGGCACTTTGTTTTAAGATAGTTTTCTTTGGTATTCACTGAGAGAATATTTATTATGCTGGGCTCCAAATTTCAGTATTAAACTATCCTAAAATTATTGTTGGTTTAACAGCAGTGTCAAAAAAAATAACCAAACAAAAAAACTTTCAGTGTGAGAATACATACATCTCCACTCTCATCACTAGAATTAAGATGAATGTTTTCCTCGTATCTCACAATAACAAGAAAAAAGCCCAACTACTTAATTATATCAGATAGGGAAAGTTTTGCTACTAGATTCATCGTGCTTACTCAAATGTGAATAAAAACACAGGTAAGAGCAAAACAGTGTTGTCTACCTTGCTGCTGGATGTAGCTCACAAAGTTTTTACCATATAAAATGATATCCAATTCAAATACTTAAAACAATTCCGCTCACATGCAATGGACTGGATCCTGCATTTCCATATGGTGCAAAATTGAATAAGAGGTGTTTTTCCCCCTGAAATGAGAAACTGAGATCAGGCTGCCTGCACGCTCTAGTCATCCCAGCACAAGTTAACAGAATGAGAATTAATCAGTAAGATTACCCCCTCCTGCCCTGTGTAACATGCAAACATAAAGAAAATACTACATGCCAGGAAAAAAATGGTGTTTTGGTATAAAAAAATACTTTTTATGTATTTCAGCAAGCACATTTTGGCTGAACTGAATGACATCTGGGGTTCCATCTAGCAAAGTACGTGTCACCCCAGCCACAAAGGTGAAGCGTACTCAGTGCACCGCAGATTAGGGTCAGCAAGAATGACAGCCACTACCTATTTATTGAATATAACTCCCCCAAAATCACTTAAGACACTTGGTCATTGCATGCCATCTATTCACACAAGTGCTACAATCACCGTATATGGTAAGTCTTAAACTGCCACTGTTTTCAAAAAGTTTTATGACAATGCTGATTACTGAAGGATGAGCTTACATACAAACATAAAAACAGATTAATAAAACTTTGAATCTGGTTCTAACAATCTGCTTGGTGTGTTTTGTTTCGTTTTTTTTTTAAATGGGTAGGAGACAGAAGGCCCAGCTCTTTTGTCTCTTATGCTGGGTTTGCAACAGAGTAAATCATTTACGAAAATGTTAATAATATATCTAGAAACTGAAATTAAAGAGAAAAGCTTGATCCTGAATTAATACTTGTTACTGATACACTGAACTGAGAAGAAGGCTTTGGTGCAAAATAAATTTCACATCTTTGCGACAGGAATTTTTATTTCTGGCGCACAGACCATCACGGTCAAACGAAAGATTCCTGGTAACTCAGCAGAATCATAGAACAGAATAGAATCATAGAATCATTTAGGTTGGAGAAGACCTTTAAGATCATCGAGTGGAACCATAAACCTAACACTGCCAAGCCCACCAAGTAGGTGCAAAGCAAACTTTCAAAGCTCCTTCACAGAAAGGTCTCGGTCAGACATGACAGACAATAAATTTAGAATGAGGTGAAGGAAGAATGAGGAAAGATTTACTTTTGTGGTTTGTCGTTCATGTCTATATTTAAGTGCTTAAAAAAGAAGGCTTGCCAGCTGTAATAGATCTTTAGGAACCTTAACGCAGATAAATTATATGAATATCTGCAGTGCAACATTATTGTAAAGTAAAACCCACATATTTAAAATATCGTTTGAAACATGAGTGCATAGGGAAATAGTATCATCATCAAATGTAAAGGAATTGATCACTTCAGAGACTTTTATGGCTTTTAAAAATTTCATGATGAAACTACATTTGCGCTTTTCTTTCTGGATTATGGGAGGATGAAGAAATATCAAGAAACTCAATTCTGCTAGCATCATTTTTAAGTCAATCACACTTTCCTGTCAGAGCTAGTGGGAACTCATTTGAGTACAATTACATCCACACGTTCGTAGGATGAGGTCAAGATTTCTAAATATTCTGTGTGTTTATTAAATATCTGGTATATAAATGCATTTTTAAGCCATAAATAATTAGATGAAACAGAAGGGTGAGTAAATAGTAAAAACCATATTCCTCCTGGAGTAACTCCTGCATTCTTCTTTTCCCCGTGCGTCAGGGTAGCATTGGCTTCTTAAGTTTCAGATTGAAAAAAAGGCAAAAATTCAAACCCCAGCTTCAAGCCTCACTTAATTTTGAAGGAATACTGTTGTTGGAGTCCAACTTTTCCGCAAACCAGGCTCTGGTCCAAGCTTGCTTGTAAATCCTCTGAAGCTTGCAGGCTGAACTTGAGTTGCCTGTCACAGCTCTGAGTCTTCCCATGAATGCCACGCAGGTAGCCCTTGCTGAGAGCCATTTTCCAGCCCCGGCTGCTCTTCAGCACCTCAACCAGCTTGTTTGGAGCTAACCTGGGTATTTCTCCTCCGTGCTGCAGCTGCATGTAGACACCCTTTCTCTTCTCCTTCCTCCCTGAGTTTCAGTGAGCTCCACAGGCATTCGCTTGCACCTAAGCAACGTTCACTGTAGGTTTACCTTGCAGAGTGTCTTGTTATACAGTTGTAAACAGCACAGTAGATTTGATGCTTCAAATATTGCTGTATTAAAACATAGCGGTATTTTCTCTAGCATGTTTTTCACATTTCAGTTATTGTTACAGCATATTAGTACTGATGAAACAGCCACAATCCGGACCTTATGGTACAAGGTGGGGTGCCAACTCACCCATGCATTGCACCGTTGCATTGCTAGCCATGTGTTATTGTTGTTGGAATTATTAGTAGCAATAATTATTGCCCTAAGGGGCTCTATAAATGATGGAGCATCAGAAATGCAGGCTTATGGAAAATCATACTAATGATGAAAGAAACATTCCCCTGTAAGCCTATTGCCCTGGTTTGAGGTAAAACTGGACCAATTTTGTTCAGTAATTTTGCTTCTTAGCTGGGCCTCTTCTAACTACTGAAATTAACAGCACATTGTGCAGGCAATGATCGCTCTCTCAGAGTGATAAGACCACTGTTTATAGCTGATGCCCAGGCATGGCATGCGGAGAGGCTCTTGCTTATACTTATTGCTATAACAGCCAAGGCCAACCAACTTTGTTGTTTGCCACGTTGGAGGGTCAGAAGTGGAAAAGCATAGTGGGGTCCCACCTGCGGGGAGGAGCGGACAGGCCAGGTGACCCAAAACTGACCAACAGGGTATTCCATCCCATCTGCCTCATGCTCAGTATAAAAGCTGAGGGTCAGATCCCTCTCACCCTCTTGCTCTCGCTCTTGCTCTTGCTCTCGCTCTCTCTCTTTTTCCGCTCTCTCTCTTTCGCTCTCTCGGTCTCTTCACTTCAGTCGTCTGCCTTTGGTCCCAATCCTGAACGCAGACCTGGAATCCAATTCCCATCCGCCACTGAGCCCAGCCTGGGACTGCCCCAGTGCCAGCCGGTGTCGTGATTGTCATCTTGGGAGCTTGATACGGTTTTGTATATATTTCATTATTTCCTTGTATGTTATTATTAATATCTCATTAGAGTAGTTTAGTTTCTTCTAAACTCTTAAGTCTCCTTTTCCCTCCTCCATCCGTCCCATCTGGGGTCCCCCATGTCCCCAGTGGCCGATTTGGCCTAAACCACGACACCTATGCTTTCTACTTATTATTTTACGTTATAATTCTTTGATCTTTTTTTGTCTCCTGTGCTTTGTATCGAAACAATTGCTACAGTTTGAGAAACCCGTAAGAATTTATTGTAATTTAGACACTCATTCTATCACCCAGTGAGCCCTCCCCACCTAGGAAGGGGAATCCAGAAAAATCAAGGAAACCTGGGGCACTGAAATATAAACAGATTTAATAGAATAAGACTAGATAATTAACATTAACAGCACTACAGAACCAATATTGAACCCAATACCAATATAAAATATACAAGGATTATACTCAGCCAATTATATCAGTCAGAAGCTGTGCACTCCCAGCAGTGGACAGCAAATGTCAGACACCACGAGAGATATGGCTTCAGGAGGGAGGGAAGGGCTCCGGGGTCCGGCACCAGGGCAAGAAGTCCTCAGAATCGCAGCCATCAAGGGGGAGAGCGAGCTCCTCAGCGAACTTTCTAAATTATGTTGTATGTGACATTCAAGGTATGAAATAATCCTGCTGGCCAGCTTGGGTCAAGGGCTCAGGTCTCGCTCCTCCTCATCCCTGCACCTGACCAGCTCAAAAAACAGTGAGACCTTGAAACCCACACACCATAGCTGGCTACAAAGTAAATATTTTCACAAATTCAGACACTGGAGTCTTCTAAAAGTGCAGTTTTCTCAAGTATTAGAAGATAAATCAGTTCAAACCAGGACAAAAATACACCTGAGGGAGGGTGGTCTTGCTTATTCTTACATACTGAAGCCATTTCCCAGGTGGGTTTGCACAGTCATTCGCCCCCTTTCTTGCCCTGACCGACGTGTGCATCCCTTTCTGCTTGCCCCTGCAGTGGGAGTTGGGAGCACCTCTTTCCCAGCTCCGTGCCCATGGCTTGGTGGGCAGTGTGTGGGCCTCTGGGGGAAGCACAGCTGGGAATTGAACATGAGCATGTTTTTGTTGAGCAGAGATGACCTGGGTGAATGCTGGACCCTTCAAGTAGGGTATTTCCATCCTGTACTCTGAAGAGGTGTTGCTGGAACATTAATCCATCACTGTGTTTCCCACTGCGAGGCTGTAGGTGTTTTGGGGCACAACTAGCAGAAGAACATGCAGTTTGTGGATCTCAGGAAAGTTTAGGTATGAACTCATGCCGACCTTCAGAGTCCTATCAAATAGCAGAACCGGGGTATTTTGGGGAATATTCATGTTCATAGCTGAATTCATGTCCTCTAGGCACTGGCTAATGCTACCCTTAAACAGTGTGGGTCCCCAGGAGTGAGGAGTTGCCTTAAATTACAGCCTAAGAAGTAAATCTGACCTGGTCTTGTGCAACCTGAACTATTGCATATTTCCGGCCTCTTTCCTCTGTGAATTTCTCCAACCCTTTACTCCAAACATTGTCTCTTCTTGATACCTCCTATGTGAAGCAAGACCTCTGTGTCACATGCTCGCGATGCTGCAGTCACCCGTCACACCTTGCAGCAGATGCCATCAGTGCCTTTGCACTGCCGTAGGAGAGCGGAGGTGCTCAGCTGAGCGGTTATAGCTGCGTATCTGAAGTGTTGCCACTTGATGTGGCAAAACCATGAAGCCTGTGGAGACCCCCAGAAGCTGGGCCGCAGGTACTTTTCAGACTGTTTGAGTCTACAGGCTGCATTATCAGTTTAGAAATTGCTATTTCAGACTCGCATCCAAACCCTGAATCCTACCTACCTACAGGTAGGTGGAAAGGTGAAGACAACTGGGAGCTCTTCCCACCAGCTCCAAAGTGCCAGCTCCGATCCAGAAACAATGTAGCTGAGTGACTGCACGCTTTACAGATTGCAACCAAAATACCGTGCTGGCGTCGAGCCTGGGCAACGGGAACACTCAAGTCTTCATCTGTGGATCTCAGCTCTGGTCCTTTTGCCACCTTTAAAATAGAGATGAGCACTTCTCTGGTTTATAGAAATTGTTGTGCGTTAATACATGCGAGATGACGTGACCCTTAAATAGAAAGGGTGTGAAAACAACATGAATACCGGGTCTGCTCTTTCATTTTCACCTGTTGGACTAATTAAATATATAAAAATATAATTACATAATTATATGTCATTAAATATATATATAGAAACATTTAAACAGAAAACCAAACAGAACCAACAACCCACATATTGAAAAGAAAATCAAAATCGTCGCTGAACTTTGAACCGCTTTAGTAAACAAGCTAAGAATTAAAACTGTACCTACGATTAAGTAATTCAGAGTCTCCCTGGATTACTTTCTCCGTCTGTAGGGAGAACGTATAGTTGCCAGAGAGACTGGTATCCGTGAACACGGGTAAAATAAGGGACGGCAGAGGGACTTTCCTCCGAATTTTCAGAGGAAGCTGAAATGGACCCCTGGGTTAGGGATGCGGCTGGGGCGGGGATGAAGCCCGAGGACGCCCAGCCCTGTCCCCGGGGCCCGCTCCCCAGAAGCGCTTCGGGCACCCGCCGGGGACGGGACCCTGCGGAGGGCGGAGGCGGCCGCGCCGCTCCAACGGGCTCCGCTCCGCTCCGCTCCGCGGGGGCGCAGCGGCTGCGCGAGCGGCACCGCGCCGCGCTCGCCCCTCCGCTCCCCTCCGCGCTCCTACAGCCACCAGCGGAAAGGGCGACGTTTATACATACATATATAAATATATATATATAAATGCAGCCCAGCCTGGTGGCACACGGGCTGGGTGAGGCTGCCGCTTAACAGGG
>VZSZ01000211.1:480529-619088 GCA_013398815.1 Ibidorhyncha struthersii
GGTGCTGGGTGAGCGCAGGCGTGTGCCACGCCGGAGGGGCTTCGGCACGCTTAAAGCTCCTCGAGTACAGAACTGTTTCCTTCAGCGCTGGCCTTGCGATCCCTTCCTGCTCCAAAATCCCCTTTGCCAGGGCTGAGGGATGCTCCCGGTGCCTGCGGCTTTCTGGTTTGCGTGGCCGTAAGATAGAAATCTTTAAGGCATTAGCATGAAAGTGTTGCCCAGAGCAGGGCAAAGAGCACAGAATGTAAGCGGGCAATAAAAGAAAGGCAAAAATAAGCCTATACTTGAGATTTGCCTATAAGCCTATATTTGAGATTTGCCTACAGACTGAAAAAAAAAAATTATTAAACAAACGCACACCAAAACACTATGGACTAACGACCGTGTCTTCTTCCTTTTAATTCTTGCTTCCTCACCTTATTATTTTTATAGTCTTTTTTTCCTTTTTTCTTTTTTCTTTTTTTTTTAAGCATTTACCTTAGCCCCTGAATCTGGGTTAAAGCTACCTGTAGGTAACTTTTAAGTGGATGACTCACTTTAATACATTTTACATAAGAAAACCAGTGCTAATGGTAGTCTTCCCTATTGTTTAACGCTGGGTAGAATTTATTGCCCTCCTTCATCCTGTGCAGAAGGATGAGTTTACAGCAATTACCAGCAATGCTTTTTCACCAATTAGTACTGCTGGTAGGTTGTTATAATTGGATTCAGTCCTGAGTATCGGTTCCATTATGAAAGACTCAAAGGGATGCTCGCACTATTAAATGAAAGAAAGGAATACAAAGATAAGTGTAAAATAACCACTTAATATCTTCTAAGTTGAACAAATATAGCCTTTAATTGAAGGGAAAATTATCTTTTGAAATATTATCGTGTTGCAGTTTATAAAGATGTGGCATGTAGAAGCAGGAGTGACAAAATACAAAGCCGGGGCTTTTTAAGTCAGTGCTTTTCTTGTGTTTGAGCTCCTATATTTACTGTTTCTTATCGAGCTGATAAGATTATAATACACAATTAATTGCAATTTATCTTTTACATAGATATTTTCTAGCTTTAAAAGAGAAGGAAATGTGGAACCTAGTCAAACTAAAAGAATACTGTATAAAAAGAATATTGTATAATTTCAAATAGAAGTCTAGATCACTTTTTAGCCTAACGCAATGTGATATTTCCTTAAAACTGATTTTGTCCCTCTGTCCATGTTTGTTAATTCCCTTCAGAATTTACCTTCACTGCCAGTCATGATAAAAGAAATTGTCAACAAGGAAACATGTTATATAATATAGCTTTAATTAAAACTATACCTATGATTAAGTAATTCAGAATATGATGCTAGTCAATAACATTTCCATGTTCTACACACTCTACTTGCTGTTGGCTTTCTTTTTTCTCATTATTATCCCATTGAAATATTGCAGAAACAACCTATAGCGCCTGTCTATCCTTCATTGTAATGTTTCCCCTTTGAAATTAAATCAAAGTGTAAATAAGGCTTAGTTCATTTAGAAGACAGCACAACAGGTTGATGCAGGAAGAGCTGCTTTGCAAAAAGTAATCGCGTAACAGGTGAAAGAGAAAAAAATTTTGGATTATTTTTTAAGACCTGACAGAGGTGTTTTGTTTCCTACTATAGATTACAAACGGGGAAGAACAAAGAGAAATGACGCAAATGCCCTTAATGTGAAAGGTTTTATATTTTAAGAATAGTAAAAATAAGAAAAAATCACAGAAGAAGAGAATAAAGAAAAGAAAGGATATTAACAATTGAAGAACTGAAGTCTTACTGATATTATGTTCTTAGCTATTTGCTTTCTCCCCATTATTTTCAGTCTCTCTTACTCTTAGTTAAAAAGTTGGTCTGAGGAAGCAGTATTTCCCAGCTGTTGCATGAAAAATGTGCATATTCAGGGCTATACAGTTCATGATTTCATCAACAACTCATTATTGTACAATCACTTTTCCTTCAGTCATCTGTTCCTTCTGCATCAGTAAATATTTTAACATGTGCTTTTACCAAAACATTCAGAAGTCTTTATCACCAATACAGTAGTATACGAGTATGAAACAGTTTTAGCAGAAAATGCTGAAGGTTTAAACAACGCCTGTTTGATAAAATCTCAGTCATTCGATTAATTTTACTTCTCTGACCAGGCAAAAAGGCTCTGATACATTTACTCAGCAACGTAGAGAGAATTTCAAGTGAAGGATTGCACTGTATGAAGTGGAAGCCTTAATTTTTCAGTGAAAATCTGAGCAGGTGGTATCATCATATTTGTTGCTTCCCTGGGTGGAATATTTCACCAGAAATACTGAAGACTTTTCTTTAATGAACTGTTTAACTGTAGCGGTAATTATGTCTTGAACTTTAGCTATAAGGCTTAAGTACTGATTGATACATATTAAGTTTCATTAAAATGCATCCTTTTAATTGTATCATATATTAGGGATCTAATATGTATTGGTGCAGGATACCTTGCTCTTACTTTTAACATAGCAACTCCAAATACCTCATTTATACATGCAGCACAGCAGATATTTTGCCCTTATATGAGAATATTATTGTACGTAGTACTCCTGTCACTAGAACCACACTACTGCTAACGCAGTACGTAAAGCACTTCTTTGTAGCCATATATATTTATTTATCATCTGCTTCTATACAGACTTAAGAAAAAAATGCTTATCGAGTAAATGTAGTTTGTATGTTTCCTGATAAAGGTAGCATAGAACTCACCTTATTTCTTTTCTTTTATCTCTACTGGATCAAAACAGATAGTCTTGAGTTTAAAAATATGCTGTAATTCTTAAGTATACTTTTGACGGAGTATGTCTTAGCAGTGTTGATATTTTTACTGATAGTGGGTAATGTACGATATAAAGATGTACCTGCTGCTTCCTGGTGAGAAAGGTGTCTGTACTGATTAAAAAAGAAAAGAAACCCCAACCAACAAAGCAAACCAGATATTTTAATTCTGATGAACCTGCAGATGAAGCCTTTCAGTATCAATGGTACTGTTTCTATAATTACATCATTCTGCATATAGCTTAATGGCTGTTTTTAATTTATTTTCTCTAATTTTCCTCCCGCATTCATTTTCTCTATTTCCTTTATCTTTTATCCTTTTTTCCTTCTCAGTCACCTGTTCCGTATGCAGAGATTAAATAATGCATTACATTCAAGACAGATCTGCTACTTAGATAAATTGGTGTAAACCATCTGAGGATAAAAATAATATACAGAGGATAAAAATAATATACATATGAACATATATATATGTATGCAGGCAGGACATTTTTAGAAAAGAAGTGGTGTATTCACATTTTTTGTTTGCATGAATCATCCTTACTGTTTCGGTGTCATTAGGACAAGTCAGGGAAGTCTATATGAGTCATATGAATTAGGACTTGCACAACTGGGACATTTGTATTTTTGGTTTCTGCACATGGACCTAACAAGTGTAGGTCTTGCTGAGAATGTAGCTGGACTTGGTACACAGCATCGTTTCCCATATAAAATCAGTGACTGAATATAGACAGAAGATATTTATGATCTGTTCTTTTCACCTGTTTCTACTGTCAGACTTAGGGATTTTGACACCTCTCATATACATATAATCTTATTTTTAGCAAAAAGTCTGTGATAGAAAAATGCCAATTTTATTGCTGATGTTAATTAGAAAAGACAGCTGCGTTAATGGATTGTAAAATATCAGGCTCCTGCTCATTTGAGAACTGTATTTTCCAATCTATTTAAAAATCTTCATTATTAGGAAAAAAATAACCTGCTGAAGTGTACCTTCATGTCAGTGAATTGGAAAGAAAGCCAAAAGATGTAATCTACTTAGAATCAGGGAAGTGCGATGTCACCTCTTAGTGTTTTCTCAGCAACACGTCTGAATGCTGAGCGTTACGCAAGATGTATAGACCCACCGATATTTTAAAAAGTATCACTCCCATCCATTCTTCTAGTAGGAACATAGTTAAAGATAAGTGTGTAACAGCTTGTTGAATGGTGTTGGTTTCTTTTTGCGTCTCTGTAAATGTAGTGGTGATAAATGCAAATTATTTACATCCACAAAGCATTTTTCTGGTTTACGTATTTTATGATGTAAGTTGTGAATGGGTATTTTTTATTATTTTTTTCTTTCTTTTTTTTTTTTTTTTCCTTCTTAGACATTTATGCCAGGGCCTCAAAATTAACAAATTCTATAGATTTATATTTTATTAGGTATGCAAATTAATCTGAAAATGGCAAAATAGATACTGATCTTAAGAGATGAAATTTCATTGAAATAAATCAGCATTGTGGAGGTTCTTGCCATCTTTCATTTTGCAGTGATGCTATTTTCAGAACTGCATTGCTCATACCCTGCAAAATGATTTTATCCAAGAATTCAGCTGCTAGAAAGAGAGCTGGAGCTTGGCAGCACATTAGTCTGAAATGTATTCATTGTTAAATAGAAGGCCTGTTGTACAGATCTTAAAAATATTTATCTAGCAGAGCATTTTAAATTGATGGAAGCACGGTCAAATTATTATTACTTTAATCTTTTGTAACAAAGAAACAAAATAGACTGTAGTTGCCCACTGATAACTGGGATCTGACACGCTTATGCCTTTATTCTTCCCTCCTGCGAGCATCCTTTACCCAAGGTAGGATCATCTTCTAGACCAATGTTTGACTTAAACCACTGCAAGACAGGGGTTGCAGTTGAGGAGCATTTTAGTAGTTTAAGAGAAAAATGACTCATTCTCTGTTGTTGAACATAGCAGAAGCAGAATTGGGCCCCAGACTGTTTTGTACTTCTTTGCAGCAATACAGGAGCTTTTGATCCCTATATGCTTGGGATGCGTGTCATGCCTAGAGTGCTTATAAAGACCTTGGAGACAAAAGCTGATATTATGGACTACAGAAAATATTGTTTTCCAGCACCTTGTTAAAATACCTGCTTTAACAGAACAAAAGATTTACCAGAACGTACCACTGGAATAAAATTGTTGGACCATAGCTATAACTTGGTAAAGCCAGATGTCATCCTTTATTTGTGTCTTTTATGAATGCTGAATCAGACTTCTTGAAAGAAGGAATGACATCCCCGTGTCCTCAGTGTCCAGGTAAAACATATCTAGCACCTTGAAAATACACAGAACTTAGGAAGTACAAAATAATAACTGCATTTCTGCTCCTATCCCTGGGCAGCGCCTGTGCGTTGTGTCTTAGATCACTCTTAGCCCATTCCTGCATCAACTTTTTCATTCCGTCTCCAGCTGCTGCAAGACAGGTATCAATGAATACTTAAATGATTTGCCTTTGAGACTACAGCTCTGATTTATTTCTCTTGTTGAACCTATTAAATAGCTCAGCTTTTCTCAAACGTATGTTGAGGAATGCTCTCTTCTGTAGGATCAGACCAACAGCTGGATTTTGCAGCAGTTGGGCCATTGCTGACTATAGCAAATTGGCCATTGCTATTGCAGAGTGTTGGGATTCTTCTTTCCCTCCTGATTTCCCATAGTGAAAGAGACCTGGAATCAATATCATTTGCAGAATATGACTTTTATGTCAAGCACTACTGTGTAACGCACACAGTAGTGATGCAGGAGTGGCTCACGTTTAAGGTGTAAATATGTAACACTGAGTGAAATCACTTTCAACTGAATTTATGCTTCAGTGGTGTTCATGAGTTGGATATTATCAATTTAGGGCCAGACTATGCTGCCGAAATTAAAAAGTCCTGTTGATATTCTCAGAAAAAAAAATCCAGTGTAAGAGTGAAGATTTGCAAAATATGCCTCAGCAGTTTTGAATAGCTAAAAATTAATGGCGTATGCCTGCAGCTATTCGGCTCAAGAGGGATTTGTCTTTTCCTTCTCCAGTGCTTTCCAAACTATTTTTTGACCTACTCTGCTTCTAAGCAAACTCAACGTTTCACACCTTTCTTCCTCCCAGACTTAATAAGTTTTCAGGGTGAAATGTAAAATATACTCCCTTTTTCACAAGCACACTGTGACAAGAACATGGCTCACTGTTTGGTAACGTTATACTAATGATGGTACGGAAAGGACCACGATTTTTCACTTATGTCCCTTCTTACACCACCTTTCTCTGAGCTCCAACAGCAAACCGAAGATAGCCGAATTTCCGTTCCTTGTATAATATTTGCTAATTATTTACAAAGATTCTAACAAGTTTATGAAAAAGATTGACATTATTTTGCATCAACAAATCAGCAAGCTTTTGCAGTTAATTACAGTAATTCAAAATCAGACTTTTTCTTTTTTAAATCTGAGGCAGGCCTGAAATACCCATAGAATGTGAATGTGAAGTTATAATATTGCTGACTATTATAAAAAATGTTTTATTGGATTTTTCACCCTCTTTTAAAATTACATTCCCACTCCCTCTTATTTGAGAGTTGGTCAGGACAAGAACTATGGTCTGACTTTGTAATAGATTTCCTACACAATGATTTAAGGACTTTTCATTTTTGAAATTTCCTCTGTTTCTCCAGAGCCAGGAATGCAGAAAGAGGAGGATTTTTTTAAAGAATGTGTCCTATGGATTGTATTGGCTAGGAATAATTTTTTGCCCAGCAATCAGTATCTTTAACATGGAGGTATATATTGGATCAGCGGTCTTTTTTTCAGCCCTTGTGCATATAAAGTTTCAGTTGAAGTCTATGAGCAAAGACTCTCAAATTTATCCTTTATAATAAGTTCTCATTCACTTTTGACCTGATTTGTGAAGTAAGTACGAACATGAAGGATTTGCTGAGTCCACAGTCTAGTTTTTGTAGCAATCAGATGGCAAATGATGTTAATTTTTATTTAAAGGAGAAAAGCTAAACTCGGTTCATCCAAACAATTTTCTAACTTCAGTGCTCCGATTCCCCCTGTGCAGGTCCTCACTAGACTGGTCTAAAAACTTAAAACACTCCCCAGAGATATAATCTCTCCCTCCCTTATCTTTACTGGGACTTTTATTATATTTTGCAAAGCATGGACTAAATCTTCTTTCAAGTAGGCATAAAAATAAAGATATAAAATTCCCTGGGTAAGAGTGGCCGGACTAAGGCCTAAATTGAGGCATGCCATTTTTCTCAATTGTCACTTTTAATACCGTGCTGCATTTTTCCTTCTGCACTAAGGTAGTCTTAAAGAAACCAGTAAAAGGGAAGTATTATTCGTTCTTGGAAGGAGCAGAAATTTGCCACACCAGGATTGTGTTGACTCTTGACTGGAAATTCAGACTTTTTCCACAGGTGGAAACTGAGTCACTGGGGCTCTTCTGTCAAAGATTACTATGTGAAACATTTTGCAGTCTGAGCTGGAAGAATTGTATTTATCGATACCGCATGAAGGAGGAGAGTAATGAAAAAGAGGTGACTGGAAGTATGAATTGCAAAGTTAGGGTTTTTACTATTCCTTCCCCCACTCTTACAGGTGAATAATTTACTCCTGCACATGTAGATCCAACATCCCATTAGACTAGTCAAAATATTGAGGAATAAATTCGACAGTCCATTTAAAGACAAGTTTTGATTTACGATATTCTGATGTGGACTAGTGGGAAAAATAGTTTATTTTGTAAATGGCAGAATGAACCCTCACATTAATCATTTTCCCCTCAGTGTAGATTTGAATAGTCTATTTGACAGAGGTCTTGTGGATTCTAAATACAGCCCTGTACTTGGGGGCTCCCCTCTTTACTTGGGGAGTGCTCTGCCCTGGGAGATATGTTGATACTCTGTTTTGAGAGTTTAATCCAGAAATGCGGTGGACTCTAATGCAGATGTTGGGGTTTTTGCAGTATATGGCTGATTTCCTTTCCTAGATTGAATTAGAATAAAATATAATACATAATATGTTCAGTAAGTATTTAGAATAACTCTTGTAGAGGTTACTGAATGTCCATATTTTCTGTTAGCCTCATATGTATTCTTTTTACATCTAAATGTAACAAATCCATTAGACTTTTTTTTCAAAGGCAGGTTAAAGTAAAGAGACATACATGTAGGAGTGTGTGGTGACAGAAGATGAAGCAATGAGCTTTCTTGCACAGTTGCCTTCTGTGGAAAGTTATCCTTCGTTAGGATGGTTAGTTCTGTGTGTATTTCCTACTGCAGCAAGTATTTCTTGATCTGAGGCTTTTCTCATAAATGAATTCAGTGGCACCTATTCTGAGGAAAAAAAAAAGAAAAAGGAATAGAAATAGAAGATATAATAGGTTTTTTAATTTACTTGTATTTAATCAGAAGTACTCTGATTTTGTTTTCTATGATGTACTCCTGAATTGCATGTATCTTGGCTGAGCTTTTTATCATTGTATGTCTCGATCGTTATCTGCCTCCCTTTATCTGCCTTGCATTATTTCCTAAGTTTTGTATCTTAGTTGTCCACACTAATTTCTCTCAGTAAAGTAGGAAACTGCAGTATCTTGCCATTTAGTCAGGCAAGGGTTTATTGTCAAGATTAATTTGTTAGCTAATGCCTCTAAAGCCCTCTGTAGTTGAAAAGTGTTGTTAAGCTGTTAAGCCTTTTTTATTAAGATGTTCTGCTATATTCTCGTCTTAACTCAGAAACTTGCATGACCAAACCTTTCCTGGGTGGTTTACCTGGTTCTTAAAGGTTTTGGTTTTGTTTTAGGTTGTTGTTTTTTTTTTTTCCTTTCTAATAGAATCTTTGTAGAAAAGGTACCGTCATATCTGCTTCTTTCAGTAATTTGAGATCTGGGGAGTTAGAAGAAGTTAATCCCCACAATCTGTACTTCTTGGATGTACACAGATTGTAAAACATAAGCTTAACAGCATTTTTAGAAACTAAGAGGAGTCAGCAAAAATCTGCAGACAGTATCATGAAAAGAAGCCAGCATATCTGACTCATGCCAACGCTGAATGCTAGTTGCACTCCTTTGCCACATCGCAAATCGTTGTTCTCACTGTTGAAATCAGTTGGAGGCATAGATGCCCAGTTTATCTGAAATTTGTATTGTGGATATTTTGTACTCTCTAACTAAAACGGAGGCAATAGGTGGGGACAGTACTAGCCAAGGGCTTCTGACGCTTGAGTTCATTAACCTGATCTGCTAGCTGCTTTTTTTGCAGTACTGGATACTTCTGGTTTTATTCCTTCTGTTCCTGTTTCTGAAATGAGAATGATACCCCATTGCCATCCTGCCTCAATAAATGTGTTGCATATTGCAACGTGTCCTGCAAGGAGGGCATAAAAGTACATAATTGGTGCTATTTAGGTGGTCTGGCATCAACTTATTTCTGTATATGGACTACTAACGTTCCTAAGATGATCATTAGCAATCACTAATTACCTGATAATCCCCAAGGTTATAAAGTTTTCAAGTAGGAGTAACATAGTTTTCATAGCAGTTATTTTGGCTTCTGAGGAGGAGTAACAACAGAAATGTAGTCCTTATCATTTTTTTTGGTTATTTACCAAGCCACTATTCTTGCCTTACATCTTCTTGGATTAGATTTTTATCTGTTGTGAACATATTTTAGATTATGTGGGTAGATATATAAACTGGGAGAAGATCACTAATATGTGCAGGAACACGTCTTAAGATTTCACTATATTATACATGTGGGGAAAATCTTTGCAGTAACTGAAAGCAGAATCTGGTCCTTATAGTCACTTTTGACTGATTAGAATACATGAAGGATTAATTGGTTTGTTGCATGACTAAGAGTATGTCTCGGAACGTACTCTAAATGTCTTTGGAAATGATTAGGTACCCAATTTCATCCCTCTTTGAACCAGTGTAATTTCAGCAAAATGAGTATCAGTCCTGTATCATTTAAATCCTAAGTGTGAGGATGAATCCACATAAAATAATTTCTGATTAAACACATACAGGTTTCATCGCAACAGAATGAGTCATCACTGTCAAGGCCTGATTGTAAAAATTATATAAAATAAAATGTAATACATGATCGTATTAGGCAATACAGAGGGGAATAGTGAGATATCACAAAGAAACCATGCGTGATATCAGATGTGGTCATTTGTCTTCCTTTTAAATGATAAGCTCTGACACTACTTCATTGTCCGTGCCCCACTGAGCAAGTGTCCATGTGAAAAAGAACTTCTTAATGTGCCAGAAGACACTGAAAAATGTTCTCCCAGATTAGGAACAAACACAATTTTAAATACATATGGAAATGTAAGGAAGAAATACTTTCCTTATTAAAATACTATAACATTAAATAATGTGCAGTAACCGTAAATGGCTTTCACAAATTTACTTTTTTGTGTTTTTTTTTTTTTTTTTTAAAGCAATTAGTTCTAGAGCTTGGCACTGCAATTTGGAATGGTAGGAATGATAGAAGTCAGTTATTTGAACCTCTAATTATGCACAACCAAATAATTCATTCACCTTCTGGTATGAAATCTTGATTTTTCAGATAAGTAGGTTTAAAATGAGCAAGAAATTTACAGAGAAGTTTAACGTTTTTTTTCCAGTGAAACTGAGTTTACTCTGAAAGATGATGTTGGTGGTTTATGGGGACATGAGGTGAAATTCTGGTGTGATAGCTACATTGCTATTAGACGCGCTCAGCCAGTATCCTTGCTCATCTGCTATGTAAGTGTTCCAAGTACAGATACGCTCTCCCTGTCTGCAAAATTTGGATTAAAACCACCCATCACATGGATAGTGAGAGATACAATTAATAAGTAGCCATAAAGAATATTGTAGTGGATGTATAGTATACTTTGCCTGCAGCTATTTTGCTGATAGTGATTTTTTGGGGGGGGCATAAATCCATTTATTTATAGGATAAAATACTTTTATTGCCTGCAAGGTAGTTTTGCACAAAAATGCTCAGTTATTCTTGTAGATATCCGTGCTTCTGTTAACACTTTAGGTATTCAGTTGTGATGCTGCCAGTTTCACAAGCACAGGTTAAACACCGGTGATTAAATATTTTGTTCCACCTATCTAATTACCTGGGGCTCTATTTCTTTTTAGTGAATAATATTCTACTCTACAATTGTCCCATTACTCTCCATAGAATTAATCTGTTTCTAGAATAAAGTGCTCATCAGTCTTTAAAAAAATCTTAAGTTAATAGTAAGTTATCCAGTTGTAGAGCTAAACACTTGAGAATCAGGAAATGCAAGATATTGAAATTACCTTATGGCCTTTAATTGTTTTCCTTATACATCTGCATTATGATCCTGTCTTCAGTTACAAAATCAAGCATTATTTTTATTGCTGGAAACACGTTTCATTGAGGATATGATCTACAAGAGCAAAATTATGCTTACATGTGCTTACGTATTAAAATGCAGATGAATTCCTGTTTTGGTTACTTGACTTTACAGCTTTTATGATTTTGACTTAATAAGAGTTTTTTTCTATAGCTAATTATTCAAAATGCAATTCCAATGTAAGACTAACACGACAGGTGAATTTTGTAGATAACTTTGTTAAAGCTGCAAAGGACACACCTTGTCTCTGGCAATGAACACCTACTAATAACTTCCACTGCATGGAGAGACTGCAGAAGCATCTGTCTCTGAGAACTGAAAGGTATTAGCCAAAAGTTATCCTTTGAACTCAAAAGCTACGGTAAAGATACCCTATGCAAAGAGATATTTTTGAGATATATTTGGATGTTTTCTATTGTTAGGACATTGTTTCACAGCAGAAAGCGAAATCGCTGGCTGATCCTCTGGTTTTTATGCTGTTTGACTTCAATAATCGGTACAGCCCTTCACTGGGCAGGAATTATTTCCTAGCTGATATTTTTCCTGAAAATTAACAAGCAGGAAATATCTGCAGTATACCACAGAAATATCAACTGTTCTAGTTACCTATGTGGGTAAGAAACTTGAGCTTCTTGTGGGTCTAGATCTATATTTAATCTTGTTGTAATTTTAGGAGCAACCATATCCAAATTTAAGAAATTTCACCAAAAGCTGAAAATTTAGGTTTCTGGTGTAGCAGACCCAAATTTCATATGCTGACACTTATGACGTGTTTTGATAGAACTTGTTCAAGGCTTTTTTAATGGCCAAATAGATAACATGCAAACCAGGGGTCATCTCCAAAATGACTCATTCAAAGCCTGCTTAAAATAAAATTGTTCTGCATTATCTACAGTGAAACATCCCTACAATATCTGTAAAGTAATAACATAAACCTCTTTTTCTTTTTTTCGAACTTGCAGTATTATAAGTGTGTTTTAGTCCAAAGTCCTTAAACAAATATGTGATAGGCAAATATAGACTGAATGAGGTACAGATTTGTTTGTTGTTGTGGAATGGAGCTTCTAATTCAACAGTAATTTAGGTAGCTTCCAGTTTGTGGTTTGTTGCTATGTGATTTGACATGGACACACACCCTCCATGTGACATTTCTTTCACCTGGGAAAATTGGATAATGAACTAATGAAGATTTTCTTGGCTGATAATGCTGTCTATTTTCAGAATGGAGAGATTACACTATCTTTTTAGCACTCAATGTCTATCTAAAAAAAATCAATGCAAAAATAAGGGCTAGTTACAGTGAAGTATTGTTATTTTACATTGTTTGTGTAGTTCTCCAAGAGTCTGAAATGATGCTGAAATGATACATTAAAAAAATTCTCAGGAGCTTTAAAACCAGCTGTTTAATGGCCATCTGATTTTTCTCTCAACTGAAGTAATTCACCACTATTTGTCTGCCTCCATACAAATGTAATGCCTTATCATTGCTACACCTATTTTTTTTAGAAGAAAAGCTCATTCTATGCATCTCAAAACATTCATGGTTTGAATTCACATGGTTTCAAATTTGTAAGTTAGGGCTGGATTAAATCTTCCAAGCAATTTATTTACAAAAATAAAACAGGAGTTTCAGGGTGTATTTTTTCTGTTCTTATCCAGTTTTCTCTTTCATCTGTGAATTCTTCAAAAGGGCATAGAGAATTGTTTGGACAATGCTTTCAAAATGTAATAATACAATGTGTAAGTGCTGACTTTTGCTATTACATATCAGAGTAGAATAAAAGTCTGAATACAAATTGCTATTAGAATTATGGTAAAGATGAATGCCTATTGAGGCTATCAGCTGCTTTGCAGACTTTAACCTACAAATTAAGGTAAGGAAAATTCAGATTAAATATACACAATGCCTTGATAGTACAGCTAGGTAGCTTCTGGATTCATTCTCTAAAAGTTTCCATGGTGCTTCTGAACTGTTAAGCTTCTAAATTTGTACAGAAGAGAAATCTGAAAAAGCAAAAGCTCTCTCCTGTATCACCTGGGAGGTGGACAGTACTTTTTGCATTGCTTAACTGTTTTCTTTCCAACTGTTATATTACTAAAAATGAAAAAAAACCCACAAAGTCCTTTTCATTTTTAAGGTCACTTACAAGGTAGAAGTATGGAATGGTGTCATAATATGAGCCTCAATAAAAAATTTCTACTGTAGATTTTGACTTTCAGATTTTTGGATCAAGTACTGCATTAGGTAGTTCATCTGAAGGAATTATCACTAAATGACTCTGATATAACATATTTTCTTACTTGATTTTTGAAGACTTCTTTCAGTAGAAGATTTGTGTATAGTTTTAAAAGCTTCTGTATATGACATTTTTGTTGCTAACCTACTCCAAAGAAGTACTGTGATGATGACATACGTCCATTTTTGTCTTAGGTCACATCTTTTAATGAAATGCTTGTCTTTTCTGCTATAGGAAAACTAATGCGAAAGCTGCATGGAAATGGTCAGTCGTCCCTGATTTTTTTGTGTGGTGGTAAAAGAATTTCAAAAAGTCATAGAAATTATGCACAGAAAGAAATCTCTTGCATCATTTATTATATCTCTGATGCATTCCTGAATATACTTTTTAATATGGCTGAATTTATTGTATCCAATTCAGTTTAACATATGTGAATGATGAAGAATCTCAGACCAGGGGACTGAGTGTTCCTCTATACAGACTTCAAACAGCAACAGTGCCTTTATCCTATATGTGTGTGTCTGTTCTTATTAACATAGTACTTGGAAGCTCCAATCAAGAAACAAACCCCACGTTATTATGGATTCCATATGACAGAGGATTATGAGACAGAAATCCTTAGACAGAAAGTTTGACATGGAAACAGCATCCCTACTAATGATAAAGCAATATAGTTTATGTCTCCTGGGGGTTTTCTCTGATAATACCTGTAGGGGAACAAACAATTTTGGGCATGATATTATGTTTATTAATATATGTACACCTCTAACATGATGCAAGACAGCCAAATCCCTTTTTATAATTTTTTCTCCTATGTGTTCATTGTTGTTATCAGTGTAAGACAGACATACTTGTAATGCAGGCAGACGATAAATGGTTATATGCATTAGTACCCAAGGGAAAGGTATAACGTCTGCCATAGGTGACACTGTCAGAGATAGATAAAACAGAACAGTAGTATGCCCAATACTTAGTACAAGGCTTTTAGTCTTTTGTGAATGTATGTCGTCACCCTTTAGGACTTCATAAACCTTCATAGATATCTCACCATTCTTAACCTGCAGATGTTTTTGCATGTGAATATTTCTGGACAGTCCAGTTTTGCTACAAATAGTAAAAAAAAATATTAGTAGGGCTGGGCACAGCTATTATAGGAGGTAGATGCATTAATTTATTGCAGTATATCTAGCATGGTCCCGTTCTGTCTTCAGACTATGGTCAGCTGAAGGTACTTAAATTTATGTATCTCAGCTCCAATGAATTTTTGACAGCTGTTCAGGATGACGTCCTTTGAGGACACTGGGGTTGAGTTGGTTTGGATGGGAGTAGCAAGTGATATGTTTGATATATGTTTTGCCTTATTTCTATGTACTAGCACTACTATTGATACTACCCAGCAGTATTAGACTTTCCCAATACGATGTATGGCAATAACTAGTAGGCTATTCCGTAACTGCAGAATTACAAATGATTCAATATTAATCTACATGACATCCAAAGAAAAAAAGGACTGAGCTTTTCAAAAATATAAACTGTACTTCAAAACTAAATTTAGGAAATCCTTTTATAAACTGCTGGTAACCGTGTGACTTCAGGCATATCACACACTTATCTTTGCCTTAGCTGATCGGTCTGCACTATGGACAGCATTACCAGCATTACCAGTCTGCACCAAGCCAGACACAACAACTTGCACTGGATATGGTTTCCAGCAAGTATTGAATCATTTAATCCTCTGCCTTTTAAACTATGGGGGAAATGCATGGATGTAGATTGCAAAATTCATGTTGATGTCAGTAAAGCCGTAATTTTGTCCTATACAGTTTGAAGTTATTTCTGGGACATTAAGGTACATGGAACTACTGTATGCGTGTGTTGATCATATACAAATTTCCTCCGTGCGACTTTAGTTCTTTATTGAGCTGAATATAAGTTCATTATCTTCCACGTGTTTTTGTATTCATTATCTTCCGTGTGTCTTTATATTCATTTGCCTCTTGCCTCTGTATAATTGCAGTTGTTATCTACATAAACATTAGTTATGTACACTCAGCAGTTGAGCTAATTGTACCTACAGACTAGTGGTTAAAACTACCTGGTAGGCAAATAATTAGGATTACTTTTGAGAAGATTCAGAGGTATTTGTGCAGTTGCTGTCTGTGCTGAGCGTCCAAACTGAAACAGCCACATTTCTGAGTATTCAACATCTTTCATGTAGACTGAGCATTTTCTGTCACCCAAACATGCACATCATTAATTTTTAACAAACAAATATGCATTTCATCTGCTATTTATGGGAAAAAAAGGCTTTTTTTATTTGCGTTCTGAGAAAGTAACAGTTACTGAAACTTAAGCTTGGTCAATGATAGATACAGTGTGTTGAACACTGGGGAATATTTAAAGGCCATTTGCTTTCCTTCTCTGAAAAAGAATGCAGGGAATCTGGTGATGAATCAGATATTGTTTAAAAGATTACTTGGACTGTTATGATATGAGTCAGGAAGGCGGAGTGAAATCCAGTTTCTTTGTTTAGGAATGGCCATGTGCCATTTAGAAAGGGGTATGTGTGTAAATTTAAATAGCATTATTTTCCCTCCTTCCCCAGCAATGTTATTTCTTTATCCCTAATCTGTATAAACCCAAATATTTCTGTTTACTGGGAGATCAACAATTTGAAAGGAGTGGTGCACCTCAGGTGGGAGGAAGGCAGCATCCGTGTGTTGAAGGCAAGCGCCTGTTACAGCGGGATGGCGTCCGCTTGGAGTGCAGTACTCTGTTATTCTCTTATTAAAACAAACAAAGGGATCTGAAGCCTTTACAATAGAATTGTTTTATTCATTGGTTGCATAGTGTTATTTAAAGAAACCTACGTGATTTTCCTTTTGTTACGTTCGCATACGTACCTACAAATCATCAGTATAGGAAGATGTGCTGTCAGATTAGCTAACGGAGAGCAGCCTGGATCCCGACAGATGCCAATCAAAGCCAGAAAGCCCATTTCCAGTGCCATTGCTAAGCACGGGGATGAATATTCGCTGGAGTTCACTTTGGAATGAAAATGTTGCCTCAAAAGCCCCATGCTTTCAGCTAAGGAGCGGCAGGGAAAGGGATCCACCTGAGGAGCACAGGTTTGACCCAGTTGGACTGCATCCAGCTTGGAGTATCGCTGTGGCTTCCCGCGGGAAGCCGGAGTCGCTGATAACTAATGAGGTCCGTACCGTGTTTGGAGCGCTCACTGACAGCATGTCACAGAGCAGCGGGGTAATATAAATAATAAGATTTTGCTCTGTTTTCTTCATTGCTCTTTGTTGCTTTTATTTTTAGCTCCTTGCTACAAGAGATGGCTCTCAGGGTTGCTTGCTCTGGTGCACACACTTTCTTTTTCGCTGGCTGTCTCTCTCTGTCTCTTGACAGGTGTAAGGAGGATCCTAAATATAGAAGGCAGTTGGCTTCAGCAATCAGCACGTACTGATTTAGCATTTCTCTTAACCAACTAAGCTCCAGAAAGGCATTTCTTTTAAATGTTTATAATTTTATTCAATTACAAGCTTTCTTTAAAGCTATTAACAAACCAGGTTTTCCTATAGCCTGAAAAATACTGTAAGCAACCGTGTCTCAGAAATGATAGTTATCAGGATAGTTCTATTGTCTCTTGCCACAGAAAGGAGAGAAAAATGCTTTTTAAAGAACTCCCATACTTTTGCAGTTTAGCTAATGGTGCAATATCTCATTGGGGAAAACACTGACATGAGGTTTAAGTACAGTATTCAGGTTTTAGACATAAATTTTTTCAGACATAAACAACTGTACACTTACCTACGAATTTTTCTTCAGGAGTCTTCTCCTGCAGACTTAACTGCAAACGTACTGATTAGCTGCGGTTTACTTTGCTATACACAGAAATTAGGTGCGTGGTGAGAAATGCAGTTGTCCTGGTACTGAATGTTTATAGTCCTCAATAGAAGTATTTGTAACACGGAGTAATATTTTTCATGATGTACGTTTATTCATGCTTGTGTTGAGGTCAGCACAATACTGATTCTTAAAAATTAATTGGCCAAATTTAATATATTACCATTGCAAACAGTTCTAATTGGAATATTTGGAAAAAAAAGAAGAGGTGCATCACTACATTAAAGACAACTTACACATTTTGTGTTAGTCTGTAGGCAGGCATCTCAAATTCTTCTCTTCCTTGTTGCCAGTCGCCATTAATATTCATAGAATTTTTTCACACTCTACAGAGAAGAGAAGGAGATCCTAAAATTCAGTATTTAATTGTGACAAGTGAGTTGCATGTGATGAAGAACCTTTTTGATACTGATTTGCTTTGATTTTTGTGTTTTATGATTGTAATACACTTCTAGGATATTAAACATTGTGTTAAACAGAGGCAAGCAAGTGAAGCCGGTGCCTTTATGCGGCTCAGAAAGGCAGTAGTACTTTTTTCATGATAGTTGTAGTGGTTACATGTGGCCTGTCTGGTTGTGAAAAATTCTGTAGCAAAATATAGCATGGGTTTGTTATGCTTATGTAAGGTTTTATTTTTGGCAACCTGTTCTCCCTATACACAGCCTTGAGAAACAACCTGTTCCCCTAGCTCTTTTTTTTTTTACTGTTTTTAAATTGGTATATTTTATTGCAGGCTTCTGCCAGGCCTGGGACATCTGCTTAGGTGGTTTATGAAGAATGATTCAAACCCACAGAAAGAAGTAAGAGTGCTGATATGTAAAAATAACAGGACTGGCCCTGAGAAAAGGAAAAATTGTTTAAGGTAGAAGATGTTTCCAAGAAAACGGTACTTTCTCAGGTGTGGGACAAGAGATATGGAGATAGATCTAACTTTCTTGATACAAATAGTCTCAGGCTTTATACCTGAAAATCCAAACTGCATCTAATGCACCTTCTGGGTAGAAGCTCTTTTATATTTCACAGATCAGAACTTGAACCCACTGCAGCCTAGTAGTGTTGGATATGAGCCTAAGTTTTCAGATTCAAGGGAAACTGAATGTTGTTCAGTGTGAACTCAAACGATCCAAGTGTGACTTACCAAAGGAGCAAACCAGAATTGCCATAAACTGATAATGCAGCTACGTGAGAACAGCTTTACCTGCAACCAGCAGCTGCTGTGCTAGACAAACATATCTCTGCTGAGGTATGAGCCACCAGGTTGGGAGGAAGAACTGCTTCTTTAAAAATGCTTGTGCATATAATAATTAGAAGTTTATTCTCTCCTCAGTCCTCCAAATTTATTTTTGACTGCAGCACCATGTTTTTTCTAGTTGGCTAGAGACCTGGCTAGATTCTGTCTGCCTTTGACATATTGTTTGCTGAATACAGTGGGAAGAACTTTTCTGCTGGGTTTCTTTTACCAGCCTGGTGTTTATTAGACAGAAGAGGTGGCAGTCTCCTCTCATGAGCCTTTTCCTTCAGTCACAACACACAGGAGTGGTGGTGTGGCTGTATGATTACACAGTTCTTTGCCCTTTATCCAGGACAGAATCCAGGTACTCTACTTTCACCTTTGTGTTTTCATACTCTAGATACTTTTTCTAAATAGAATAAAAAATTGGATCGCATGGTTTTTCCATCAACCTCCACAGGCATTAAATCAGGTCCATATTGGGATTATGTAAAAATATTTCCATCTTTGCGTCTTACATCATAAAGTTACAGGAAGCAAAAAATAACATTTGTTCAGGAAAATTCATACTAAAATGGATCTTAGCAAAAGATAAGGAAAAAAATGCATTTAGATTGTGAGAGTTGGGAAACTACCTTCCTAATAAAAACATTCATTTATCTGTCTGTCTGTCTGTCTGTCTATCTATCTATCTATCTATCTTTTGATCTTTCTATCCATCTAGTTAGCTATTTACTGGGATGAAGCCAAGGATAAGAAATAGGGCCTATAACTGGATTAAGGATGTAAGAAGGTTACCGAGAGGATGTAAGAGTACTTTGTGAGAAGAACTATGAAGATTGTTAATAAAAATAGAACCACCGGTCACATTATGTGCTTGGTAATATTGCACTTGAAGTGGAAATATACAGAACAAAAAGAATCCCCGGGAATCTGTAGCATTAGGTGAGGGTGGTTTGCAGTGCTGATAGCGATACAAATATGTTTGTCCAAATAAAGAGAGGAGGAACTCTAGAAGTAAAGTTCATAATCGCTTATGCTGAAATAATTTCTGAAATGGTACTCACTTGTGTGTGCCCACGTTTCAGATACAAGGTAGGTTTTGTCTCCCCTCTCCGTGCTACTCATTAGAGCCTGGCGAGAGCGGTCAGGTTAGATGATGTGCAGACCTCAGGCATTTTCACACAGCAGAATTAAAGATAGGAGGCATAAATCTTGAAAAAAGCACAGTCATTTACGATTTTCCCACAGAGAGAAGGAGCCCTTCACTGTTTTCAAAACAGACTTGTGACTAAGAGCTAGCTGTATAAATAATGGAGATCTTATATCTTATGTGATACAAAAGAATTATCCTCTCAAGATGTACAGTAGTCCCTTAAGCAAACGGAGTATTTACTTTTCAAATGGCTGGATAGTTTTTAAAAACCTTTCTTTACTCTCGCTCAATAGTACTTTTATTACTATAATTTGCATTTAAGCAATTTCAGACCTTGTGGGGGACATCAAGTATTTTATTTGTTAGAGTGAAAGTAATATATGTCCTCATTTTTGAATTCTAGTCACTGCTTTTAAAGGTAATAGTGAACAAAATCATCTTATGAGGCGTTATTCCCACACTTTTAGTGCAGCGATGTTTTGGGTTTGTAGTCTGTGAAATAGGATTCTTCATGGTTAGAGTTACATGGAAGAGACCAAATTCAGTGCTGTCAAAGTAAAAGGTTCAGAAAACAGATGGGCAGGATGGCGGTTTTAAGAAGCAAGGAAGAACTGTGATCCTCATGTCTGAGTGCAAACCTACGCCGTGGCAATTACATAGTATCATCTTTTCTGTCATTTCTGGCTTAGGATCTACAGGATCTCAGAACCTGTAGGTCGGACATATGCCTCCCGCTTTCCTTTCCTTTAGGAAAATAAAGTTAATTTTTAAAGATGTATATTTCTAAATGTTTCTCTTTGTGTTGAAGATTGAAACTACTTTAGATGTTATGAAAATTATTCTTTAATAAAAAAAAAAACAACACTACCCCATGTCTCTTCTGATACTTTCTTGGGGGGTTTTGTTTTTTTTTTTTCCTAAAGCTATTACATTACAGCAGTCTCCATGAAACTTTATCCATTCCAGGCTAAAACTCAGATACTTCTACTAGCAAAATGAAAGAGCCGGTACTTCAGGAGGAGAGGTCCTACAGATTAAAACTATAATCCTTATTAAAAGGAAACACAACAAAAACCTGTGTACATGTAGTCTGTTTATGCATGCTTTTTGCAAGCACTACATAGACCCTGAGCTTTGAATATGTATCTCCAAATTTACTTAGACCATTTAACCTAATCCTATGGCAGTGATGTCACCATTTTTCACCAAACAATGGCCAGAGCACAGGGTCTACCCAAATATCCCTTATTGTGGCACAGAGTGGCTACAGCTCTGCCACCGTGTTCCCCGGGCGTTGGAGAGCCAGTGCTGATCCAACAGCTGTCCCAGCATGGAAAACCTCAGTGGTATGGAAGGCATGGGTTGCAAAAAGCATAGCAGGTCTGCTGTAGGTTCATAGCTTTCTCCTGTGAGTCTTCATTCACAGAGGCCGTTAAACCTCAAGTGCAGTGTAAACCGTGCTCTCCCCAGGCAAAACTTTTCAGGAAAGGCTACTTGGTCTGTTTTTCAGGGAAGACTTTACTAGGAATGCAGGCATCAGTTGTAATCCACACCTGCTTGCTCCTGTCCTCGGGAAACTAGTGTGTGTAGTATGTGATGTTAAAGTGAAATGTCAACACTAGGGCAGCTGTAAACCCATCAGCTATAGACAGGAATGCAGAACAAACTGAAATATGGGTGTATTAACTTTATGGGCTCTGCTTGCGTAAGTGAAAGCAAACCAAGAGCCCCACAGAAAAGTGCGCTTTGTCCTGAGCAGCCACACACCTTAAGCCATCTCTCTGTTGAGCCCTGCTCAACTGCAAACTTCCCTCACCGCAGTCATCCCGTCTCTAGTTTTGAGTTGATTCCCTGGTGGCTGAATCACAGGAGTGGCAAATCCTCAAGCAGTGTGATCCTCTTAAGGGAAAAGTATGTATGCCAGAGTTGTGGCTCTGCAAAGTCCTCACTTCCTGAGAGATTCCCACCTGCGTCTTGTCCAAACACCTAATTTTTGTTTACATACTTTGTAGTGGGGACTAAGTAGCTGCAGGGATGGGATGGAGAGAATTAAAGGGACATTTGCTAGGAGAGTGTTGCCAACTGGTAGTGTAACAGCTTGAGGGTTCCAGTTTTGCCATTAGTCTTTGGAAAAAAAGGTTTGTAAGATCTTACGAATCACCTGTGCTCAAACTAATCTTGCGTTGTTTAATTAAGGAATGTAATCTAGATTTCTGGAATTGCTAGGAGTCTAAAGATAAAAATGTAAGTAACTTTCATATTTTCACTATTTATATTCTTTTTTTCACATTACGAAGTCAGTTTCTTAACACTAATCACACAGCAGCAAAAATGCTGCTTTTATGTACGTTCTTTGTGGAAGATTTGTTCACCCATAGGTGATAAGATTGCAGCAGGCAACAGACAGTTAAGGTATTTCTCCCAGTTTTCCAGCCCGTATAAGGACTGCCTGGAACTGCAGCGCTTGCGATCCAAAACTGCGTTGCTCTCAAAGGACAGCTGAAAAAGGGTGGGAAGACAGCACAGCTTTGTGTTCACCGCACTTATGTGTTCGCTTTTGGTGTTGCACATTCAACTTTTTAAAGAGGTGTCAGAGATTTTTCTATTCCTAGTTCCAGCAAAAGCCCCAAAGAGGATCTCTTCTGGAGCAGTGTTGATACAGTGTGGCTTAGGGTGACATGCCAAAACATAGCACTTTATAAACAGTCACCACGTTTTAATGGTTTTCATCAGGAGACATTTACGGCTTGTCAAAGTGTCAGCCTGACAAGTAGAGGGACTGAAATACACACCGGAGACAGGGGTAGGGGCAGGACCTGGGCTCACTTCCTCAGTTAGCCATTTCCATCCATGCTTTCTAGCCTTGATAAAAGTATAAATTATATGGGCCCCCAGCCTTACTGTAATTCTCGAGGTTTTCAAGAGCAGAGTGTCAGTCCTGGACGTGGTGTGAGTGTTGCTGGTGTTGCTGGAGAGCAAATCACAGCCCTGCTGTGAGAGGCAACTGGTGTCTGACGTGCGTGTGGCCACCTTTGAAAGATGGCTGGAGGCATTCCAAAATACTTGCTGGAGGATGTCACTAGCTGTCTCTCCCTTTCTTCTCCCTTCTTTTAATGTGCTCTGTCACCTCTCGTGGATGCGTTCTAACTCCATCCATCCAGACAGCGATTCTGCTGCTGCAGTGGGCTCCCTGTTTCTCCCTGCACCACTCCCTTCTCCTGCGCAAGGGACGTAACTGGTGGAGACATGAGACGCAACGAACCTTGGCTGTGTCCTCAGTGCATTTGCAGTGCAACTTAGCCAGTAAAGGAAGGTGGCAGATACAATTCATTCCTGAACTAGCATGTGATGTATAATGTTGATTTCTCAGCTATTGCTCTCGCCCAGCTCTGACGTTGGGCATCATGACAAAAAGCCAATGCACTTTGTGCTGTCAGGACATATTTCTTCTGTCTTTCTGTGAGGAAAGGGGAATGGCAACAGCCTAAATCTGCAGAGATTTAAGAACCAAGTGCTTCCTCTGGAGCCTTAGACTGGCATTTGGTTTCCTTGAGTTTTTCTTCCGAACTGCAAGGAGTTGTCACCTTTTACGACACAGAGATGCTGAATTAATTTCAGATCATAATGCACTGAGATTTTAAAGTAGTAGGCACTGTTTAAATACATTTCATAGACTAGTATCTGTATATATAAAAATATGTATCCTCTCCAACTCCGTTATAACCAACATTAAAAAAGTTCACCACAAAGTACGTTTATATGACACAAGCTCTACTTTGTAGTGAGGAAAATTAGTTGCCTTTGAAGGAAGTGTGTGATTCAGGTGTTACTAACACATAGAGGTTCCCATAGAAGCTGCCACATTTGCTCTGAAACCTCTCCGTGTCTTTTAGCAACTGGAAAGATTAAGCACCTTTTCTCCACAGATAAATAAAAGCGAGAAGCAGCACTCTGCTCCATTTACACTAGAAGACAGTTGATCATAAAACTAGTGTTCTGGTACCTGGTTCTGGATTTATTCACTCTCAGCTTGTCATCTTCCTCAGCCATGCAGTGGTCGCGGCAATTCTTCTTGAACTGAGCTATTGATGCTAAATTCGTGACAGCTTCCCATGGATCAAGACCGATGTGTGGCTATGAAGTCCGGTCAAGAGAATGCGGAGGCTGTTTTTTAACAAAATGTAGTAAATATAATGAGACTAGTGGCAAACTATTAAGATAGCAATTCATCTGATCCGCTTGCAGTTTGAGCCTGGAACTTGTAATTAATTTACATATCAAAACATTTCTCTTGAAAGTAAAATCCCATGCAAAAAATGTGGCAGGAGCTTTATGAGACTTAAAACCTACCTCAGTCTGAGCAGCTCAATAGACTAATTGAAGGCAGCCGTTGTATAGTAGCATTTGGATTTTTTGTAGTACAGAATTCAAAAGGTTTTTTGTATGAATGAATTATAAAAATCATGTTTCTTGAATGACAGAACCATAAATGCAAATCTTTTTTTTTTTTTTCATTTTTTATGCATTTTCTTTTTCTGGATAAGTAAATTTTTTCTAAGGGTCACATTTATCACAGATTTTAGTAGTCAATTAAACTTTTAAAATGGTAGAGATTACAGTGGCATATGTCTGAAAGTTCAGTTTCCCAAAAGACTGTATAGAAAAAATTATAAAACATGGAAGAAAGGGAGAAAGTGAGGAAAGGGAATAGTAGCACATTATCACAGCGGTGGAGGCATACAAAAGGATTCAGACTCTGTACTTGGAAAATGTCAAAGTAGTGGTAAGATAGGATAAAAAAAGAACAGGAGAGTACAGGGCCTACAGCAGCAAAACTTAAAAAAAGACTTGTTCAAACAGCATCCTGCAAAACTAAATGCAAATTCCAACTCTTTTGATTTTAATGTTGTGAGGTATATCTTTAAGACGGTGGGTTAATGGAAAAGATGACTATTCAGTTTTCATCAGCCAAAATCCGTGTCCCCAACCTCAGAACATTTGAACTTCATTCTCCGCAAGCTGTTGTCAAACTGTCACCTTTGCATATCCCGAAGGAAGCATAACTAAGCTTTAGTTAGTTAGACTTAGAGAGTCTGTAAATGTGCAGGTCCAGACAGCATAAGTTTTAGAGCTCTAAAGGGACAGCCTCTGAATCTGTGAAAACCTTCTACTGTAAATCCTATATAGCAGAAGAAATATTTGATATTTGAAGGAAAAGGGAAGGGAAGGGAAGGGAAGGGAAGGGAAGGGAANGAAGAGAAGAGAAGAGAAGAGAAGAGAAGAGAAGAGAAGAGAAGAGAAGAGAAGAGAAGAGAAGAGAAGAGAAGAGAAGAGAAGAGAAGAGAAGAGAAGAGAAGAGAAGAGAAGAGAAGAGAAGAGAAGAGAAGAGAAGAGAAGAGAAGAGAAGAGAAGAGAAGAGAAGAGAAGAGAAGAGAAGAGAAGAGAAGAGAAGAGAAGAGAAGAGAAGAGAAGAGAAGAGAAGAGAAGAGAAGAGAAGAGAAGAGAAGAGAAGAGAAGAGAAGAGAAGAGAAGAGAAGAGAAGAGAAGAGAAGAGAAGAGAAGAGAAGAGAAGAGAAGAGAAGAGAAGAGAAGAGAAGAGAAGAGAAGAGAAGAGAAGAGAAGAGAAGAGAAGAGAAGAGAAGAGAAGAGAAGAGAAGAGAAGAGAAGAGAAGAGAAGAGAAGAGAAGAGAAGAGAAGAGAAGAGAAGAACTAAAACAGAGACTGACCTAGGGATATACCAACAAATTACTCTGTTCTGGAAAAATATGTAAACGGTGTCAGGACTTATTACAGAATATTTCAGATGGCAATATGGAAGTAACCAGAAGTACTGTTAAACAAATATTTTTCATTAAATCTAGGGTTTTTTACCCAAAGAAAATTGAATAGGGAAATGATATGAAGATGTAGCATAAAAATATAAAATCCATTTAAGCAACATTGAGGTACAGAAAGTAGCAAGCGACCTGACCTTGCTGCACAGCGTCTTGGAAAGTCTAGAAAAAGATCTGTGCAATGTTCTCATTGTTAATTCATTAAAAAAAATCACTTTGAGGGGAGAAGATAAAAGAACATATAAAAACGTTTTGGGAGAAGAACCATTTGGAAACTGTTGAGAGGCAAAAAAGGGGCAGCTGACATGAGGCAGAAAAGTGGCTGCATTACAGGAAACAAAGCTCTCAGAGAGAAAGAAAAGAAAAAGTCTCTTAAATGAAAAGAAATATTTATATGCACATCTGAACATTTTCTTCTATATTTGAAGTTAGATTTTTGTAAAGGTAACCATTCAGCAAGATTGGAAAATCAGTCTACTTTGCCATGTCTTGCATACCTGTGAAGAATAATTAGACAGTTATAAAAGGCTTGATCGTATAACCTGCAAATTTAAGACATTAAATGTCGACTTGTTGACACTTTCTTTTGCAGTGCATGTGATTTTGATCTGCAGCTTCTTAAGAAGGATGTGAGTATGAAAGAACTGGAGAACAATGATTTCTTTTTAAAGATGTAAAGATCAGAACGTAAGACTTTGGAATAGGTTAAAAAAAACTTAAGTGTCCGTAGTTCAGAAGAGACAAGACTGTGGTCTTATGGTCAAAGTCTATATATACACCTTCAAGGTAATAATATAAACAGGAAGAGCTTTACAGAGTTCCAGAAGAAAGTGTTCAAAATGAATGGTTTGAACTAAGGAGCAGGGAGGGATGAGAAATATAAATAAGTATTAACAAAAAGGTTTTAGATCATGAGAGTGAATAGAGAATGGAATAGACAACCGCTGGCAAAAGTAATTTGTAAAGACCTAGATATTATTCAAAACAAGTTCCAGCAACCATCACCACTTTTATTATTGCATCAATACTTCATTTATCCCAAAGCTCCCCAGAATAAAATAGTTTCTGCTTATCTCTGGTAATGCATCTTGAGAACTGTGGACAGGCGTCTTGTTAAAACGCCTGCTCCACACAACCGTCAGCAGACCAGGTGAAAGCATTCTACCTGCCCATACAGCTTGGTTGAAACCAAGGCCCTGCTTGTGTTTGTATCTGTCACACATTCCCTACTTCTGCTTTTCATGAGTGATGAGGCCTTGAACCCTCAGGTTACTAAAAAACTCTTCTATACCCGAAAATGTGATGGAGACTATTTTGTTGTCCTTTCCAACCTACAAGAGTGGGTTGAGGACAAAAAGGACTATCACAAGGTTTCTAAAGTATTTCAGAGAATGTAACAAGCAAACAAACCCTCTTCCTTGTTCTTTGTATTGAGCTATTACAAATAAGCAATGGATTAGCCAAGCAAAATGGACTTAAATGGAATGAATAAATAGATCGGATCCAAAGCACGGGCTTTTGACCTGGCCTGTGATCATTTCCGCTGTTGAAGTGATGCCAGGCACAGCCCTTATGCAAGCTGACCCCCAGGCAATGCCTGAGCTTATTTCTGAGCAGAGCAAAATAGATATTCTCCTCTCAGTGAACATGCTGGAAGTGGTCCCCACTTTTGGAAAGGGTCCCTTTAAGACTTTGGGAAGAGCAAGAGAACTGAGGTACATGGATGCAGTTGGTGACACTTGCTGTCAGAGCCAGACGATGGTCCCTTGCCTGTCTTGTTTAGGAGTACACCTGTACCCCCAGCCCTTGTTTTCACGAGAGACTTTAGAAAGCATCAGTGTTTCATAGCTGTAGGAGTGTTACTGCAGTTTAATAACAAAAGCCCTCAAAGGTGAATAGATTTCTTTTTGCTCTCCTTTGGCCACAGCAATCTGCTGAGGGCCAAATACTGGAGTTTTGAATCTGCTTTTATTTGGACTGTGCTCAGGGAAAGCTTGAATTCAAAGGAGTATTTGCAGAAGGAAGGAAAAACTAAAGATGTGAAACTTCATCCATATTCAAACAAAACATTACAGCTGGCCCTTTCATCTTTGCTAGTTTGTTCTGCTGGAAAGATAGTTTCTATTTCTGCTTAGTCCATGATGATAGTTACCATCAGCCACCTTTTAACATTTCCAACAGTGTTTTCTCCTCTGTTGTCAGTGTTCTTGAGAGAAGGTCTTTCTGTAAACTGCTTAATGACCAGTGGGGTTTCTTTTTTTTTCCTCTTTAGGTGTGCCTTTAACATTCTTACTCGCTCTGATTCATCAACAAATTTGACAGTGGTTAGTCTGGCGATGTGCTGAGAGGTTTGCCTGGTATGTGAAGCAATATTACCCTGCTGCTCTCTTAAACTCTCTTATCCACCTGTATTATCTTTGGGTTTGCATTTTGTAAGTTATTTGTGAAATGGGACACTCTGGCCACAACACAAAGATGGCATGACTGCATACAGAGGACAACAATATGGTTCATGGTCCACAAGCGTGACTTTGTCACAAAACAGTGATAAGAAAAATCATGATAACAACAGTAACATACTTAGTGTGCAGGTGACTATTTTCTGCTTGTGCCGTGTCTTCCATGTGAGCCCAACAGGATAAGAGGCAGTTGTAGGTGAAGATTTGTGCTGCATATATTTCGTAACGCAGACTGTACTATCATCACAACGACCCTATAATAACTTTCTTGGAGTATGGGATGAAATTAATTCATGATGTATTTAAGGTGCGATGGTGAAATGTGGCAAAGTAGGCTCTACGTGCAGGAGATATTTGCCCTAGAGTTCATAATCAATGAACCTCACTTTTCTCCTTTCCTGGAAAAATGATAAAGAACTCAAAATCCGAGTACCGGAAGGCTATTAAGACTTGTGGCAGGTAGTACGGTGACCTAGACCACAGATTAGCGTGACCACCTAGTTTGACCTTGTGGTTAATGCGACACCTCACACAGTAATTTCAACAGTCAGCACATGACCTCTCCGCCAGCTCTGGGATTACATATCATTAAAGAATTTCCTGACCAGTGAAGGACAGAATTCAGTAAGGACTCAGACTCAAAGGATGAAGAGAGCAGTGATTAGCTCCATGGAGTAGGCATTTTATCTCCATTCATTCTCTTTAGATAAGAACATTTTTTTTCAGGCCAGTCTTGTGTTGAAGAGGCTGAAAGAGAAGAGGTCAGTAATCTTCCCTGATTGTTCTTCAGGCTGTCGGACCCTGAGCACCACAATGCCACTATTTATCCCCTCTTTTATTTCTGTCTGTATTTTATTAGCAGATTTTCTTTCAGCTGTTGCTCAGTCTTATGGAAGCTTCTTATATATGTCCTTTTCAGAAAGAAGATACAAGTTTGCAGTGTCCTGGTGTTCAGAAAAACCTAGCTTGTGAATGTGTCCTGACTTTGACCTTAGGGCTCTAGAGAAAGGATGCGTTAAATGTGTAAGACACAAAGATTTGTGTGTTAGACTCCCTAAGAACTTAAAGTTAATTCTTGAAATTTGAATCATAGTAAAGACTGAAACCTTTCCAGCCAGAAAGATGAATAATTTCCATGTCATGATGTGGAATTACAGAGTGTAAATAAGCAGAAGCAGTATCTTATTTTCTGGTAATGTAACAAAATCAGTATCTTTTGTAGCAACTGGCACCATAGTTAAACTGTTGTGTAGCAGTAAATTGGAAAAGTTACTTTGTTGTCCCCAGAATTTTGGTAAGAATTTCTTTATCTGTCTAGATCTCTCCAACTATCCCTCACAATTCAGTTTTCAGATTTCTTTCCTTAGAGAAAAAGAAAGAAGAAAATTAGACAAGAACTGTCAGTCCAAGATGACATTTGAAGGTGAACAGATACCTATTTAAAAAAAGATAACTAGGAAAAGGCCATTGTTGTCAAACTTCTCAAAAGTATTAAACTGCTTTTAAAAATGATACATTTTACTTTACATTGTATATAATAGACTATAACTGGGGAGGACAAATAAAAAAGTAGTGAGGCTGGAAAGGGATTATCAGAAATTTTAAAAGAAAGTCTAAGATTTTAAAACATAACAGTATTTTTTTCCAATGTTATTTAAAGCTAAAACATTCTATTTTTCATAATTCTTCATTACCTTTAATTAATAAATATTATTTGTATATGAAGGGCTTGGAATAAATTTTAAACCAAACTTACTGTCAGAAATGTCTCTGTGCAAGGACTTTCAAGAAATTAGTGTCCAGATATTGCATGTTTTTTACAACGTGCTAGTGAATTTTTGTGGCATTTTCTCAAGCAAACTGATTTGTCACTCATGTAAAAAATTCCAGTATGTCACTGGTTGAAAGCAGAAAAGTTTAGAGTGGTTCCCTGTATGCAGCAGAGAGCACGTTACCCTTCTGAATGTGAAAGACTTGACTGTGTCATACGGCATGGAGGTGTACCCTCTCTGGGAACCACAGCCCCGTTAGTCCCTGCGCTAAATCCCTGCTTGATTGCACCCAGCAGTAGTCATAATTGCATACGTAGTAGTCATATGTCTGCGTTAGCTCCATCAGTCGCATACCAGAATGGACGCCACTAGACCCGGAGGGCGTTGCATGATTCTCTCAATAGATAGACTAAGGAGTGACCAGCATTGTAATCCAAGCGTCCCTTTGCCTCTAGAAATCATTTCTCAGGCCACAGGGTGTGAGATATTGGCAGAGCCAATGTTAGAGTCGCGGCATCACTCTTCACCACTAAAGAAGCTGCCAGTTTCTGAACTGGTTGAACTATAAGCCTTTTGGAATTGATGCCAGAAAGACAAAACAAAATGAATAGAGCGTGATGTTCATACTTATCCTTCCATGACAGGGAAAACATTGGCACAGGTTCTAGAGAGAAAGAAAAAAATCTGGAGAAAATAAAAAAATATTCTTGAAATTTTATCATTCCTCCCTCAGTACTATTTCAGTCTCAGGGCTCTGGCTCACTGAAAGAGTTGAACACCACTCTGCATGAAGGTGAGCGTATGTGCCAGGCAGTTTGCTTGAAGGTCAGCTTCTTAAATATGATCTTTAAAACAATATTTACACCTCTGCTGCAGCATGGAGTTCTAAGTCTTCTCTGCTGCTGCCTGAAGAATAAATACCAACAGGTACAGTGCAAGCGCCATATGGTGGGATTCCAGTGGAGTAATTTGTTAGCCGAGTGGTTATCTTGCTTTGAGGTGCAAGTTTCTGGCAGGATACTTTCTTTTTACTTTTTTTTTTTTTCCCTCCCTCTGTACTCTAGTATACTAACCAAAAAAAAAAACCTGTTGAGTTTCTATCTAATGTCAGGAATGGATAAAATATCCTCACTAAACCAGGCATCACTTTTCAAGATTGATAATGCTTGTAAGAATTAAAAAAGCTGTAAGCCTGAAGGCCAAACTCTGCTTTCAGCTAACCCTTTGCAAGCATTAGCACTTCAGTTTGGGGTGTTTTCTTTTTTCCTAACTGCTTCACATCTACCTCGTTACTGATATCTGTTAGTGTGATTCTTTTTGTCTTGTTAGATGTCCAAAATCCTCTGCTGAGAGAGTGAAATGATGTGAGACAATTGTGTTGCAAGAGCCACTCAGGTATTCACCTGTAAGGACACAGTCTGTCAGTATGGATGGCATGTCACACGCTCGACACATGGCAATGCTGTTTTGCATCCGTAGTGTAAAAAACTGCTGGACCAGCAAGCTCTCCGGCAGGCAGCTTACGTAGCGGGGTCAGCACTGGAGTTGTGCCGGCCAGGAGGCCGTGCGGGGAGGCAGGCTGTCACCGCCTGCCCGTAATGCCATGCTAACACAGGTTTTAGGGTGGAAATAGCTCTTCTCCAGCCAGCTGGAAGCAGGCACAGAACACAGAATTTCCCTATGATATGCACACTATTACTGATTATTTATTGCTGCAGAGATGACCTTGTACTCCCTGCTTTTGTAGCCAGACAATATTGTCCATGGGTTCCTACATGTTATTGCAGAAGAAATAATTATTTACAATAAAATCGAGTACTCTGTGCTGAAGCATGTTGTACAACCCCAGAATAATATCATTCCAACTCAGCAAGCTGCTTTTTATTACCAGTGTGTGCAATATTCAACTGAGCCTCCTTCCCCAAGCTTGTGTCCTATTTATTTCTTCAGGTTATGAAACTCTGTGTAATACTCAGGCCCCTGTTCATGGAAATAGCCAGCCTTCCGCTACTACACCTTATCTGCTCTATTATCTGAATTTGATACTCTTGTAAGATGTCAGTCTTTTTATCAGTACTTTGCTGACATGGAGATTAAGTTCTTCATGTTCTTAAGTTCTTCACATTAAAATCAACTACAGGTTCTTCTCAGTACTGGATGTAGGAGATGCTGATAATGCTTAAAGTTCCTGCACTGATTTAAACGACCCTCCTGGCTACGAAATGTCCTTTTTCTTTTCAGGAGGCAAATTAAGAAAATCCTAATAAATTATAGTTTTTAGGTTCTTTCCTATCTAGCAGAGCTTTATTAGCTATAATACAAATGGAACCTAGCCTGGCTTTTTGGAGCACCACTCTAATTTCTTATATAGATATAAATTTTATAATAGCATGTTAGAGATTGCCTTAGTGATATTTTTTATAGCACAAGTAATTTTATGTGTGCTTCAACACCTTTGTACATCTGGTCCTTTTAAAGTGTGTTAGAGCTCTTCCCTTTCCTCCATTAAGCCGCTGCATCAAGGCTCAAACTATGCTCCAGGATGACACTGTTGCTATTCAGAATAATCTGTACCCACATAAGAAAACGCAGACTGAAACAGTAGAAAAATCTATTCTCCAGTCTGCATTGCAGGTCCCTAATGCCTGCTACAGACCTCTTCTTTGCACTGGATTCCTAATGCTTTTGGTGGAAATCGTGTATGAGATGAGTGAGAAATACGCAGTGGTAAGCTGATCAGTAGACATACGCACTGCGGATAAGAGGGGTAGAAGTTTGGCCGGTTTTATTAGCTTGTGCAGGGAAGCTGATGCTGCCATACTTGCTCTTCTTTGCTCTATTAATTGCAGATTAAATCAACAGTTCTGTAATCAGTTCCACATGGGAAGGCGCAAGTTAATTTTTCTTGTTACCTTGTTTTGGTTTTCATGCAGGATTTCACATGAGGTTTCTTATGCAGAAGAGTTTGCAGTATTAAGGACTAAGTTAAGGACAGGGAAAATAATAAAATGGATTTTTAATATTGAAATACAAAAAAGTCAGATCTGTGTTCTCTGATAGTGATATGTCTGTAAATCCCCACACACGTTGATGTGGGTTTGTTTACAGCAGTGTTTCCACACACACTAAAAAGAAATAAAGACATTAATTTGCTAAATACCTTTTAATATGAGAGTAGAGAAAAACTCTTCTATAAAAGTAGTTAGAGTGTGAGAAGTAGTGGAACTCTATCCATTAAATGGTAATATTTATTTCTAAACAATTTCCAGGACAATTATGAATTTGAGCTGTGTAAATGTTATATTTTTCTGCTACTGCTAAAATGTATTTGGAATTAATCATTTGATGTATTCATGAATCATTGCAAAAGACTTCTGTGTAAAGTTATGTTTGTGTGTATATACAGATATTTATATATACACACATATGCACGTATTTAAAGAATTAGGTGATCTGTTTAAAACTGCTGTGAAAATAATAACATTTCTTGTGTGGGCTTTTTGTGTGTTATTGAAAGTTAAAATTCAAAGTAATTTATCATTTTTCTGCATATAATTGCATTACATTTAAAATACCTCTGAAAAAGCAACTGGAAATCTATTTTATAATTTATAATAAACCACTGTTCTGCTGAATTCTTATATCCAGTGGCCACTGTCCTACATCATCACTTAAGTGCAGGTGTGAGTCATCACTATAAATTACCTTAAAGTACACACAAAACATCCCCTAACTGTCTTACTTGTGTCAAAGAGACCCCTATATGACCACACTTTCACCTGCAAGACCAGTTTCTGCTAAATGTATAAAAATAACTTACCAATGTACTATTTAGTTAATTCTGCTGCAGAAACTGAATTCAGCCCAAAGGATGTTGATCAATGCAGCAAAAGGTCCAAATCAGTCCAGATACAGCAGGAACTTCCTGGGGGAATCTTCAGGACTGGCCAAAATTCTCACTTGGAAAGCTCTTGCACCACTTTGCTGTGGAGGTGGCCGGGATTCAGGCTTTCACCTCGGCTCAAGTAAGTTTTTTTGACTCACATCAGTCCATGTGCTCTGTGCAGGAGTTCCTGGCCTACTGAGGGAACTGATGGCTTAAGTACACTGGATGTGCACACAGGCACAGCCCTGATGCCCCGGTACTCCACAGCTATAACTCCAGGAACTGGTTTGAAACTCACCCTGTATCCCACTCGTACCGTAAGCTCCGTTGCCCTTGCACGCGTTCTCAGGAGTGGTGAGGCTGCACCTGGAGTACAGCACCCATTTCAGGCCTCTCCGTTCAAGGAGGGTGTTGAGAAAGGGAAGGAATCTAAGGATAACGTATTTTCCACACATACAGGCTGATAAAATAGCAAATTAGCCATCTATATAAATATAGTAATTGATGTATTGGCAAAGTAGGCAATGCACCCCCATCCCCAACTACCGTTTGAGTACATCAGAACTACACAGCAATTCTGGCACCTGAGACAAACCTTTCTGATCTTTCACATTCCTACCAGTAGTTGAATGCATTTTGATTTAGTTGTGATTTGATAGAATGATTGCAGTGAAGGCAATCATTATGAAAATGAGTGACAGAGAGAGAAAATGAGCATAAAAATCAAATCTTTATATTGAAAATTATTTTAGAGTGGTCTCCTTTTTTTTATTTTTTTAAAGTTCTTTATAAATGGAGAAGGAATAGCGTTGGAAATTCTGCTGACTATGAGAAATGGAATACAAATATTATGGCAAAAGCTTACTAAGTTTAGCTGCAGATTCTGGTGTGTTTAGCATTTTAGTTTAGAACAGAAACGTACACATTGGATTCCCATTGCACAATGATCTCGATGCACGCAAAATTTTTTCCAGGTGAAAATTAACTGAAAGTTGTGCTTCAAAAGCATGACTGACATTCTCTAACGCCTCACAGGCATTCAGTCCACAGGCTCAAACTACAATGAAGTCCAAAGTAAAATGCCCCAAGTGCATCTGGTCTGGGCATTTGGTCCTCAGTATAACTGCTTTGCTGCCCAGATTTGCTCCTGTTGTGCCACAGGGTTTGCCAATATGAACATAGCTTCTGTTTCAGTGATGTTATTCGGGACATTTTCCAACTGCACGCAGTTTTCTTTGGAAAAATCCTACCATTACTGACGTCAGTGAACATGTCTAAAGTGATGAAAATACCCATCAAAGTTTCATAGCCTTTTCTCCCTCCACCCTTCTACTTTGTATTTTGTTGGAATTGTTATGACGTGAAGAGATTTATCATTTTATAGCAGACGCTTGCTGTTTGGAGAGGAGCAGACCCACAATAAAGAAGGAAAAAAGCAAGTCCCCTGAAGTCTTTTTCTTTCATTACTTCATTATTCCATTCCCCTGTCCATTCTTAAAGTACAAATTTTTCATTGCGGTACTGAAACTGGAGCTCATCAAATTCCTTGAAAGAATTTCAAGTAGATGCTGCAATTACTGTTGTTCAGATGCTTCCAGCATGTCATGCTCCATATTTACGGATGCCATTACTCCATGCTGTAAAGCGCTCCTTCTGGTGCGAGGAATTCTGACTGTTTAGTGCTAACATCCAAAGACCATGTTGAACATTTTAGGTATGTGCTGTGATTTTCCTCAAGCTCCTTCCTTCTTAACTGTTGCAATTTTAATGTGTTTGTGTCATGAATTAGAGTGGCTTTTTACTTAAAGTAATTGATTATATAGAATCATGGAAGTAATTGCAATCGTGAAGACATGAAGATCTATAAAAGTGGAGAGTCAGTGAAAATATTTTATAGCTGCTCAGCATCTTTTGTAACAGAGCTATATGAAAAAAAATACACTACAGACAACACAGAAATAATATGCTGTCTTTCAGCAACAGCTTTGTGTTTCTCTAGTATCTAGGTTTTGGGGTTGGTTTTTTTTTGGTTCTTCCTCCTTTCACTTTGTTCAAAATAGTTTTTTAGGGAGGATGAAAATGGTCAGATTTTGCCTAGAGCACATGTGTAAATTTGCCTTAACCTTTTCAAAACGTTTTTTTTTTTTTTCTAAATGAAAATTACATCTTGAAATACCTACTGTTAAGTCCTTTTTTTTCTGTTTAGATAGGCTTCCTTGAGTTCAGTGAAAAGAATCATGTTATTTAAGATCTTAAACGGTGAAATCATTTGCAGTGAGAGTTTTATTGAATTAATAGAATTTGGCTGAAAGGAACATGTCATAGCATCCATTTTTTATTTGCTTAAGGCTAAGGCAGTGTTACATGACTCTGAAAAATGTTAAGTCTGCAGTGTGCATGTCTCTTAAGTAGTGGGAGCTTGAGTGTATGGCTGATTAAGCAGCTAAATATTTAACTATTGAGTAGGCTTTGCATAGACTTTCAAAGGACTAACAGAAGTCTACACAGACCACCTATAGCAGATATGCAGACCAAGAAACATCCAAACAGGCAGTTCAAAATACATAGCACAAATAAAACACGTGCTATTTGCTAGTAACTGGAGCTTGAGAATGTGTTTAGCATATGGCAAAACCAATAAACTAAATGATATCTTTATGATAGAAGATGAGAAGTACTGGAAGAGTGCATGAGGAACTTGGTAGAGGTATGTAAAAGAGAGGCATAGTTTGGATTCTTTGGATTCAAGCTACGAGACAGCTGACCTCAGCACTTTGCCAATTGTTGGAATTGCTGGCATGGTGCCAGGAATAATAAAAAAACCCACTTCTGTGTGAGAAATCCCATATTAAATTTTACGGCTGTTCTAGATGAATAATATGTGCCTGGAGAAGGTGTGAGTAGACACAGCTCTGGAGGAATCAGTTGTGACCACTCCATGAGACCTCCTGGCCTGGAGTGCTTGAAGGTGACACGACACCTGGGGAAGTTAGAGAGCTGGTTGTCCCTGAGCAGTTGTCCCGTGCTTGTGAGAGAGGCAAGCTTGGAAAGGAGCAGGTAGCATCTCCCATAATCCATTATCAGGTAGCTTTAGAAATAAACGATGGTTTATCATTTAACTATAGCTGCATACAAAGTTGTTTGTTGGCTTTTCTATTGACATTTTAAATGCCTTGTTTGGTTAATGTCAGTTTTTCACAACAGAAAACTAGTAGAACTTGGTTTCCGTATTACCATGTCGCTCTTACTCTGGAAGCTGCTAAAACCAATCAACTTATACCAGCGTAAACGTAGTGCAAAATAATGAAGAATGAGATACCTATTTTACTCCATCAAGTGAGTGCTGAGGATTTGAGTGGACATGGAGACGTACAACTGCTCTGGACAGTTTTGCTTGCTGCTTCTCTCTGAATATTAAGGGTTAGAGAGGTTAGAGGTTTGCAGGACTAAGATATTTCTACTCATGCTTCCTTGTCCAAAAGTCTAGTGAACCCACGACAAGGATGATGATTCCTTTCATGGAATTTGCCATGATTTCTTTTTATGATTTGGCAGGTCACTTGTAATTCATTTAGCCTTTCAGGAAATACCAATTTGGAGCATGTAGTGTTGACAAAAGGCCAATAAGCATAACAAAGAGGGTGGTCCCTTTTACTTGTCCAGATGACTGACAACAAATAAAAGGTCAGCTTCACATTTCATAGGTCACTTACTTTTTTCTTGTGGGAACAAAATCAATCTGCCCACTTTCCCTCCCCAAGACCACTACCAATGGACTGTGTGAATGATAATGTGACTCTTCGTGTGCTGACATGCTTTTTGGATTGGCATTTAAAAGGAAAGGGTAAAAGTCAAAAGTCAATGCCGTAAGTGTGCGTTTGCTAAGGGATATACGATTTTAGGTGGAGCAAGAGACAATTTCAAAGTATCCCATCAGAGGTGGAGAAGAGAGAATACTGCAATCTGATGATGAGAGTGAGTAGCAACAGGTTTTGCAGCTTGCTAGTCCAGAACTTGTTACTTGATTATTTTGTATTTAGCAGTTGTCAAGGGTGTGGTAACCGAGCTGCTCATACCTTGCTGTATAGCAAGGGTGGTAGCCACCAGACACTTCATTTTGATGCACATTTTCAATATCTCATTATGTCGTATACTATAAAAAAAGAGTGTGTATGGAGGAAACCCTTGTACTGTGATATTCAAGTTTATATGCATAGACCTTACATCTCGACTAATACTACGTACTTAGAATGTAGATATACAGATACAGAATGTTAAGAATTTCATGACTTTTCTGCATAAATCTATTACTTGCTTCTTCTTTAGCCTTTTCATGGCACATCATTGTTTTGCCTGTCTCAGTAAAAGTTTTCTACAGAGTTGAAGAACATGACAGTAGACCTGTATTGTGCACGTGGTAATGCTTCCTGGTGGCTGCTACTAGTGCTGTTTCTGTACTGGAACTGAGGAGAAGCTAGTGTTCTATGATGAGTGCTTATCATAAACCACAGTTTAGAAATGTCTGATTTGGTGTTTGCCATGTGAAAGTAATTTATTTAGAGAAACAGAAGAACTATGAAAGATTTATACACAATTAGGAGTTTAACTTGAGTAGAAATGTCAACATTTTTCTCCCCAAATGCTCTTCTGTGAAAGTACTCTCCTGTTTCCCTTGGAGGATATACAGTAGCCTACATAAATCAAAGTATTAAGTTGATTAAATATTAAACACAAATTCTAAACTTTCATTAAAGTGGTCTGTTACCTTTGTAAGACTGAAAGCTATCTCATCCTTCTTATCTAAAGTATCATCAGTTGTACTGCAGGCAACAGATCTCACACAGCACTGCACTCTCGTATTTTAAATGAAAAGAGATTATGTTTCAGCGACGTGCTTAGAAAGGGGTACAAATGGATCAAATTTTGATTGTGCTACTTTGTTGTGCGCTAAGGGCCTTTTAAACATCGGTTGATCTCAGAATGCTTTGCAGATAGCCTTCAGCAATCATGATTGCTAGCAGAAAAAAAAAGACATGCTAATTCTTCAAATGGGAGGTGGTCAGATGTCTGTCTTGTTTACCTTCTTCTATACCCGCACTGATCAGGTGGTTGTAGATGTGGTACACTGACCCATTCTCAAACTCTCACTTGAATTTAAGCCGGGGGGGGGAGTTTGTTGAGAGAGGCAGGTTGACAATTTAGTGAAAGAGTGTGTTCTTTTGCAAGTAACTGTGGGGATTTAGACACTTGTAAAAGCTCCGGTATGATTTATCCCATGATACAATCCTTGGGTGCAGCTTAAAAAGCCCAGTTCAGGCACTCGACTCCCCCACCCAGTCAATGGTAAGAGGCAGAGACTTCCAAAGAGGGAATTTAGAAAACCTAAAGCAGATCACACAAATACCCCTCAGATTGTCTTTAATGTAATGGAGATTGAGCACACAAATCCTTTAGGCATTGAAAAATATCTCAACCTTGTACTAGGAAAACGTTCAGAGACTTCATTTGTACTCCCAGGCACTAAGCACTGTGTAAAGTTACAGTAAGGATATAGTCTCTATCTATAGAGTTAATCATGTAATGGAACATTAAAGGTGTATGAGTCAAACAAACCACTCATAATTAGTGCCAGATAAACACATAAAGCTCCTGCCTGTTACTGCTGCATCACTTTCAGACAACAAAACCAGCCGCGGGGCTTGTTGTCTTTGCTACCTCCTGAAGCTGGGCTAATACTCAGAGGGCCATCATAAGTTCTCTGAAATAACCCAGATAAAGCCAAGGTAAATTAAAATTATTCTGAATATGACATTTAAGCCTAAATAAATTTCAAACCACCCTGCTGAATTTGAGGCCCGATTCGTGATTTCTGAACAGTCCTTTACTAAATTGTCAATCTGCCTTTCTCAACAAAATCTCTCTCTTAAATTCAAAGGAGAGTTTAAGAATGGGCCAATCTACCACAAAGACAGTCCTTTAACAGCCTCTTAAACAAGAGATTAGTGAAGATGGTTGACAGAGGGAAATACAACTATTTGTATTCATAAAAGACTCAGCTCAGTGAAACTTACTTCTTGGTACATGGAGATGGCTTAGAGGATGTTGATCAGGTTGCATTCAAATCACATTTAAGAATCTGGTCCTGTTTGCATCCCATCTGTTATATTCATCTAATATAATGTCTGCAATCCACACACAAAGGAAATCTAAGACCTTCCAATGCACCTCTGAAACATTAGTCAGTAACTGGGATGTAAGAGAGAGGCAATGGGACAGGCATTACATTTAAAGTTGGCTTCGTGGTCACAATGTAACAAATCAGTTTTTATCTGGAGAAGACTCTGACCTTTATTCTGTGCAATCTAACTAAAATCTTTGACAAAATTTGAATAATGGGTTAGTGCTCATTGCAGGCAATTTTATTTGTTTTACACGTGTTGTGTAAGGTGTTTCAGGTATTACTAATTCATTAGAAATATATTTTTGTGAGAAACTATGTTGAAATAAGCCAGTGGCACATATCTTATCACGCTGTGAAGTTTATTTTAACATGCATGCAATGGAACAGGCAAGAAAGAACTTTTATACAGAAACTACTAGCCCAACATATCACATGCAGACAAAAACAACAAGAAAATGATGAAAAATACGCTTGTGAAGAAGAAAACTGTACAGATTGTGACACTCAGTGAAAGAGTGTCTGGCAAAGGTATGGCTCTACTGTTTCAGAGCTATCTTTATGGTGAACATGAGAACAGTCGTACTAAAGTTTTGGCCTTCCCTTCCATCTGGGGAATGTTACATATTCAGAGCCGTCGAGGCATTCAATGTATCCTTGGAATCTGGTATGTTGTCACAGCAAAATTGTATTACAGTCACGACAATGAAGAGAAATGCAGAAACTGCACCTAGTTTAAAAGGCTCCTTCATCTTGCCCTAATGATATCGACAGCCTTTTCACGGAGCAATTTGGAAACTGCCTAGGGTAGCATTTTATAAATAAAATATTTTTTTTAAAAAAAGTTGAACTGCTCTTGTTCACAGAGATTTATCTAAATTAAAGGATTCAATCTTTCAGTTTGTGCTTTTGCAGTATAAGAGCTGTCCCTTCATTCCCACTCTCTGTCCCTGCCAGCTATTGCTCTCTTCTACTTACCGACACCCATCCAGGCCTAAATAAATGCAGCATGACCCTCCAGAGCTGACACTTTCCCTGTTGCCAGGCTCTTTCTCCTTTTCCTCTTTTCTGTTGCCTAAATACTTCATACCTGTGCCTTTTAAATACTCTTTCGTTACTCTAATAGCTCAGGTTGAAACCAAAGGCATCTCTCGTGACAATGCAGGTCACAGCACGGGGCGAGGCAGCTTGAGCTGGAGGGTGGCTTGGCTTTTTTGCATGATCACATTCAAATTACCCGTGTTTCTACTTGGATACCCTTATGTTTCTTTCTTTTTTTTTTTTTTTTTTTTTTAAAANTTTCCTAGATCAATGTCAGTGACTCTGCAATTGTTTATTAAACTGTTAGGTAGTGCACTCCCTTCAGAACTGCTATCACCACTGCTCTGGATTAATACTCTTCTTAATTAAATACTATTTATGACTCTGTAACTTAAAAACCCAGTACTTGATACTGGGAAATGGAAACAGAGAATGACGTGCTGGAAAAGGAAATGGAATGCACTCTTGTGATTTATCTATTTTGCATAACACAGGGGGACATTTCTTTAGCAATTGACTTTTTTTTTTCTTTGCTCACTGTAATGAGTGCTAGAGATACTGATTTAACCAACCAACCATGCAAGTGCAATGATTGTGAATCAGATAGTTGTGAAGCAAACAAATGTTTCACAGTAAATTGCCAAGGGATACCAGCTACCCTGATCTGTTTTTACTGAAATAGATTGTTTTTTAAGCAGCTGCCTCATAAAAAGCCTTCGCTATGTGTGGACCTTTAATCAAAATGTCACTAAATCCTGCGTTCTGGTATGCTTCATTTGAAACACATCCAATGTTCTTATTTATTAAACTGTCCGGCATCAACTCCAGCCACTGTTAACCCCAGTAAGCAAAGATGGATGAGGGAGTGACAAAAAGCTTGTGTCAGAGCTGAGATCGGTTGCGCGTGTGTGATGTCTTGATCTATTTGTACATCCCTCTTGGGGACCATCGGGCAATTAACTTCACCCATTCCAAGCACAGCCCTTTCTGTACACTCTGATTTGATAGGAGAACGGGTAATTCCTGGTAATGACTACTACATCTGTTCAATTATATTGCATTGTATTGATGCTTAACTAGAGAATGTGCTGAAATTGGGGAAGGGGACAAGAGGAAGAGGGGAGGGTTGGCTCCCAAGTAAATGTCAGAGACTCTTCCTTAATAGCCTTGTCTTTTTAATGTGCGTTGAATGCACTGACAAGCATTGTGGCCTCCTGACCTTAGAGCATTTACCCCAGCCTGAGAAAGGAGAGCGAAGCCTCTTTGAGAAGGCATTGTTTTAAAGCTGAATTACATTTAATGTCATTCTTGTTCAGCTTCACTGTGAACTGACCCTTACAGCCCTTTGGCCCCCGTGTGCAGTTGGAAAGCGTTTCTGTGCCTGAGCTTTCTGAATCAAACACTTGCAGTCTCATCAAACAGGCTTTCAAAAGTGATGCCCAAACATCATGAGCACGTACTCTTGTTTTTCTAAAGGTTTATGTAAGTAATTTGTGAGCTATTGGTGAGAGTTCTTTTTCTTTTAAAGAATGAAGCTGAGACTTTCGCATCACTCCAATAATGACACTCAGCATTATCCTTCAATCTCCAGTTTCTACAGATTTAAGAAAAATACTGTATGTCACTATTGGAGGATTACAACAGAAATATAAGACCTGCACAGCTGTTCATGACTAAATTGGCCTGTGAAGCTTAACTCCAGCCGTTTCAAAAGGTTAATTTTGTAAATGGAAGACTGAAATATGGGTTTGGTTGCTGCCGGCCCTTTACAGGGTAATTACATTGATTTTTTTCTGGTAGTTTACAGTATGCTAGCACTTCTGATATACAGCTGGTCTGTCTAACACCCTGGAGAAACTTAGTCATGATTTGAATATATCTAAGGTCCACCTGCACCTGATCGTGTGATCGAGTGCTGACCTCCCCTCAGCTACCTAATGTACCAAGAGTTAGTGGATTTGGACCTCGTATTGTAATGGACAGTTTTCAAAACTGTTTTCAAGACAGAAAACTGCAGTGGGTGTGGGAACAGATTGATAACCTTTTGAACAGGAGGAAAAGAACACACTGATTATTTTCTGTTATACTATTATCCTTTTCAAATAGCCATTAATATACATTTGCGTCCCAGGAACCACAACGTGCCAGCTGCGCTTTTAGCAAAAACTCAGTGTAATTCAGCGCGACTTGGTGAAATGGAAAGAATTTAAAGACAGCATGGCTATGCTAATTTTGATGCTAATTTCTGTAGAAACTTAATATTCTGTGCCAGTCTTTTGCTTGTACAATAATTTCTGCTTTGCATCTTTTGCGTCTTTTGTCGTGATATTTTACTTTTTGATTTAAATGGCAGCACCAAATGCAGATAGTGCCTATGTTTCAGAACATGGAGTCTATTTAGGTCTTTCCAAAAAAATGCCTCTTCATTACTACAAATGCTATTACTGCCCATGCCACAGCAGTGGCATGTTAGGGAGGTGACAGCTTTGCACATTGGAAGTCAGGCTTTGAAAGGAAGAATATATTTGCAAATGAAACAGCTGATTAATTTGGATGTGCAGCTTTCTATTAATATTCTTTGGAGTACACTGTACAACAAAAATTTCTTACAATGTATAGTAATTTGAAAAAAAATCAAAAATTAGAAGAAGAATAGCATTACATTGGTGGAGATTACACTTGGAGTCTTCTTTTTTTTGTCTTAGACTACATGGGTTTATCAGAAGGTGGCATTCTGCTATCTGATATAATAGATGTTTTATTTATGAATCCTTGTCATTATTAAACAAGAGGGATCAACATCACAGGAAACTGCATTTTAAAGGAGGTTATAAAATTTGAAACTTGCTAGTGAACAGCTCTGAGTTGGGTAAAAAACCCCTACACATTTTTTGCGAACTTTTCTTGCCTTTTTTTCAGTGCTTAAATGATCATAGAATATTTTCAAAATTAGTTTCATATTAAATGAGTATTATAAATAACTAATAATAATAATAATAATTATTATTATTATTTCATGCAGAGTTATAAGGAAGGTGCTACATATACAATCAAGCTCCATCTACCCGAGTGCATGCACACCTGCTTATCTTTAACATTCTTCTATTTTTACATTTAACTTTTACGTTTAGGCAAGTGGCAAACCCCAAAAAGGTTGACTTGCTGTACAGGATCGGAGTGCAGACTCCCAGTTCAGCTGTGTACTTAAATGATATGACTAGTGCCACTTGCATGGGTGGAATTATGCACCTGCTCACGTCCCCCGCTGCAGCAAAGCCTGTGGCGCTGGGCACATCAATGATTTGCTGGTGCCAGTGTCAGTCCTGTGTGTTGGACTTCTGCTGCTACAACTAAAACCCCCACCGGACACTCAGATAAATATAGAGAAGTGAGCAACTGACCTCCCTGCTGATGCAATGTCATTGCCTCAGTTACACTTACCTAATATATTCTATGAGAGGTGAAGTACTTTAATACCCATTCTTGTCACTAAAAAACCCAACAAAAGAAAAAAACCAACCCCAAACTACCTGATTTTTAATATGGGTGCTGATTTATACCTCAGTTCCCTGAAAGACAGTGAGATACACCAATTTAAGAACGCATTCATGTGTTGCTAAACTCAAGGGAAGTTTTCCTGTTCATTTTTTCGGAAGTGTAGATGGGGACAAAACGAGATGGACACATGGTCATTTCTCTGAAAGCGTATATTGGCATTCCTGTTAAGTATATACATTCAATGCTGCATAGCCTAAACTAAAAAGGGTTACTGTATATATAGTCAACGACAGATAATCTAAAAAAGAAAAACTAAAGTTTTAATTTTTATCTGAGTTACTTTATATTTTATATTACTTTACTTTAGTAAGGTTTTTTTCAATCTAAGGTCTGAATCTGTATTTTTTTGTCAGGCTGAGGAAGGTTTTGAATTCAGTGTGGCCATAACATCTCACAGTACAGTGATATTACAGCACCGCATTATGTAGACATTTCGTAGTCTCTGTTTTCACACAGTTATGGCTTGATACTATGGTTTCTCCATGTATATTATGAAAAAAAGTAAATGTCCTACCGCAAACAACAGATCAAACTAATTGCATGCTTTAAGGAGTTAAATGTATGTGCCTTATCGTGGTGGCCTGTATAATATATTCAGTATGGAGAGCACACACGTCCAGTCTGTACGTATAGCTCCCGCATTCTAGATGCATGAAAACAAGATACTGCAATGGTAAGGCACAAATTGGGTGGCTCAGATAAAATTCTCACTGAGTTGAACTGGTGCACATATGTGTGGGTGGATGCGCATAAGTAAGTTTCTGAACATGTTCCTGGTTTGTATGAAAGTATTTCTTTTTTCCTTTAGTCTCTTCTTTACTGGTACCCACTATGCCATATTTTAATTGCCTTATACTTTTTTTTCTGAGGCTAAAATGTAATGCTTATTAGTTTGGGGAAAAAGTAATTTTAATATAAATTATGGCTAAAGTATGAGTGTGATATGTTAAATACAACTGATAAAATATTTTTTTTTGCCTGAAACGCCTCAGTAAAATTGTGTAGTTAAGCACTTTTCAAAGCTCCATTACAATGAGATTTATTTTTCAATCATTTTTTTAAGACATGCTTTTTTATTCTCCAAAGTCATTATACCATTAGCAGACTTACCGTATAATATAAAAACATCGAAAAATAGCAGTGTTTACATATTACTTTGTATACATATCAGCTTCTAATCCAGGTTCCATTGCTACCATACTGGAATAACTGTAGTGATGTATGTGAGATTCAGATTTGATCTCCTTTTACCAGACTGAATGTATGATTTTAGTGGAGTATCTGTGTTTGTACCAGAATAATGAACTTAGTCCAGATTGCATTGGACACTCTTTAAATACTAGTTATCAGAGGTGAAGCAAAGAGAGGACAAGAGGCATTTTAGGCACTATTCTGGAGGAACTCCCATGGGGGCAAATACACCCAGGCCTCTCTGCTGGCTGCTCCTCCAGGAACCGTTGAAGGTCAGGTTGGACGAGGCTCTGAGCAACTTGATCTAGTTGAAAATGTCTCTGCTCATTGCAGAGAGGTTGGACTAGATGAGCTTTAAATGTCCCTTCCAACCCAAACCAGTCTACGATTCTCTGATCTATATGCTAGGCCATATGTTAGACCATTGCAATTTAAAACACAATGATTGCGTTTCATCTAGTACAGATTAGAAACAAATTAAGGATTCTTCATTTTGATGTTCTGTTTCTCAGCCACAGAAATGGTAACTAGATTTCGAGTGTTTGATTGTTTTTTCAATGCTAAGCAATAAATAGTACTAGATGTATATCTGATTGTAAAAGCCTCTAATGAAAGAGATCTGAGGATTACTGACAGTCATTTGAGCTGAAAATTTGTTATGTCTACTCTGTTAAACTGTTTTAGCACTATAATCTTTGATAATTAAAACATAATAATTGTTAAGGAGTTCTTTTTCAGCTTATAGCAATTTTGCAGCTGATACTATTTGTCAGGCTTACATTAAAAATTGAGCTTAAATAATTAAATGATATTTTGTGCAACAGTAATTTCCATTAGAGGATATTTTTCATGTTATTTGCTAGAAAGCTTTATACTCCAAAAGAACACTTTTGGCAAAGTGAAGGGAAATATTTGTGAAGCAGAAGCTGTAATTATGAACATGTGTGGTTAAACACCTGTCAGCCACTTGGTTTGTACTGAACAAGCTTATAAAATAACATGACCATGCCCTGATCCTGACTCTTGAAAGTGAACACCATATTTAAGGAATTACTTGGTCGCTCCTGTTTAAAATCTGGATACTTTGGAGAATCTACCACGCGCTTATTAAAGTGAGAAGTGCAGTTACAGATGAAGGACTGCACTGAAACATGAGGAGAGGGTATTTCAGTGGGAGTGAGCAGCAGGGAGCGGGTCCAGCCACTGGGTCAGAGGGTGTTGTTCCCAGGTCCATCCTTGAAGCCTTCTGTTGAAGATATTTAGGCAAGGTTTTGCTGGAAGGTGAGAACAAACCAGAGCAAAACAGCAATTCAAGCTGTGCTCCAGAGCTACAAAAGAGAAGTCAGGGTGAAGGAGTTAGTTGGGCCTAGAAGTTCTGGGTGACGATGGAGAATGGTTTCTGCTTTTCTAGGCACTGGGGCAAACACTGAGCAGCTCATGGTGCCTTCCACAGCTGATCATTTCCCTCCTGGAACCTGCCACTGGGACTCAGTATTAAGCAGCAAACCCTTTGGTAGGACATAGGCAGTCATTGAGGGGTGACAAATCTGCCCTTCACTTGCCATGAGCCATTGACTTGTTACTGACTTGGTCCTGGAAGTCAGTGGTAGAGCTTAAGTCTCCTGAGCTGCTGGCCAAATTAGAAGGCTGTTGCTTCTCCTTCTGTCTGTATCAATGCTGCATCACTCGTTTCCTAGTGCCCCATTTATCTGTGGTACAGACGGGTTCCTTGAAAGAGCAGTTGGTAGAGGAGTCATTAGTGCGTGCTCCTGCATGCTTGTTCTGTGAAGGTTATGACAGAGAGGAACCATGTTTACATAGAGAAGGATTATTTGGAAAAAAAAAAATTGGAAAATCGTAATAGCTTCTGTGACTGAATGGCTTAAACATGTGAAATAAGAGCTTAAAAATCCCAAGTCTAAACATTAAAATGTCTACTACTAAAAATCGTCTATCCTGAAGAGTTTTCTGTGTACATTGACCCTATCTACAGAATGACAGATATGACACAGAAATTATGTCTTACTCCCCAAATATTTCAATCTGACAAATGTAAAATAACTATTCCAAGCAAGGATTTTACATTTTGAAAACAAGAAAGAGCAAGAGGGTCCCTCTGGCCTTGGCTGTTGGGACTGTCTTATATCTGGAAAGTCCTTGCCGACTACATGGCCAGCAGCTTGTTACATTTGGATAGATAAGAGTCAAAGAGGGCAAAGGAAAAAAATACTATTTTTTCTTCTTTTTGTCAACAGAGGAAATATCTTTGCCTATGGAGTAGATAATACATTTTGTGCATCCATTTACATACGCAGAGATAGCATAGCTTCCTTCTTTTCCTCACTCAGTGCACTAGCTAAATGTCGTGAATTAGTCTGTGCTTTGCTTGTATTATATAAAATTTCTTCCAAACATTTATATAAAATTTAGTGATATATTTTTCAACAGATAGCTGACAATTCATATACATGCCTGTATCATTATCACATGGGAATAAAGTGGGATCTCCCAACACTTGCAGCACACACCCCTTTTCACTTAAATTTCTGAATCCTTAACTTCCTTGCAAATTGCTATTTACTATCTATAGTTTTTATACTATACTTGTAAGAGGTCATACCTTCACATAGTCCATTAGCAAATTTCCAAACAACAGAAAGAGGAGCACTGAGGGGCTATAAACCACCCTGAAGGGTTCATAACCATAGAAGCTATAGAATGAGGTGAGCATGGCTCTACATGACAAATTTAAATCTCCTCCACTCTGTGGCGTATAATTGGACTGTTACAAATCCTATAGTAAGATCTGGAAAATTCACAAATACTTATATGGACGGCTTTGCCTTGATTTGTTTTCATATCACATCTAAATTGTATAACCCTCTTTTTTTTTTCATTTTCTGGCTATGCAGTGGAGATTCAAGAGCTTGATTTGATAACCACAGGATATTAGTGAACTTCACATCAGTCTCTCCGTATCCAACCCTTTTCTTTCCCCGATGTAGAATCAGTGGGATTTTAGCACACTATGACAATTTGTTCAGTATTTCACAAAACCTGCTTTTATTACTGCTTCCAAAGTCTGCTTCTCTATAAATCTATCCATCCACCCACATACCTGAAATATGAGTACTGTCACCTTAATAGGTCATCAAAATATATAGTGGTATTAAAACTCAGTAGTTTTGCAATAGGAGGTATAAATGCAGCAACATAGGTAATTTCTGGGTAGAAGGTTAGTAATTCTATTGTATCATATGTTCTTCTTTCTCATGCCTTCTATAAATTACAATAACAATTTCTGTTTGCCCTTAAGTGTTGCCTAAGAGGGACAAAGAATGGTTGAGAATCCTGCTTTTATAATAATTTTGTAGCCTTTCCCCTCTCCTTCACTGACAGCAAATTTTCTAAAAGACACCTGATCCTTAAAGTGAAGGTTTTTCTGTGCTAGAACATAGAGTGGGGTTAGTTTGAAAAAAATATAGCAAGGCTTGCTCTTTCACTGTTTCTAAGTCTAATCTCATTTATCTTCGTTTTTCAAACACCACTCTTCTGTTGAATTAGGAGCAACGTTACATATTTTTTTCCTTTTTGATAAACTAAGAAATAGTTACCTATTTTGAAAACACTTCTTCCTTTTGTTACTTGCAGCTTTCATTACTTGAATTGTTGTTATTTTTGTATGCAAGAATTATTCAGAAACTTGAGCAAAATATAATCTTAGCTGAGGAGAGCTGGATTTGGATCTCTGACATACCAGGTGACTTCAATTGGCAGAGTTAAGTTCTATGTCTAACTCTTTAAATTATAAGACATTATCCAAGCAGAAGTCATCTAATGGGCCTTAAATTAGTGTGAGTGGTCTACAAAGCTGTGGCATATAAATACATGAATCTACTTTCCTTGAAATCAGCAGAAAAAAATTTCATCAGTTTCAGCAGGAAAAAAGTTATAGCCAGGCTGCCCTACATCTAGGTCTCTTGGTTTCATTTACGCTTGTAATTGAGCAGTGTTCTGTTCTGCAAATACAGTTTGATATGCAGGTTTAACAGAAAAACAGGATTTAATGAAGTTAAAAGAAAGACTTCTCAGGCTGGCACCTGTTATATTAAGTTCTGCTTGGAGTGTGACTAGGGGTGTACCTGTGAAAATTCTCTGATTTTAGGAAATATAATTGTCTTAAAAAAAAAAAAAAAAAGGAAAAGAGGTAAAAGAAATAGAAGAAAAGAAGAAGAAAAAAAAACCTTTCTGTGCTGCCAAAACAGCTGTTATGCTATGTTGGTTAATAGTGTAATATGGATGGACGGCTCTGTAGTGTTCTGGCTATTTCTTCATCAATCTGATCACAGCTTAGGTGACAGCAACAGGGTTGTACCTTCTAATTCCCGAGTAAATGACCCATGTCTGTCTGTCTTTCATCAGACAGTCCCCTTCATCATTCAAATCACTTAGAAGTTGCTGTGGAAAGCCATGTGCACACTCCTTTTGTCTAGTCATTGCCTGATACAGGGAAACCCTGTGTGTGGGAAAAGGGGGTTAAAATTAATTGTACTGCAAAATGCAATCACCTCTCAGTGCAACATCCATTGCAATGTTCGTGCCAAACTAATAACGATCGGAAAAAACTAACCTTTTGTACAGGCTTTCTGTTGGTGCCCTTTGCAGGAAAAAATGACTGCTGCTTCTTTAAGTCATGGGAGCTCACGTTTGCTGTGACAGCTTTCCAATTGTTAAATACACTCTGACCATGAGCAGCTGTCAGGCAGATATTGCACTACAGGCTTCAGTTAAAAGGAGCACCAGACGAGCATTTCAGCCCCTATAGGCTCTTGTTTCATTTTTGTAAAGACAACTTTTTTTTTTTTTTTTTAATACAATGAGATAATGTGATTCCTTAACTGAAAAAAAAAAAGTTGTATTTTAAACATTCTGCAAAATTTTCCCCTGAACGTTATAAGATATGACTGTGTCCATTTCTGAAAAACAGTCTATGAGGACCATGAAGTATCTCAAATGTACACTTTTGTCTGGTGGCAACATGGGAGAATTGAGATACAGAAATATTAATGTTAGACATTATTAATACTACTAATGATTTTATTTAAATTATTGTGGCAAGCAAAGGGTATTTATACTGAGCTTCCTCAGAGTTGCAGAATGCCATTTGATCATTTGTACTTTTGATAATAATCTAGAAAAAACCTTTTGAAGTTGTTACTTGTTATGTTGGACCCTGCCGTGCTAGCTGTTGTACAAGCAAGTAAGAAAAGGACAGTTTCCACTACAGAAGGTCTAATAAGCTAAGATTAATAAGCAAGAAAATTGTCTTTTACGGTAAATATAGAGTCAGTACTGGAAGAAGAATTATTATTTACATTTAAGTTACAGTTGGGGGGGGGAATCAAATTGCCATCAAATTAGAATGAAGGTGGACCTCTTCCTACTCCAGTTTAGAAACTGATATTACCTACCCTAACCCGTCTAGAAGTCAAGCATGTAGTCTGGCTATGCTGGAGACGGTCAACTAGGAATCAAAGTTGTCTAGGGCTCCACTAGAGGCAACATAGGAGATCAGTAGCTTAGCTCACTTGGCTGAGGATGGAATGGGTCAGCTCTGGACATGCCTTTCTCTGTTGACTGAAGCGGAAACCTAGTTCAACTGCAAATTAAAACAAAAAAGGAAAACAAAAACTAGTCCAGGTGACTAACTTCAAAAGGCAAGGTGTGGGCTAATCATGTGGTGGAAGGAGTTTTGGACAATATATAAGAAGTATTTATTGAAAAATCAAGAATAGTGTTGTGAGTTAAAAAGGAAAAAGATCCATATTTAATTTACAAGTAATAGTAGTAATAAGTAATTTGTGTTTTTAAGGGTATCTTCTTCCAAAATTTCAACTTTAACTATCTAATATATCTTCTCACTATTCCAGTTTCCTTTTAGGACAGAGAAGAATATATCCAATAAAAATACAAAGCAGTGGGAAATGAAAAAAGTCAATTTAAAAATCAATCCTCCCTGATTTTTTCTATCAACTCCTCTTAGAAATAACACCCAGAATTTTTATAACTGAAATGGATCATAAAAAAACCTCAGTGTGTTCAATTATTTATTTAATGTTTTTGAAATCACTTTTGGGTAATGGGTTTCACTTTTTCACCTTTCATATACCTCATTCTTTCACACAGAAAAATAAAAACCTTTCAAAAATGGATGATAGCATTTTTTTATTTTTGTGCTTATGAGTTGGTACTGTTCTCACAAATACATGACGGGCTTAAAGCCATGGTAAACATAATATACCCTAAGAGGTGATTTTTAACACACTGATTTCTATACAAAACTAAATGTTTATATAATATAAAAGCTTTGTGGAGGTTTAAACCAAGAAGTTAATTTGTTTTACACCAGATTTTGGAAAGCAAATTATAGAAGGAAATGTTTGGGACCATTAAAACAGTGATGGAATCGATTGTAATAGTCAATGAAAATGTAATTGGCCCCTAAATCCCAACATACGTCACTTTCATGTGTCCATGTTAGAGATGTGGGATGTGAACAAGCAGAGAAACAAGGCAGTAAGAGTATTCTTGGCGATATAATGCAAAAGAAGGAAACAAATACAGACCATGGTTCTGTTGACCTATTGCACCCATTAACCTCTGCTGAACCTCCATGGAAAAGCGTCAACGTTAGCCTGAAGTGACTCAGATGGTGCAGCCACCATTCACCAAAGAATGGCAAAATAGCGTGAAGATTGGTCAAATCACACAAAGGGTAAGAAGTGTCAAGACAAATCTAGAGTAAAGGCTGCTCAGTTACAGTGGATAAAAGGAGCCTTTGAACACCTGTTAAAATTTTGTGTGCATCTAGAGGTCTTTCCTGTAGCATGCTTTGTTTTGTAAAAGTGTTTAATGAGATGTTAAACTCTGCAACAGAGAGTTCTGGTGGGGTGCTGGAGGACAAACTCATGCAATCTCCTGTCTTTTTACTCATTCTGCTACCGCTCCCTGACTTTCTCAGAATTTGTGAAGGGGTGGGGGGGATATACCAAGTTAAGAGGTAGGCCCATTTTGAGGTAAATCCTCTTTTAATGCAATGATATGGGGGGGTGGGGTACCTTTAGACGTATGTCTAGAAATGACATATCAGTAAAATTTCCATTGAAGACACTTGCTCAATCCCTTCTTCCAATGCACACTCCTATAGTTTCCCATAAAAAGGCTCTATTGATAGTGAAGATGTTTACTCTTACTAATTTATTAGCAGTTTATTACTAATCAGCTATGAGATGACTGAATTCTCAACAGTTGTTCTAGTATCCATCAGCCCTTTTCGAGTGCCAAGGGCTTTATCCCAGTAAGCATTTTTTACATCCCCTGTTACACTTTTTTTACGACTGTCACAATTTTCTGCGCAACGTTTTTCCTCATGGAGAATCCGGTGAGTATTTTATACAGTGGAACTCCTCCTGTCAAGACTTCAGAACTATTATTTAGAAGTATTGATTTTACAGTCTTTTAAAGGAGTTTTTTAAAGCTTGGTCCAAATTGGAAAAAACACCTGCAAGCTAAAAAAATTGTTCATGGAAATCTAGATAAACACAACCTGTGTGGTAAGGTCTCCTCTTGCATTATTGATTTGGCATACGTAGTCATTCAATCAATATAGTCTTCTTCCCAAAATTCTGGAATTACAACAGCATTCTGCCATCTGGACTAGAAGTCAGTCTTTGTCCAGTGCACTGAGAAGATTTTAAAGCGTAGACAATCTTCTGAAAGCTTTTAGCCTCTGGGAACTAGATCAATTAATTTGCTCAGTGGTGAATGAGAGTAGTGAAATAATTTCAGTTTAAAACTTTTTCATGCCCCCTTTTTTTTTTTAAATTAAGGATGTTTTAGTATGTAATTTTTATATGTTTGAAACACCTGGAATCCAGTGAAGAAATAATAGAAGTTCTGTACAGACAGAGTGAAATCACTGTTCTTTATCCAAAGATTTGGAAGGGAAAAATAAAGATATGACACAATAGAAAATAAATGATGTGACACCACAGATGATAGTGTCAAACAAGCGAGGCTGGAGGGAGGATGAAAACAGTAGTATCACAGGCAGAAGCTATGGTTAATTAGAAACCATGGTTACAACTTGCTAGTTGAATTTGTGCTACAGATTTTTTGTAAAGGCCTCAAAGACAGTCTGGGCTAAACCTTAAAATAATTCTTGTTTATTGTGTATTCTGCTTGTGGGAAATAAGATTCATATAGGATTCATGAGAGACAGTGTATTGATTGGATAGCAACCCATTATTGATTGAGAAGAGGGATTTTTCTTAAGTCTGGCACTTCTGTAAAACTCAGTACCTTCCTGTCTAGGTAGTTCCTACTCCTATCTGTGCACGTTATTTTGGACTGCCAGAAGGTCCTTCATGTTAGATGTCACAGCCCTAAATTATAGAATCATAAAATCATAGAACGGTTAGAGTTGGAAAGGACCTTAAAGGTCATCTAGTTCCAACCCTCCTGCCATGGGCAGGGACACCTTCTGCTAGACCAGGTTGCTCCAAGCCCCATCCAGCCTGGCCTTGAACACCTCCAGGGATGGGGCATCCACAGCTTCCTTGGGCAATCTGTTCCCGTGCCTCACCACCCTCATAGTGAAGAATTTCTTCTTAATATCTATTCTAAATCTCCCCTCTTCCGGTTTGAAGCCATTATCCCTTGACCTATCACTGCATGTCCTGTAAAAAGTGCCTCTCCAGCTTTCTTATAGGCCCCCTTTAGGGACTGGAAAGCTGCTATAAGGTTTCCCTGGAGTCTTCTCTTTTCCAGGCTTGTTTGTGGTTTAACAACAAATGAATTAATGACCACAGAAAGAAGGAGTAAAATGAGTTCTCCATGTTCTTTCTTAGTCTTTCAAATTTTCCATATTCCAGCAAAAAATGGAGTCTCTCTTTTTCCCATCTTTCATGAATAATCTAAGCAGTCATTCCTTGGATATCACATTAAGGCTAGGAAATGGCTAGGATAAATATGTGTATCTGTTCCAGGTTTCAGAGCGGAGAGCTGTGATAGTGACAGGGATGATACGAAACGAATTGGAGATCAAGCTTTCTGGCTAGGCAAGCGACATAACCTTCTTGCGAACATGGACCTCACCGGAATAAATTTGTACCATGGCACCTTTCCTACTACAAAACGTGACATGGCACTGAAACATAAAACTGTACTGGATCCAATGCTTTTCCAAAGAGTCAGGTTTACTGGGCACAGGGAGTTAAGCACGTACCGCAGCAAATCCCTGCCTGTTCCCTGGTGAAAAAAAGCAGCCAGGAGCTGGTGTGTGTTGCCAAAACAGCTCGCGCCACCTATGCCCACTGCTGTCTGTCTGGCTGCTGCTTCCTTGGAGTGTCCGGAGAGGGGCTACAGGCCAGAAGTTTTGTTGTGGTTTGTCAGCCTGCTCCCAGTTGCTGTTTTTCTCTGCTTGTGCTATCTGTTGGGAGAGAGACCTTAAGGCTCTCAGGAAAGGTGGTGCTGGGAGGGAGCTGCAGGTGAGGCAGGTTGTCCTGGCAGGCAGCGTACCGGCTCTGTTGCGGTGATCTTTGCTACAGCTAGTAATAGGTACCGTAGACTGCTTGGTTTACAGCTGGCTTAGTGTGGTGGCTACCACAGAAAACTGTATGAGAAGAATCAGGTCATCAAGGCTGGGTAGAGGATCTACTAAAAAAAGAAAAAAAGAAGGTAAGTCAGGCTCTATCACATTTGGAAACAGACCTCAATACCTGTCAACAAGAGGCAGCTGCAGGGATATACTTGATGGTGAAGACAGTGTCTGTCCTGGAGAGCACCAGACAAATTCCAGCTGATGAAAACTAAAAGAAAGAAAAAAGCAAGTGGCTTAGATTTGTGTCAGCAAAAGAGAACACCATCAGCATGTAGCTTGAAGGTTTGGGTCCATACCAAGCTTATTATTTTTTAGCAAAGACAAGTCTTCTACATTTTGTATTCAATTTTGCCAACATATTTATCAACGTTTACCAATGTATTCTGTCTTTTTCGCTTTTCCTATAATTGTATGCAGATTCCATTTACCAATGATCTGAGTCAATGTCTCTCTTTTTAATTTCTGTAGGATAAAATCATGGGTAGATAAGATGCAAGAAGATCTCGTGACGTTAGCACGAACTGCAAGTGGAGTGGACCAGCTTGCTGCGGTAAGAAGACACGCTTTAGACTGCAATAACTAGAAAATAAAGTGAATGGTGTGCATCGTCTAGGCATTACCATCATTTCATCTCAATGTAGTAAAAAGATTTTGGGGAATTCAACTCTGCAGTGCTTTCTGAGAGAGAAATGGATAACAGACATACATCAATTCGCTCTCTTAATGGTGTAGCACTTGCTCATTGCTAATATTTAATCAGCTTTGCAATATCAGACATAAGGCTTACCATTGTTGCAACACTTCCACCTGAAGTCAGAGCTTTTATACTCTATGTTTGTCAAATATGGTATCCAGGAAGCAACCATTCACAACAGTGGAAAATTCTGCTCTCTATTAACAAGGGCGACTCTTTTTCCGACACATATTTCGTGAAATAAGGCAGCTTTTGTTTAGAAGAAACATAGATGAGAATGAAAGCTACTTTTATCAGCTTTTCCAATTTAACCCAAAGTGTGTTTTAGGGAAGAATTTACAATTCTTCTGTCACTGAGAACAAACTTTTGTGCTATATTCCATTCATAGAAGGTAAACAACACATCTGAGATTGCAGAAAAACAAAGTCGCAGTTCAGAAAATGTCAGGATTACACTGCCTCTACAACTTTGTGTGTATTCATCATGATCCATTACGCAACCACATGATCATACATTTCTGTCTCCCATCCCTGCACAAATCCCACGGCTCCTTCTGTGAACAGATGGATCTCTGGGTTGATGTAAGACTGTATAATGAAGGGAAATTTTGCTGTTACATCAGGAAAAGAAGTTATTCTGTCAGTCAGCAAAAGCCCTTGGTGCTGGGCAGTGGAACATGAAGCTGTGAGATGTGGTTTTCAGAAGTCATAATCTCCCTCAATGATCCATTAAATGTATAGTAGCTGTGTTTCAAAGCTATTAAGAAACACACAGAAGGATTAAGTGTGAAGTTTCTCAGATTTAACACTGTATATTAATGTATTCCTTTAACCTTAATGACTTTTTACCCAGACATTCACATCTCGTGTAACCTGCCCCAGAAGGACATTTTCTCTTTACTGACTAGGAGAGGAGGCTAGATGGTTTGCTCAGATGTCCATGTTTATATTGTGGAAGCTTCAGTTTAGATGAGATCACCACTGTCCTCTAGAAGGAAGCGCTGCGTCACTGCATGTGCATGAGGAACATAAATGAAGACTGCACAAGTTATTTGATTTTTGGCCTTTCCTAAGTGCTTCATATTGCAACATAATTTAAGGCAGGTGTTTTAAACGCACTTTTTAATCTTGGAAAACCCCAAACAAACTGAAAACAAAATCTTGAAATCCTAATACAAAGCATCAGATTGATACACATGTGGGTTTCCAGCATAGCATCTCAACAACACAGAAATATTTGTCACTCGAGCTTTCTGAGCAACCGTAAGGTTTACTTAGCATGGAACACGGATGGGAGTTTTTGTAGGTGGATTTCACATGTATATGCTGACAGAAACCAGCGAGGCTTGCAAATCACTTCTCTCTCTCCAGGTTTTGATGAGGAGGTTCTGCTAAGAAGAGGGAGGGCCCTTCTTGCTTATCTGGTCTAGGTGTGATCTGTTCTCTTCTGCGATGTCTCTTTTTCCCCACAAGCTCCTCATTCAACATCATACCTCCGAACCACCACTGGACTTTCCATTCCATTCCTGCTGTGCTGCGTGGACTATCTTTCATCTCTCCTCAACATATTCTATGTTTGTCTCAGTTTCTGCCTTTGGTGCCTGGCCAGTCTGGCTTTCTCCCTTACATTGACTCCTTATCCCTGTTTTAGGATCTCTCTCCTCAGCTTTTTCCCGTTCAGCGCTTTTCTCTGGACTCTTTAGTTTACCTTAGCATTTCCAAAACCTTCTGTCCAGGTGTGCTTGTGGCCAGCCTGTCACAATACTCCTATTACATCTCTTCACTTCCACAGGTATTTTTCTTCCCCCTTCTCACTTTTCCCTCCATCATTAGTTCTCAGTCCCGAACCTATAGTTTTCTCCTGTATGCTTTTTCTATTTCTCCTTCCCTTCCAGTCTCTCCTCTCCTTATTCTCTGCCTGCCATTTTTCTGTCTGTTATCTCCTCCTTCCATATCCCAACCTCTTGCCCTTTGTTCTTCATTAAGTTTTCATCTCCTCTTTCTCCCACTGTTTAGACCACACTTAGGGTGTAGAGATCACCTGAGAGACCACAGCAAGTCTGAGCTTTTGCTGCAGAGCGGTGACGTTCTCTAGGAGTGATGCTCTCTGGGTTGGAATACAACTTTGTGTACGTTCTCAGGGATTTAGCTGATAAAATCTTTGCGGTGACCTGCAGGTGCTTTTCAGGCTAAAATTTGTTAAACACCAAAGAGTAAAAAGTGTCTTTTTGAATACAGGTGTTGAGTTTTTAATCTACAGTACAGGGGCAGTAGAGTATTTCAAAGAGAAACGAATTACAGCGGATTTCTAACTTGAGCAAAACAATGAGTTAATGTCTCAACCATTTTGCCTGGCATTTCCATGCAAAGGCCACATAGTAAAATAGATCATGAAAGCCAAGAGATTGGTGCTGTCACTCTTTTTTTCACTGAGGAAAATGTTAGTTTATGTAGTTAATACTCAGCAAACTTACAACCTGCTAAAACAGTCTTATAGTGAGAACTGCTGGGCAAACATAATAATATGTAGTGCTACCAGCTATGCTTAAAGTATACCACAGTGACATTCACGCTGAAAGAAAACATTAGTCTGTGAATACTGTAGGTAAGTATCATTTTGAAAGCCAAAATTTAGAGCATACTTCAAGCAAATAACACGTTGTCTCAGAGGGTATCCACAAGGTGGTCAATATGTGCTTGTAATCCTAGGATTAAAAACGTGAAAGAGGGATGTTTCCATGTAAAATATCCCTCTATATCAAAGCCATTTGTTTGACCTAAATTGCATGTTGTCTTTCTCTAACCACAAGGTTTTAATTAGCTGTCTTGCCTGCAAGGGAGAATGGAAAGCCCTGCAAAGGCTGAGCCACGAATTCTCTCCCTCTCTCTTCTTGTTTACAGGTTATTGTCACTTTCTCATTTTTGAATGGCATCCTTTCTTTTTTTTTTTCTGCTCTCTGCCTATTAACAGTTAGTCAGATCTCTTCTGAAATCAACCACAATCTTGGAAAGATGGAGGCTGCAAGACATTAAGAACAGCACGCTTGCATGCCTGTCACTTTTATTCACAGAACTTGCCTTCAGTTGCTCAAGCTTTAAAAATACTTAACAGTCAGACTGAATTTTCAGCTTTTTTTCTGACTTATTGCATCTTCTAACTTCAGAATTATTTAGACCAAGTCTGTAGTCTTTATGTTCCTGGAAAACTTCAAAAAAAAAAATTTTTTTGTTTGTTTTCTGCCCCTCCTCCTTCCAAAAGCAGAATGATTAATACAAAAAGGGTCAGACTCCTCCTATTATAAAATAGTAGACATGACTTTCTGTGAACAGCTGTAGTACCAGCGTGTGTAGGGTTGGAAAACTGTACTTTGGTCAGACAGATTTTTGGTAGGAGAAATGTCTTTTATTGTTCTAGGGAAAATCAATTTTAATTTGGCCAAGTGATGAGGTTAAAGCTCATAGCAAGGACATGTAGCAGATAATAACCTTTAAACAGCCTGGTCAGCCTCTCCCTGGACTCAGGAAAAGAAGTCCCACTGATTCAGCCGAAGTTACAATCTGCATCTGCTTCATACAATTGAGTCTTCTATGAAGATCTCTAAAGTGACCAGAGTAACTCTCAAAGTAGCACAGTTACTGTGTTTTCAGCTCGAGTGAATTAATTCTTCAGAAACTGGGGCTTTTTTAATTAGCTACTGTGCCATGCAAGTTTATGGTGTTTCCATGACATGTTGAAAATATGTCAGAGTTCATCAGTGGTATACATGCTTGTATGAGTGTTGGATGTCTGTGGATGAGCTGGATGGTCTCTTCTGGAGACCTGTGACATATTTTCTTCTAGCCATCATGGAAAGGCACAGGAGCACTGCCTGTACTCTCAATTAATTTGGTTTTAGACTGGGAGAGCTTTTGACCAGACTGAATGTAAAACAAAGTGTAATATGTAGGAATAAAAAAAAATCAAATCTAAAAAAATCAAATCTAAACCCACTGTTAAACTCAAGTGAGGGACTTGTTAGGTGAATAGCGGACCTGTTGAGATCAGGACCCACGTAGAAGTCTGATTTATTCTGCAGTGTGGACATAGATATCTAGGTAGAGCATTTTCTGTATTTAAAGTCTCTATTTCAACATGTACTCAATTTAATGGAATCATGTTTAAGGAGAGGAATCTGCTCAGAGGACAATTCCCTTTTCTTTGATCATTGACAAAGTTCTTACAGTGACATGTAATCACAGTCTTGTCCTAGTGACTAAGCACTCTTCTTCTTGCTTTTGCACATATAGTAGTCATTGCAACTTTCATTAATCACAAGTTTTGAAAATAATTGTATAGTGAAGATATGCAATAATATACTCATGAATATTCTACCTAGTGTTAAAAAAGAGAAAATATGTGGGAACTGATTTAGTGAACTACCTCAATAGTAACTATGTTTCTGAAAATATGAATATTTCACACACTTTTTCCTCTTATTAGCAATGATGACAACAATATAATGCCTGTAGGAAGAAAAAATGTGAAACAAAGCTTGGATGCCATTACATTTGGAGCTCTATATTGAGGCTACACTTATCCAAGCCTTAACCAAGCAAACTGGTATAACTGGAGTAGAAGGAACAGAAAAAATGGGTATGTGTAAGAGATAGAGAAGCATGCAAGAGCTGAGGTTTATTATGGAATCATAGAATCATCAAATGTTTGGGTTGGAAGAGACCTTTAAGATCATTGAGTTCAACCATAAATGTAGCGCTGCCAAAGTACCAATAAACCGTGTCCCTCAGCACCATGTTTACTTGTCTTTTAAATACCTCCAGGGGTGGTGACCCAACTACTTCTCTGGGCAGCCTGTTCTAATGCTTGATAACCTTTTCAGTGAAGAAATTTTTCCTAATATCCAATCTAAACCTCTCCTGGTGCAACTTGAGACTGCTTCCTCTTGTCCTATCACCTGTTACTTGGAAGAAGAGACTGACCCCCAGCTTGCTACAACCTCTTTTCAGGTAGCTGTAGAGAGCCATAAGGTCTCCCCTCAGCCTCCTTTTCTCCAGGCTAAACAACCCCAGTTCTCTCAGCTGCTCCTCATAAGACTTGTGCTCCAGACCCCTCACCAGCTTCATTGTCCTTCTCTGGACACGCTCCAGCACCTCAATGTCTTTCTTGTAGCGAGGGGCCCAAAACTAAACACAGTATTTGAGGTGCTGCCTCACAAGTACTGAGTACAGGGGGACAATCACTTCCCGAGCCCTGCTGGCCACACTATTCTTGATACAGGCCAGGGTGCTATTGGCCTTCTTGGCCACCTTGGCACACTGCTGGCTCCTATTCAGCCGGCTGCTGACCAACAACCCCAGGTCCTTCTCTGTGAGGCAGCTTTCCTGCCACTCTTCCCTAGACCTGTAGCACTGCATGGGGTTGTTTTGACCCAAGTGCAGGAGCCAGCGCTCGGCCTTGTTGAACCTCATACCATTGGCCTCGGCCCATCAATCCAGCCTGTCCAGATCCTTCTGTAGACCCTTCTTACCTTCAAGCAGGTCAACACTCCCACCCAACTTGGTGTTGTCTGCAAACTTACTGAGGGTGCACTCGATGCCCTCATCCAGATCACTGGTAAAGATATTAGGCAGAACTGGCCCTAGTACTGAGCCCTGGGGAACATCACTTGTGACCAGCCACCAACTGGATTTAGCTCCATTCGTTTAATGGAGTTTAAATTCCATTCAATTTAACTCCAGTCTTTGGGCCCAGCCTTCCAGCCAGTTTTTTACTCACAGAAGTGTATGTCCGCCCAAGCCATGAGCAGCCAGTTTCTCCAGAAGAATGCAGTGTGAAACGGTGTCAAAAGCTTTACTAAAGTCTAGGTAGACAAAGCACAGAGGAGACATGATCTTTAATTTATAGATGCACCTTTGCTCACTAATTTATATTTGCGTTGAAGAAAGAATCCTGATCCAAACAAAAACTGAGTCCAGATTTTATTTTTTCCATTTAAAGCTTTAACTCTAGACCACTCTTTCTCTGAATTAGTTGTGGTAAATTGCTACTTTGGTGGTATGAATCAATGCAAATACTAGTAACATCTAAATGTAAGTACTGTCATCAGCAAGATCGGTCATATTTAAAGTGAAGCTCCTCCTTGTGTCCTTCAGGCCTTATTTATACTATCTGGGAATGGCGTCAGAATGGTCTTCCAAAATAATTTGAAAGTACACTTTTAAATACTGCTTTTTTGGACATTATTAGGAGTTTAGGTGAGATCTGGGAGAACTCCAACTTGGATTTAATACCACTATAATATCCTCATTATAATAACGCAAAGATTGCTTCAACAATGCAGGAAGTCAGGATTCAAGATGCCAAAATACTCAGCTGGTTGAAAACTGGCAGAGCTCCACTGACTTCAGTGGACTACACTGATTTACATTTGCTAAGAATCATGTCTAACAACATTTAATTTACAATTCAATCAGGTAAAAAGTATTTTGAAATAAACCCAACATTTTTACACAAGAAACAGAGGCTATAGCTTGATCTTACTGCTGCTGTAGTTGCCCAGCAGAAAAGGGTATTGTTGGGTCCTTTCTATGATTTAAAAGATGTTTTTTTTTCCCCTAGAAGAGCAAAGGGAATGTTTATAAGAAGGTGTTGCATATACAACAACTTGAGACTTGAAAGCAGGAAGACAGGATACGCAGGAAAATCTTTGTTAAGGAGGTACAAGATGTCTAATGTGCTGCTTTAAATGTTTCTCAACAAAGACACATCCTAGTATATGCCTTTTAATGTTATAAATATTGTGTTTTTAGATAAAAAAAATCAGTCATGTAATTGTCCTTTCAACTTAAAAAGGTTGATGTAACTTTGTCTTACTCGTGAACTCTCTGTGCTATCAGGCATTATGAGGCTGCTCTGGTGTAAATGATACACAGTTTCTACAGAGCAAATAAGACTTTTAGAGAAAAATAAGAAGGAATAAAGAGCAACTTAATAGAATTTTAAAAGCCATGTAGCAAAATAAATATTGAGGATGTATCAGATCTCACTAGCTTAATTTATTGGTAGGCTTTTTGTCTTAGTAAAGACAAAGAACTGCATACAAAGTTCAGAGTCACATTCTATATGTATGAACAGTTACCTCAGCATGCAGTAAAAAATGCATGAAGAGCCTACTGCACTACAGAATTAAGTAAATACATAGTCCCATTTTGATGGAAGTATGCTCAACTTCCATTTTTACATAGACCTTTCAGAGCAAAAGCCCATGACTAAGTTAATTGACAGCTCTTTTAATCTAATAAACTGCAAGTATGCTTCTGATTTCCAGCTCCTAAAACACCTCTGGGGACAGGAGAGAGGAGGAAGGGATCCCTGCAGTACCAGGAAAGGAAGACCTCAGAGCGGAGAACGTGCCTTATAGCAATGCATGAGCTTGTCTGTTCCAAACTGATTGAAGAGAATCCTCTTTTACATAAACACTGTATTGAAAATGTGGGTCTGTGTTAAGAGCTTTGACATGACAAACACACTGGAGCTTTGCTATGACTGCTGCGGCAAAAAAACTGCCATCTTGTACTGTGCAACCTTTTCAAGCAATGGCATAATTGAACGAAACAGCCGATAGAGAGGCAGTTCCAAGGAAATCTAGTCTCTGAGTCTGTTTCCTTTTTGATACATCGCTGCAAAAACAATCCATGCATGATGTTCATAAGGCATGCTGTTATTACAGTCCCAGGAGCTGTAGAGTGAACCCGTATAGACTGACTTGGCCTTTAAATGATATTCATACTGAAATAGAAATACCGTTTCTTCTTCCAAAATGAAGGAGAGCTACATAAGGATATTTGATATGTGGCAATGAGTTCCATTCACAGAATGAGTCCACCAGCAACTGTTAGAATTTTTTTTTATTTATTTTATCTCTTGAATGTTGTTTTATAATAATTAGCTCTTTCTTGCTGAACACCCAGCCGAGGTTCTGCATGAGCACATTTTATCCATTGCTCAGTGTGAGGTCCATGTGCCTAATGCACAGATGGTGTGAGTCTGCTGAAGCACTCAGATTGGCAGCAGATTCCCAGTTCATGCTTCTAGCTTTTCAGGTCTTGGATCAGCCTCTAGAGTTTAACCGAGATTAGTGACTTGTAAGAGAGACTGGTCTCTGATTTGAACTGCCCTGGAGCAGGGCTGTTCAGGAAAGCCTCCTTCTGCCAGAAGGAATTATAACCTCAGGGTAATTTTCTGTTGGGCTCATTACAGATTTTAACTAAGATAGTGTTGTGTTCTATAGGGTCTACAGATAGAGTCATGCCACTAACTTATTACCTATAGAAGCTGTCCTATATAGCTTGCCTTGCTCTCTTCATTACCTGTGTAGAGGTCTGTGCAAGGGGAGGCTTTAACAGCTTACTTGAACTTAATACAATATTTGTATCTGCATGAGTTCTCCCTGCTGTCATAGGCAGTCTGAAATTCCTGCTTCAAAAGATGGTTTGACAGGCGAGTTAACAATAAACATTTTTGTTCTTACTATTTTTCTCTATAATTGGCATGATATTTATGTGGCTCTTTCTTTAAAATCATAACGTTAAAAGGAAGAATTAGCAAAGATTTTATATAAATTTGAAATTATTTATTCAAATAATTAAGATGATCCATGGAATTGAAATTTCCATTTATTTTTACCAGCTTTATTCTTTTTCCTTACTTTTTTTCTTTAATACTATATTTATCAGGTTGGATTCAGTTTGAATATGCTTTAGCCAAAGGCAGAGAGTTTTGTACCTCATGCTATTCTCTGATGAACTACCAGATGGACGTAGGGTATATATGGCCACATTCCAGAATATATTAGGTTCACCCTTTTTAAGGCTGAAGTAGTGAAGAGTTCTATGATTAAGAAAAATATAAAGAAGAAATGTGAGAACTCATTTTTTTTAAAAAAAGCTGGTTTGATTTTAAGAATAACTACCCAAATAAATACCTTTGGTTTACATTTCTCTGGAGATCTTGTCTATGGACTTTGTAAGTCTGAATTTCATTTGAATGTTCTGATTGCTATAGATTCTGATGAGTTTGTCACTATTTTGACCCTGAATTTTAAGAGATGTTTTACTTCTGACCTATAAAATATTAATATATTGGTGTGCAGTCTCCATGTTTCTTCAGCCCTGAAAATGGACAATGTAACTAGTACCACAACACTTGCAGGCACAACTTGCATAACTGTAGAGCTGTTCTCTGTGTCCTGGATGTACTCGCCAGTGTTTGCAGAAAGGAAAGTAAGTGCTTAAATGAGTTGAATATGGGAATTAAGGAAAATTTCATATTCAATGAATAAATTTTGCTGCCCAGTGAGGTTTGCTATGGCTGAGCTCAAGTCAGAAAAATAGCGTATCCTTTATTTTCTCCTCTTGTCTCTTCTTGTTCTCAATGGAACAAAAGACTAAACCACTTTTTTAACATTAAATAAAATAGAGAGGAATTTTTAGACATATAAAACAAAATCAAGTTTGAAGAGTCATTTTGAAATGAAAATTAAAAAAAAACCCACAAGTATTTTGAAGTTGTTAAAGCACTTCTTGTACCTTATTTGGGTTGCTGGTTTTATATATGCTGAAACTTCCCTGAGTTCAGGGCACTTTTATGAGTGGTGCTGGCAGGTCTATAACTGCAGTTTTCCATGAAAGTCAACTTTGTTACATTGTTTTTCTAAGGAGCACAAGAAGAAAAATCTGAAAGCAAGGCAATGTAATCTCTAATAAAGTAGATAGTTTATCAGAAAGCGGGATTGAACTAGTGGGCTGTGTATGAGGCCAGTGCTCTGAAAAGGTTGAATTCTTTCTAAGCATAAATTGGCTATTTTACACTATTTACATTTGTGTCTTTTGCTTCATCCCTAAGGCGAGGACACCAGTTTGCTGTCTGAGTGGGGTGTGAAGGGAAGTGAGGTCAGGATTACTTTTAGAATGGAATTGTGAAGGGGCTGGTACAATGAACCTTGGGCATTTCAGGTATTCATTGGGAGGTCGGAGTCCATTTACCAGAATTAAAATAATTTATGAGATGGGTTAAACTGGGTAGAGATTCCCAAAATACAGTAACAGGTTTTGTGTAATACAGTATTTATAAAAGTATGTCCCATTTGCTGCATACCACTGTCACTGCTATGTTCTATGTGCAACCAAATACCAAAGCCGCAGGCATTAAAAATAGAATCCTCCAAACTAAATTCTGTTGAGTTTACACATTGCTAACCAATGTCGAGATGTCAGGAAAATTAAATCACTTTTAAAAATGCAGGCTGGGAAATTTGAAGACACATCTGCAAGTTCTCTTTGTAATCCAAATGGAAATTAAGAGATTGTCAAAACACAGGGAGCCTCATTTATTATTTGCAGATGCTACTCTCCCTCTGTTCCCTTAGCAATAAACTGGCATTTTGAAGAGTTCCTTCTTCCAGCAAGCGAAATCAGCTCTAAGTCACTAAGAATAGGTGGCTGCATTAGCAAAGCTTGCTCAGGCTCAAGGGAAGGGGTGGCCTAATAATACCATAGTTTTAATTACTATTTGATGATCTGGATAATCTTTGAGCAAAGCACTGTTCTTGGTTCATATATAACTTTCCATTAGCTTTAACACTGATAAAATCCGTCCTACCGGTGCTTGTGTTCAGGTAGTTTTCGTAGAAGCTGAGAGCAAATCAAAGATTTTCCTTAATAAAACCACACATATCAAAAACAACAAAAACCTGAATATTATAGCTAATCATAATATGGCTAAGTCTTGTGGTTAGTAAAACACCGAACAGACTGCTAGTTCCTGATGACTTAAAATTACCTTTGGGGAAACAGTCAGTAGGTGTTAAATTGCATTAAAAGCAGGTGAGGCAGGACAAAATTTCCTATGAATCTGTGAAAAATTACATAAGTGCCCACCTCAAAATATGCCAGAGATGCAGAAGGAATGTGAAACACTTTCTTCCTATTGTTCTTCTGTTACAAGAAAGATTCACTTGTTGTCCATTGTACTCATCGTGAGTAAAATTTTGGGTTTTTTTTTGGTTTTTTTTTTTTTTTTTGGTAGATTTTTGGGTTCTCATCCAGTCTCAGCTAAAAGCCTGAGCTAAAGCTGCTGTGAAACCAATAAATGATGTAGTCATATTATTTAATACTGTATTGCTATCACTGTGAAACAAAATTGAATGCCTCAAAATACATTTTTCTTAACAAAGGGGGAGTCTTAGATCTGTTTTTGATGTTTGTGCAATAGCAGAGGTACAAAGCCGAACTCATGTTTTATGAAGGTGTGAATACAAAGTGACAATTACAAAAATTACTTCTTAATTTTAAACTCCTCTAGACTACTTTGTTAATTATCAACAGTCGAAAGTGTCTGATGATTCCACCCTACAAAGTATCCCTGATTATCTGCTTTCCTTTGAGTAGGCGCCTGAGTGAGGCAATTGACTCTGGCACTACTTATACTCTCTGTGATGCTAACTGAGGCTTAAGCATTCCCAACATCTTGCAGAATTCAGGCTGAGTGTCTTACTTAAAAATGGACTCTTTCTTATATTTTTTTTCTTAATGTGCACATCACTACTATGATATGGTACGGTTTTCAAAACGTCAGCTGCCCTGTTACTTGTCACCCCAGATCTTTACAGCAGTCAGCAATCAAGCAAGTGACTCTGAAAAGCAACAGATACAGTAAACTATCAGGGTGTTTTTTTCCTTTGTGTTGTTGCCATGAATTTCAAGAATGAAGGCATCTGTGAGTTGCTAGGGAGCAGCTGTAATCTTATTTATACATTATATATAGCAGAGAGTAAGACATATTTAAAATACTCCGACTGCTTTCTTTGAACGTACAGAATCCTCCTTGGGAAGGAGCATTTATCAATGTGTTCCACAATGGATCACTTGTGATTCAAAGAAAAGAAATGTCTTGCGAGGAAAAAAAATCTCTGGCGTGTATTGGAAACAGAAAGTGTAATGTAACTTTGGAAATAGGATATGGTAGTAAGAAGATAGAGTTTGCTCCCTCTGGGCAGATTATACAGTTGTTTGTGACTACTAAAAATTTGAGTTAAAGGAAAATATCTTCAGTAATAAGAAGTCAGCAATAATAATCACTCTCATGGATTGGAGTGGTTATTTCTGCTTTCCAGCTTTTCCTGCTCCCAAGACCTCCTCATATGTTTTGATGTCTGTCAAACAGCCCCCCTTCTCCACTTTCTTCAATAAACGATGTCATGACATGTAACTTCACGGCACTCATAAAGCCAAAAAATAAAATTAGTGAATATGTGAGTGTTATTAGTTGATAGTTTGTTAGCTAAACGAGGTTATTAAAACTGAAACTGTTTGTGATTCTCTAAAACATATTGAATATTGTTAATAAAACAATATAATTTTGTCAAAATAGTTGTTCTGAAAATTTTAATATTACCCAAAATTTCAGTAAGTAATGTACTACTTTGTTTTCAAGCTACATGAATCCTTCCTCCCCAGGATGAAATACTTTTTTTTTTTTTCCAATTTGTATGATTTTGGTTTGGTTGGGGAGCGGGAGAATGGAGAGCAATGAATCAGCTCAGAGCTCAGCAACAATCTGGGCCAAGTTGAAGTAGATGTGTAAATTAGAAAAGCTCTTAAGTTATCCCATTAGCTATATCTCTTTGTAATATTTTGACATGTTGTTTTGGTTTCGATTGGTTGGTTTTTTACATTTGTCCTGGTTTGAGTGACACAGAATTAATTTCTCTTGTAATTGGACAGACTGTACTTTTAGAAGACTCCAGTGTCTGAATCTGTGAAAATATTTACTTTGTAGCCAGCTATGGTGTGTTGGTGTGTGGGTTTCAAGGTCTCAGTGTTTTGAGCTTCCCTGGTGCAGGGATGAGGAGTGAGGTCTGCGCACTTGACCCAAGCTGGCCAACAGGATTATTTCATACCATCAACGTCACATTCAGTATAAAATAGAAAGTTTGCTGCGAAGTTCGCTCCCTTCCTTGATGGCTGCCATCCTGAGAACTTCGTGCCCCGGTGCCGGACTCCTGAGCCTTTCCCTCTCTCCCGAAGCCATAGTGTCCAACATTTACTGTCCACTGCTGGGAGTGCACAGCTTCCGACTGATATAATTGGTTGAGTATAGTCTTTGCATATTCTGCATTGGTATCGGGATCAATATTGGTTCTGTAATGCTATTAATGTTAATAATCTCATCTTATTCTGTTAAATCTCTTTATACTTCAACTCCCAGGTTTCCTTGTTTTTCCCGATTCCCTTTCCTGGGTGGGGAGGGGTCATCAGGTGATAGAATAATTGTCTAAATGACAATAAACCACAACAACATTTTACTTCAATCAAGAACTGTAAGGCAACTGTCTTTTGTCTAGATAAGGAGCTGATAGAAATATTCATGTCAGAATGAGTAAAGCTTGGGAAATGCCTGTTCCTTTCAGGAACTATAAAGACGACTTGGGTCCTTGCTCAGCCTTAGGTTTAGAAATTTCAAAGCTACATAAACCCACAACTAAGTGTTAGCAAAGAGCAAACATAATTCTTCAGTTCTTACTGGTTTTAGCAGAGAATTGCACATTGCAGAGAAGCAGCTTTGGTGTCCATAGAATCATAGAATTGTTTTGGTTGGAAAGGACTGTTAAGATCATCAAGTCTAAACATCAACCTAACACTGCCAAAACCATGACTAAACCATGTCCCTAAGCACCACGTCTACCCATCTTTTAAATACCTCCAGAGATGGGCAGCCTGTTCCAATGCTTAACAACACTTTCTGTGAAGAATTCTTTTCTAATATCCAATCTAAATCTCCCCTGACATAACTTGAAGCCATTTCCTCTTGTTCTGTCACTTGTCACTTGGGAGAAGAGACTGACCCCCACCTTTCTACAATCTCCTTTCAGGTAGTTGTAGAGAATGATAAGGACTCCCCTCAGCCTCCTTTTCTCCAAGATAAATGACCCCAGTTCCCTCAGCGACTTCTCATAAGACTTGTCCTCCAGACCCCTCACCAGCTTCATTGCCATTCTCTGGACACGCTCCAGCACCTCTGTCTTTCTTGTAGTGAAGGGGCCCAGGACTGAACACAGTATCTGAGGTGGGGCTGCACCAATACTAAGTACAGTGGCACCCAAAGCAGTACACCCTGGATGGGACTTCAGAAGTTATCCTCAACCTGTCGGCTGGGCCAGACCCCAGAAGTGTCCTGCAGACAGCGGGGTATTTCTGTGTCTTTCTCCCCAACGATCACATTTCGGAATGCTCTTTTGCTTTGAGGGCAGCTTTGTAACTAAGCTGTTCTCTGTATTTGGGACATACTGTGCTGCAGCTAATAAGTAATCTGGGGTTGCTGGCACACGAGGTGTGTGTTGCAGAAGTGCTGGCTCTCAACGTGGCATCAGATTAGCTCTTTCACAGCCACAGGTAGTTAAATCTGGGGTGGCTGCATGAAGAAACATGCAAGCACCTGTGGAAAGTGTTCCCAAATTCTTCCAGTTCCAGGCAGTTAATGCTGCGATAATGTAGTTTCCTTTGTGCAGCTTGAACCTGAGTCAGGGAGCGAGGGGGGTTTTTAGCTCTGACTGCACGGTTTTAAGGGAGCAGGGTGCTGGTAATGGGGTCTGTCAGCAGTCTCAGACAGGACAAGCAATGAACCAAGCCCAGGATTCAACTGGGGCCTCCAGCCAGGCATAAAAGGAGATGGGATGGAGACAAGGCTACAGTGTGGGTTCAACAACCATCCAATTTGCAGGACTGGAGAGAAGCTTTAACGTACTGGATGTAATTGCAGCACAGGGCCAAGACCCATCCAGGCGGCAGGGCTGGACACAGGCACACCTACACCATAGCCCAGGACTGGGCTGAGATGGAGCCTGTGGGCAGGACTACAGGCACAGGTTCCCTGTGAGATAGGTTATGGTCATTGAGACCTGTTAATGACCCATGGTGATAGAAAGCAAGAGATTTTTTGGAAGGATCACGGGGAACTGGCCATCGGAGGCCCTCTCTAAAAGCAGGGAGTGGGCAGGAAGAGATTAATTTTCAAAACCTTTATTTAAGTTTTACTCTGTTTTGAGTTTGTTTTTTTTTTTTAAATATTTAATAAATTAACCACTTTGGTACATAAGCTTGTAAAACCTATCCCAAGATGTCACAAACACGCTTAGTATTCTGGTGTAGTCACTTTCAGAAAAGTTGGAGGAAGACCTGCCCCAAAGTTTTGGTTGATTTGGCATCTCAATCTCAGTAGCATCTTTGAGCAATAATTTTACCATCATGATGATCTCCAACTGGTGTAGACTGGTTATGAAGCATAGATTGTTGACAGAAGTGTCCCATCAGCCTAGCTGAGCTAAGTGGCCTTGAAAGTGGTATTGACATAATAACAACATCAATATATTTACCTTGTATAGATAGGTATTACTGGAGTTGTTCAACTATTTTGTTTCTTTGTTCCAAAGCATATTTCAATGTAGGAAAAGATAGAGTGTTTTTGGTTAACTTTTGAAATTCTGGGTTTGAACTTTTGAAGATCTTGTCTCATAGGACTTCTATGTCAATGAAAGTATTCAGTGATGGAACTGAGATTGCCATGTTCATGTCTCATGCTTGAGCCCTCAGCCAGGTTACCACTGCCTGAAGAAAAGTCTTTGTTGCTTCTTAAAGTTGGGAGATTGAGAGTTTCAAACAAACAGACAAACAGGCAAATAAACAGGCAAAGGAACTCTATTGTAGTGTAGAATAATTCAACATGAATTCTTATTCCTTGTTATTTGGTTAGTCTATGTAAACAGTGCCAAGACCACAGATCCAAAGCAGAGGTAATTTATTACTCTCAGGAACTTTTCCTGAGTGTAACAAAGCATAAGGGCCATTTAAATAAAATCTCAGTGTTACGGTGGTCCCCAGTGCCTGCCATAATGGAGCAAGAGCCCTGCAATGAAGGTGCATCTTTCATTCTCTCTCAATTTGTATAGAAATGTTTGACTTTCCCTCACGAATATGATAGAAAGCAAGGACAATGTCTCTTTGTGAGAGATTTATTAATGTGGCCTTGAAAACTGAGTGGAACAGGGGCGTGTTCTGCTGAGGAGCTGGCAGCTTTTTCTCATCTTTACCACATCCAACTATTCTCCTTCTTGTGTTGTTTCATCCTAATGTGATTCTCCCCATCATATTCTCTCCCCTAAAACCTTGCAGTTCATTATACCAGAATAAATATTCAGCATTTAGAAAGCGATTTTAATACATTCTTGCCTGAATAAAGAAGGGCATGGCTATTGACTTCAGAGAAAAAATATTTTTTATGCTATGACCTTACAGATTTTACTTAAGTCATGCCATGAGGTTGTATTCTGTGAGAAAAGGTAGGGTTTTACTGGCAATTTGGAGAGCTTTTAGCAAAACATTCGTGATTAAAGTACTAAAAATTATTTTAGACTTAAGAGCCAACTGAAATTTGCATTCACTTGGTCAAAGAAATTTAATAGAATGTATTCAAATTAGCTCTTCTTACCAAGCCATGAAACATGCCAAATTTTATTTGGAAAAATGAATGAGCACACCTTCACTGATAAGGTCCTTTATGACTATTTGAGATGAGCTTCTGTTAATTGCGTTTGACTGCTAGGTGGGAGGAGGAAAAGTTCGTCGCAGGGTGCCAAATCCTGAAGTGTGTATCATTTCCCCTTGTGTTCTTGCACTGAACTGCTGCAGTGCTACAGCTGAATTAGAGAAAAGGGAAGCAGGCAACAAATAAATTATGTACGCACTTCTTAAATAATTAGTGAATATTTCTTACACCTTACCTTTCTTACCTTGAGAGTTGAGATGGGTCTCACACTTCAGAAAAATAAAGACGTGTGTAAATTTCTGAGATATTTCTGATGCCTTTTGTTTAGGAGCTTGTGGGATAAATCTACCGGCAGCAGAAGCAGGGGAGATAGGTGCTCCAAGCCCTGACATGGGGTAAAGCGAAGAGGAGGAGAAAGAGTCACTGACTCAACTCTACGTGGGATCTTGTGCAAAACTCAAAAGGTTTTTTTATGGGGGGTTTGTTCGAATTTTATTTTTTTTTAATCACTGACAGATAACAGCTTGTGAAGTCAGCCTCAGAGTCAGATCTTCTCAGTGGTAGGACCCACAATGTCTGTTATAAAGGTTTTAAGCTGAAGTATGAATAGGACTCCTCTCTCTTGTGGTGGTGATCTCCCTGTTAAACGATACAGGCTTTTGAACTATTCTGATAGCTGGTGCTGGAGAAGAAAAATGAAAGTGTTTCTCTTTTTCCTACAAATGTACCTACTAGACCATGTTTGATAGTCTGCAGCTTTCAAACCTTTCAAGCCTGGAGGTACAGAAACAACTTCCTTAAAGGAATGGGGTCTGTGAAAAATTTGTGTGCTTTCAAATTTGGGTTTATTGGACCATATGTTTGCTATATGACTAGACACAGGAATGAAAGTGCAAATTTTCCATCTAGGTTCTCAAACCCTTACCGGTATGGCTTACTGTAACTTTGCTCTATAGTGAAAAAGTAACTCCAGTGAACTATCAGTGCAGCATTTCTGGTTGGTGGGGTTCAAAATCATGGTGGTGTGGATGCATCAACTTAACTTCTGCTGAGGTTGTTAGATCACAGGACTGTTAGACACCTTATTTCACTAAGTGCTTAAAAGTATCAAAGAATCAACAATACAACACTTGCCCTTAGTGGTCAGTGGGGTCTCCAAGTCATCCCTGTTACCCATCTGCCCCAAACCTGCATTACTTGAGCACATACTTGCCTGTGCCCCTACTGTGTATTTTCTTTGCTTGTGGCCTTCTTAATGTTTGTCTATAATACAGAGTGAAAAATATAATTACAATGAAATGGCATTTTTGCAGTGAACAACTGTTTTCTCCAAATTTTAAGACATTTTTTCTAATTGAAACTCCCAAATGAAAAGGTATTATGTTTAAATTTCCTTATTCTTTTCACCATTGAATAGCAAATGAAAAGCAATTCCATGAACAAATTTGAAAAAAAGAGAAACTAGGAAAAATCTGGATAAAACAAAACAAACATTTTTACAAATAATATAAATGAATGCTTTAAAATGATTTCTTTTTCTTATTTAAAAACTTCTGTGGAAGTTATTTCATGGTTTTCTAGCCTTTTTGCAAAATCCTGTACGTGTTCTTCTATAAATCCTGTATCGTTTGATGCAAGTGTACCACACATAGTCACAAGTGACATTTAAAGAACTTGGCACTACTTTTCTCTTCAAAGAACAAGACACAAACACCTGGTAACACCCATATTCTAGTGCCTGGTCCTTACATGATCAGGGTGAATATTTGCTGATGACAGAAATCTGATAGTTTTGCCAGATTTGATGGCCACTCCAATTCAGACGCTTCTCTGAAATGTCTGTTCCTGATTCACACCCTCTGAATCTATAAAACTGATTTCAACTCTTGCCTTGCCTGTAGGGCTTTAGGGCTGGTCACTACAGTCGATTTAAGGCTGAATTCCACTGCTGACTGTGCAAATTTTATGTGTTTCAGAGAAAAATGGAAGAAATTCTCTAGTGATCATTTAATTATTGGTCTGTCCTAAAAAAAAAAAAAAAAACCACAAGAGAGATTTTTGGGTTATTCTGTGTGGAAATTTTGAAAACCAAGCACCTCAAAATGATCCGAACTATAATTAGAGGTTCATTAGAAACTATCTTCTTTTGTAGTGGTTTTCTGCTGATGATGCACTGAATTTTTAAAATAAGTGCTCTTCTATGAAAAATTAAAGCCTATTCCAAGTACTCAGTTACTGGCGGAAACGAAAGACTGTATCTCTGAAGGAAAAAAACTAGAACTCAACATAAGTGTTGTGAAATCTAAAAGTGATGAAAATCTATGACAGCTTATGAGACATGCCCAATAAAAATTTGCAGATATAACTGTAGTTGTCAGAAATTCATTTGTGATAAATACCCATCAGCTACAAGCATCAGAGACACATTTTGGTGTTTCTTTAAGGCCTCCATAGCTTTAACCCAAGAAACCTGGCGGGGCTGGTAGACTCAGTCTGGTCTGCAGTTTCTCGGTTCTTGTGCTGGATGGCAGCCAGTGCATTAGCGCTGGACCCATTCCTGCTTGTGCCTGGAATTGCTCCCTGGGAGACAGCACAGCCCCCACCAGGCAGCCTTGCGGAGAGGCAGAGTACTTGAGTAAACTCAGGCCATCTGTTGGTTGCATAAATTAGTTTTCCCCATTTACCCATTTAGCCATAAGGTATCCATTTTTTTTTTCTTTTTTTCTTCCCTCCCCAAATAATGATTTTTTTCTTTATCCAATTCTAGTAGGACAGAGGTAGGAAAATGGATTTCTTGCTACTGTTTTCTTCTTTACTTCTTATTGCTTGCATTTCATAGTAGTGGTTTTGTTTAATAAATCAAATTGTCTCCTTTATATACACATTCTGCTTTGGAAACAGTTAATGGCTCCTCACCAAAGATAACCTTCGTTCATGAGGAGAAACACAATCAAAGTTCCTTTCCCCTCATTCCCTCTCTTTTTTCCCCTTCCTTTTTTCCCCATTTCAAACTTATTTTCTTTTCCCTTTTTTCTTCTTTCCTTATTTATTTTTTCTTCCTCTTCCTCTTCTTTCTTCATTAATACTAACATTAGAATATGAATAAATTGTTAAAGGACTAAATTGATTACATTAGCATAATGTAAGTAATTTTCTTCAAACACTATATTTGTTGCTCAGCATTCAAGGAAGTATTAAATTCACCAATAATTATTTTATTTCAACTTCAGTCATTTTAAAGGATCTCAATTTTGCTTTTCTCTCAGCACTTTATGCGAATCAGGTTCCTTGAGCATTTAGCAGTTGAATAGTCCATCACTAGTCACAGTCAGTTTTGAAGATTTGTTAAATGATTTTTAGTGGCAACTTCTTCGTCTCAGCCAAAAAGGTGAAGTATTTCATTCATAAAGCACATTTGGATTTTTCTAGCAATAGTCTTTCTGAAGCTCTCCAGTAAGAACAGAGGACACCTTGTTGCCCGTTCTGTCAAGTCACTTTGCTTATTTTGAATGTCTGTTGCCATTTTGATTTATTTCCATTTTTTCTTCCTGCAGATTTATCTGAAAAACAGAGATTTGTATACTGTAGAAGCCAACAACCCTCGTCAGCTAGTGGAAATTGCAGCCAGAGACATTGAAAAACTTTTGAGTAACAGGTCTAAAGCCTTGGTGGTGAGTACTAATGGCTTAGGTTTCTATTTGGTGTTTTTGAAAAATATTTATTATGGAAACATGCTTTTATTGTTATTTTTGCTGTTTGGGCAGTTACAGCCAGTGATGTGTATAGGACGTGACATGTAGATAGACGGTTCGTGAATTCATGGTAGAAAATGAACTCATTAGTTCATTGGCACAGAGCAGATGCTTATAATATTGACGGACAGATTAGGAACCATGGCCAAGTAACAAATCAAGTTATAAATAGATTGGAAAATATTCCTCTAAGTGACGCACATGAATGTTTACATCTTGAAGATCACTGTACTCTACAGTCAGTGGTGATATTGGGGAAACAAGAAGTAGAGATTCTTAAAGTGTGTTTTAAAAATAATGGCATCTTTGAAGTCATGATGTTCATTTTGGTATTACTACTAACTACATGTGTTGATATTTGGTCTCCATCTTTTCAGTTGCTCAGTCTTTCTTGGTGGTAGCAACTAATTCTTCTCCTTCAGGAAATATGTGTGAATAAGATTAATTTCCATATCTATTCTATTTCTGATTTGCTAATTTAATCTGTATTTCAATCATGTTTTGTATCAGCAAAGCTAATTCTGAACTGTTAGTGTGAAGACCGTGCTGCATTGTAACCTCACGATTCCTCCTGCTTTAAATAAGGAGTAGCTATCTCTTTAAAGTGCTTTTGCCAGCAGTCCTTTTCCGTCACATAAGATGCCAGACCTGGGTAATTGCTTTTTATGACTCCTACTTGGATCACTCCGACTCATATAAGAGTTTAGAGGGCTTTTCAGAAGATACTGACCAAACATGCACAGGAGGATCCGGATGAGTTCATAAACATGCTTTTTACAGAGTAGAGCTATTGGAAATAGGCTTAATGGATGGAACAGCAGACTGGGATTCCCTGAGCAGTTACGTATCCACACAGACTTGCAGATGAGTTTGGCCATGTCATTTAAAGTGAAAGAGAGAAGAAAAGGGGATTAATTCACCTAACTGTAGACATCTGCTCAGCTGGCCGTCCTAAGCTCCCTTTTTGTTCAGTGGAACAAAACAGGCACTTCTGAGTCAGGATTGACCTGGCATGTTCTGAATAAGACTTTAAAATTAGATGAACTACAGCCCAGAAGTACTGACTTCTCTCTTTCTCTATCAGAGGAACCTCAATGTAAATGTCTATACTATAGGTGCGTAAAGTTGAAGGAGATGAGTCCCACCCAAGCAGTCCTTTTATCAGTACAGTTTCACGCAGCTTGAGAATTGGTCTGAAAGTGAAACTGCTGCTGCATGCTGTCCTGAGGACTAGCCTTCTTGTAGGCGATGAGATTTTGCTTAGTCAGTTTTCCGTGCATAGGTACCACAGGAGGTACCCATATTCCTGCCTTTTGTTCTTAGCAGGAGGTCACTCTTCCAGTTCCCATAGCTTCCCCAAAATTCAATGGATATCAGTGTTATGTGGGCCAAAGCTTCTCAGCTTCGGTCAAATGAGTGTAAAATAGATAGGATTTTTTTGCTTGTTTTCCTGTTTTAACTCAGTGGGCAGATGTTTATGTAGCACTCTGTGGACTCTGTATTATTATTGCAAAATATTATAAGTCACTTGCAGACTTTTGTGAACACACCAGTTTTTCCACCATTTTCCCATCAACCCATATAGGTCTGATGTTTTAAAGTTGCAGCCAAATCTTATATTTTCTTGAGACTCAAGGTTAATGTAGGGGTTTGTGTGTGTCTGTGGTGGTTTGGTCTTAAAATTTTAAGAGGAGGAAATAAGTATCTCATGCTTTCAGCTTTAGAGAAAATTCCAGAACAGTTTTTTCTGTGAATGTGGAAGAAGAAGGGTGCCTACTTCATTTTAGGTGAGCCCATGGTCACTTTTTGAAAAAGGTAATATAATTCAGTTCCCCGAAGTAAAAGAAGACTAAATTAGGGAAAGGAGAAAGGATGATCCTTCAGTACAGTTTCTCTCTTNTAGATGATCAGGTCAATGCATCTTCAAGGCTAATAAAAAGTCATTCAGATGTATTGGTGACTTCTGACATTAAAACCAATTTTATTATTTTGGTGTATGTGACTCATGATGTCATTAATGTTGGAGGTTGCCATTACTGCCAGTGCTGTGGTGAATATACAATACTTAATATTTTTAGCTGCATGCCATCATTTCAGGATGCGTATCAGCAAGACTTCTGCATGACATCTTTATCAGTCGTGCCACTTCATTGTAGAGTGAGATTAATCCCCGAAGAGGTGGAAATAACTCCCCCAACACACTTCACACAACTGAATTTGATTTGCCATCCTTTAAATACTGCTCAGTGATGCTTTTCTTTAATGTTGGAGCATCTCTTTTTTTTTTTAATTATTTTTTTTTTTATTGCCTGGGAATCACCAGAATTTACAAATATTAATTACATGATTACAACATACATGTAAGATCCTTTCTGCAGCAAAGTGATTGAAATGATCTATTGAAACATTGCTCTTCTCTAGAAGGACGGAGCTGACTTACAGGTGTCATCAGGTTTCAGATGTTTGCCTTGCCAAAACCTTCTGTGAACTTTGTGTACTTTTAATGTCCTAATTATATATATTTATTCCTAGTTTTATATGTATATAAATATACATATATTTGGTAACCTACTGTGGTTTTTTTAAGCAAGTGATATTTAATTTCTCTCTCTCTATCCCAGTTCAGTTTTTTGCTTTCTTTTTTTTAAAATGTTTTTAATATTTACATACATTTTAAAAGTAATAATCTATCCAAACCATTTTATTCAGAGCAGCTTTCCAGGGGTGGTTGGTCATAGGTGGTTCCTAAGAAAACTTGCTTTTCCTTTTGTATCAAATGTCAGACACAACCAAAGCCAATGCATTCAAAAATGAGTATATCCTGTTAAATTAGTAAAAATGACTCAATGTTTATTAAACTTTTAAATATTATTTTTCTTGTTTGATTAACTTCTGATTTTTGATTCAGACATTTTTCTCAACAATTATCAAGGTTAACTGTTCTGGGGAGTTCTGTCGTTGTTTCCGTAAAAAAATATATTTCTGATGTATATTCATGTACCCAGGGGCTTAGTCTAACTAAAAAAAAGAAAAGAGGAAAAGGCCTAAAAAGCATTACTTAAGGGGAAAAATACCCTTTTATTAATCTCGGTCCTAGTCAGATCTATTTGCTGACTCATATTCTACACGCTTATTAATTTTGGATCACTTCATGTTGCTTTCTTTTGTGCTATCACCTGACCTTAAGAGCTCCTAATGGCTTAGATATTTATACTGGTTTTTCTATTTCTAGTTATCCCGGATTTATATCAGAGCTCTCAATGACTTCTGATTTTAAACCTTCCTCTAGGTTATTTTTATGCACAGGGGACATTCACTTATTATCTCCAGCATCTGAACTATTACTTTCTACTAAGAGAATTTCTGCACCTTCCATGTGTACTTCTCTTTCTTCTTTTTCTCACGCATTTTGTAAACTTTATGTAATGAAGCTGAATTATTTATCTGATATTTAAGTCTTATTAAATCTACTGGGTCACATTTTCTCTGAAATCAGGAGTGGAGTTGAATGGAACTGTTACTAATGACTGCACAGAGGGTTTTACCGTTGGGGCTAATATGACTCAAAGTGTTAATTAAGAGCTGAATCCTGAAAAGAGTATGATGTAAGAAGATCACACATCCTCCAGTCATGCCACGAGGAAGGTGCCAGTTAATGACATTAACAGTGTCATTGTGCAGAGACTAGCATAACCCAGGGATGCCATGAATTTCTCTAGGCATGCTACACAATCAATCTTTGGGCAAGGTTATAATAAGCAAATATTAGTGATGACTTTTCTAATAATAAGTTAGATTCCCCTGAGCTGCAAGATCACCTTTAAGTGAAAAACAACTCTTGCATTCCAAATTATTTTTGTTTTCATGCAACTTTGTGCTAGAAAGCTCTCTAGCTATGACTTATAGGTAAAATTACTTAGTGGTTCTGTGCATTACACACAAAAGGCTTGACTAACATGGAAAAGGTTTATAGGAGGAAAGATTATGATGAAAATCTGGACAAAGATGTCTTGTCCCACCATAAGGACATGAATTTATTATGTGTATGGGTTTATTCTTGGGAGAAGCTTAAAAATGATGGTTAAAATAGGTACCTAGCTGGGGAAGAAGAAAGGGGAAAGTCCTGATCTGAACTCAGAGGGATTTCCTAAGTAGCTATTACTAGAAAATTTTAGCCATAGAAGAAAAAGTTAGGATGAAAAGAAAATGGAGAATTTTCTAGGAATGTGTAGTGGAGGAAGCGAGTGGCATGAGTACCAAGGAGGGAGACAGGCAACAGCCTTGTAGTCAAGGATGTCAAATATTGTCTTGCAGTAGAGCCTGTTCAAATAGTGAACATTTCTTTTTTGGTTTACTGTTGTTTACTATTGCATATTTGCCTGGCCTAACCATACTGAACACACACTATTTCAATATTATGGAATTGCCATATGCGTATCATAGAATCATAGAACCACAGAACGGTTTGAGTTGGAAGTGACCTTAAATATACAGTATGCGTATGGTCCTGCAAGGAGCAGTGAGCTGGACACGATGATCCTTATGGGTCCCTTCCAACTTGAGCTATTCTATGATTCTATGGTATTGTGGGCAAGTTAATATTCTGTCTCTATGTATGTTGCTGAAAGGTGGTGTACAGACTAGCTGTGCTACCATTGCAACCTGCATTTCCAGGTGTGTAATGGAAGATGGGCGGAGGTTTCATGGAAAATGCATCCTTCAGTACCTATGGGCAAAACTTACCACGGTTCTTGGACATTTTTCAGGTACACAGCCTTTCCAAGGATACCAACAGATAGTATGCCTAGCCCGTTAGACAGTCTGGCACCTAAACTGATAATTTTCATTGGAGTTATCCTCTGTTTTAAAGTTCCTATCCCATTCATCACAGCGATAGCTTTCTGGAGCTATGTATTATGAAAGATCATAATCTTTCAGTTCAGATGGAAACTAAATAAAGTAAACAAAAACTTTTCTGTGTACAAGAAAGTGAGGATACTTGTATTTGGAAGATACTATTATTTATTTGATGAGTGTCATTAAAAATGCTGAATAGAGTACCTGATATTGTGATATACCTATAAAATATGGTTTGAGGACTTACAAATATTTTCTCACTGACTGTGTAAAAATAAACACTTTTAAACCCATTAACACATGAGATGGACTCTTTATATATTTCTTTATTACTCATGCAAAGTAAATGAACTTCAGTTTTGCAAAGACCCTAATTCTTGTTGGCACACTTTAAAATCTAAAATTGTAAGTTGTGCTTTTTAGAAAGGCATAAAGTCAGTGCTTTGCAAAAGGCTGTTCTGTTTGTCCTCTATATATGCATTGTGTTATGAGAAAAATGAAGTATGACTTATCTCAAAGCAACATTTTGTGAAGTGCTGCGCACTAAACCAAAGGTGGAGCTTTATTCTTGTGCAGTGTGAAGTTGTTAGTTGTGCAGCCCTTGGCCTTCCTCTGCCCATTTGAGCAGCTCATTACTTGTTAGGTATTGGGGAGCATCCTTCATCTTCTACAGCAGGAAAACCTGCTGGTTTACTCTCTTGCTCATTTTTGCTCTTATATTTCAGTTGAATAGAGTAAGCAGGTTTGGATTTCTCAGGTAACAGAAAATGAAAGTTGAGAGAGAAAATGATGAATAAAGAACACCTACTAACACTCCTTGCAAGCACAGTCTGCAGAAAATTTTGGTAACAGGATCAAAATGTCCTATTTCTTGCTCAGATAAGATACATTTCTGCATGCCTAGATTATTTAACTTTTGGCTACTTGTTTGTGTAATACTTTGAGATGAATCCTACTTGTCCTCCTGTGCAAAATTAAGACGTATGCATGTTCTCCTGCAAATCTTCTTTTCCATAAAGAAATATCTCTTTCTGGAAGCCTCAGTGTCAGTAGCTTATTGTCAAAACTATGTTGTACATTCAGAGTTCAGTTATTAATAAAATTTTGTTCCATTATTGCCCATATGCTAAGACAACAGCGTAGCTGTTTGTGTAAAGAAAACACTCAAGGTCCACTAGAATACATTTCCCTGGAGAATGAGAGACACTCATATGTTCACTGCCAAATTCCTGCTTAATATTTCTTTGTTTTGTTGTAGGCTTATTTGTTTTTGCTTTTAGCTCTTAAACTCTTACATTAAAGTTATTCAAGGTAAGGCACTAGTCAATACCCTTGGCTGCTTGGGTTGTGTGTAGGCAAAGATAAGTTACATGTAGGTTTGCACCTCATTGTCTAGATTTCTTCAGACATCTCAGCCAGAGACATTCTAGCCTTTGTGCCTTGCTTTCTTCTGAAAACTGAGGAAACTGAGTTTCCACGGAAACTGAGGCACAGATTGTGTGCCAGGAGACAGGTTCCCTCTACGTGCTGTTGGGCAATGTCCACGGTGCACAACTGTGTCTGTGAATGAGGAGCTCAGAATGTTTATCTGCTAGTTTAGATGCAATTTCAACACAGCTGTGCATGTGTGTCCAGATCCCTTAGTACTTCCCTGCTCGCCTGAAATAAGGCTTCACTGTCTCACAATACGACTGTGAAGCTTAAATAAACATGTGTTATAACATTTTGGAGATTCCTGAGCAGAGATGCTGTGCACTTTAAATAGAGTTGGGAATTTTTCTGTAGCCTGAAAGACCTATAAAACTAAAATAAACTTGTAGGTGTGCTTGGTACTACTGTTTTTTGGAAGGGATCCAAACCTCTAGCTTGAGTTTTGTTTGGACATCTAAAACCAGCCTAACATCCTTGAAAACACTCTGGGACACCTATCTTCTGGTCTGCTAATCTTAAATTGCCTATACTAACACGATATCTTTCCACTCTTTAAAAATACTCTACAGATAAATTTGAGTTGTCCACCCATTTAGCAGAACTTGCACTGAGCAGCATCTCTTGCTTTTGGCCTCTGTGGCATCTCAGCCACCAGTCTCTTGAGCTCCACTAGGAATTCCAAATAAGCCCGAATAGTCACACCTAATACTGGAGTCCACCACTTCTGCACGATAATTTAAAGATCAGAGCTAATCACTCTGTGAGGACTTGGGCCAGGTTCTCTGGGATTAAAATAGCTGTGTATACATATGGATACACATCTAGATCTGGACACACTTGCACAGGTGTGTTGGATTTGCATCTAAACTATATTCCAGTGTGCATACTGGAAATACATATTTTTCCCATTATCTCCTAATCCAAAAGATAAATTGACAAAACATCTGACCAGAGACAAAGATCTGCAACTTAGTTCTTTTGCTTCCCGTTTAAGTCCTCTGATTACATGGCTAAAGTCCTCCAATCCATAGTATAATCTGTGAAAAAAACATATTTTGGTGCTAACAATTACCCTCCACCTTCATTACCATCCCTCCAAATGCATTAAATCAATTTTTTCTCATTCTCAGGCTGTGAGAATGCCCAGAGTCCTTGCCCTTTAACCTGGAAATTAGGTCATTCTCCAGAAGTGTAATTTGGATCCTTCTAAAATTGAGGGCAATCTGTGATTCTGACTTCTTTCATTATTTTGCAAATGACAACAGGGTAAACACTGATTTTGTCATTAGAAGACACTGACGAACTAGATCTTGAGCTGATGGGAGGCATCTGATGTTTCCTATTAGTTCCTTATACATGGGTGTGATTTCCCACGGAATCAACAGAGAAAGGGAGAGGCCGCCTTTTTACCGTTGAGTTGTGGTAGTGTCCAAAGGTTCATCAAGATAAAATGTCTTTCCCTTCCTCTCTTTCCTAGCTGATTTTAAGAACATAAGCATTGTTGAGAAATGATTTCAAAACTGATTTCAGTACAAAAAGAAGCATCACTCATGTCATGGTAAATTTGTTACTATTTTCTCTTCTATTTTTTTATTTTCAGGTGTTTCTACCTTTTGACTCACTTGCCAGTTAGAGGCAGTGTTAGACAGTTGTACTGGAAAGGACTTGAGTTGGAGAAATTCAGAGAAGGGAGATGAATTGTGGGCAGTCTCCCAGCAAGCAACACTTTTTTTTTAGTCTTTTGTTGTTGGTTGTTAGATGAGAAGCTGGCCATCACAAGGAAGCTGGCAATGGACTCTGTGTCCTGGGTTGTTTACCAAAATAATTTCAGTTCTGACTTCTAAGAAGAGGAAGTCTACATGGATGGAAAAGAGCAAATTAAGTAGAGTAAATTACTGGTCAAACAGATGAACAGAATTTTTTCTATGCATGTTTTTGTGCAGTGTACACAAGTTTTGTGTTATTTATCAAACTTGTTCATTATCCCTTTGTAATTCTTGGGCTGTGGCTGTTTCTTCTCTTTAATATTTCAAAATATTTTATTCTTTTATTTTAACTTTTCATTTCAAGCTGAAGGTGACTCGTGGGCTATAGGAATGTAATGAAAAGATTACACAAAGTGTGTACCAGCATCACAAACTAAATGGCTTTAATTGTGCCAATATCCTACCAGAAAAATACTGACGTTTTGGAAACATAGAAATAAAATAAACTTTTCCCTGTATAAGGACTGTAAGATCATGCATACTATATGTTTTTACATGACAGTATGTCTTGGTTCTTTAAGTCTTTTCCAGTATGTATTTGGTTGAATTTTAAAGAGTTAGGACTCTAGGTCTATTTATATGTTTACTTTTTATATCTCCATCATTTCTCTATATACTGAGTAATTCACTGAGGTGGAAAATTTCTAAATTTTATTTCTGGATGCCTCCTGCAAGTATTCAGAACAGACATTGTCATCTCCTTTTTGCAGCATTAGATTTAGATTTCCGTCCATGACTAGAGCTACTCCAAATAACAGAAATATTTACTTCAGATCTGGCAAGAACTTTGCAGGTGAATTTAAAACTGATACTGCACTTTTAAAACTGGCTTCACTGGAGGATTTGCACACTAGGAAAAAGGTTTTACATATGTTTTTTTAGACTATAGTACTGAATCTGCTAGCCGGTATGAACTTTGCTCAAATCTCCAGATGTAAATGTAGCCTATTTTGAAAGTCAGCTGTAGCTGTTGAAGCAAATGTGTTTTGGAATGACAGCTAGCGAGACATGACACTTACAAAGTCAAACATTTGTGAGCTTGTCCACATGTCAGATGTTGGAATTTGTTTTTACCTGTCTTGCCTTGAGTCTTGTTTTATTAACCAAAATCCAGGTTGTATAGATGCAACATTATGCTTCAGAGGACAGATTCATGTAACTCACATACCTTACAAAGCATCATAAAAGTCTAGAAAAATAAATCAGAGGGCTTGCAATGAAAGTTCTTACAAATATTGCCTGTTTCCATGTTTTTCCTTTCCACTGTGTACTCGATTTGGCTTCTGCAGATCTTGTTTTCCTGTTGACAGATAAACAGGGAGTCATCCCTTCCTCTTCCCATATCCTTATAGATAGACATGAGTCATCATTTTGCTTTTTGTGGACTTAAACTGTATATAGTGCTGAAATGGCATCTAGTACGCTAGCTTAGAGAGACACCTGCTGAATCTCTGTCCTGCTAGCACAGCGCATTGCAGTTAGAGCTTAGAAGTGTGACTGAGATGATGAACGCTAAAAAGAGCGGGTGGCAAATAATATTATTAAATGCTCAGCTCTACACAGTAGATTTTCACTGTTAGCCCAGCTTCTTTGTTGCTTTCACTTTTGGTACGGAGAAAATTAAGGAGCACCGATAGCTGTAGCAGTTCTTTCCCGTTCAATCCCCTTAATATATTCATTTGAGCAAAATCTCTTACAAAATAAATGGCTGTGGCTAATTTTGTTGGAGGTTGTCTTGTTGTTGCTTTTTAAATTTCCTGTGGAGGATTCTTCATGTGTTTATTACAGGCAAGTTCGTTTGTCTAGGTTTATGGATACTGAAATTTCATTTGGGAAAGACGTTCTGCAGGTGCGTAGCCTCATTAAAGCAAGCATTATCCTAAGCTGGAGGGTTGGTGTAGCAGCAGTGAAATGTGAAATCTGGCTCCAAATATCTCTTTTGGTTTCCTCTGATTCTAAAGTAACTTTTTTCAATTTCAGAAGCCCAGATTTAAAAAGAAAACAATGCGACCTTAACCTCTGTTGTTGCTTTTCTTAGATTTGTCCCAGTTTTTGTCTCCAGGGCTTTGCTACCCTTCTTAGCTGAGGCTTACCGTCAGGCAGCTTATTCTGCAGATATTTATGTTTTCCTTGTATGTGCTTCTGCCTGATAGGTGAAGAGATCTTTTTTCTTGCTTATTTCTTGGTCTGATGACTTCCATTCAGATCGTCTGCCCAAGAAGCAAGAAACACATTGATGCATTTACTGGTGGAAGACTGTTTTTCACTGTGGCTAGTTGGAAATTTTACAGAAGAGTGATTTTCCTTGGTAAAACACATATTTTTCAAAATCGCGATATTTCATGCTAGTAGTTTAATTTGCTCAAATTTGTCTGGCTTAATGGAATGTTACCTATCTAAACAGACTGAAGAAGGATGTAGGAGTTCTTGAGCATTGCAACCTTAATGCTGTTTAGCCAACCCTCCCAAGACTCCTAATCTTTCCTTCAATCACTAAGTTTACTTTTTCAACCGCAGCAAAATTGAATTTTAAAATTTTAAAATCCTCTGTGAAACGAAAGCTCCCTTTGTTTGCTGAAAGCTCTATTAAGCATTGCTGAGAAGAATCAAATGTAAGCGGTGTTTTCAGTGGTCTAAACTTGCACACACAAGTTATACATAAACTGTTGTACTGCATTTGCGTACTGTTCACAATTCTCTGAGCCTAGATTTTGCCGATGTGAGGCCTTTTTTCCCAGGTCTCGGATAATTTTGGGACTCTTTCCTGCATCTTCTCATGTCTTTCAGTATCTTTTCTTTAAGAGCATTGATACCTGACTCTATGCACGATTCCAGTATTTGTCTCACTGGAATGCTTTGTACCATTTGTTTGTCTTTTTCTGCACTTCACATATTGAAAGTTCAAAACTGACTGTATTGCTACAGCATCACACTAACTCATGTCGAATTGTTCACCCTCTTCACCTCGTAAATACTTTTCAGGATACCTGTGTCCAAGACACGGTCACTGTTTTCTAAATATGCTAAGAAACCTGTAAATTCTTGGTTCTATTTCTAAAGATACCTTCAACTGTATAAAAACGCATTATCTTTGAATGACATCATTTTAGCCTGTATGTTCTACACTACTTTTTATAATAGCTGTACAGTAAATAAATACCATTGTCCACTTGACATGTATCATGACATGCAGTATCCTGAAATTCACTGTAGGACTGGATAACAGTATGGGTTCAGTAGTATAACAAATTGTTTCCTGAAATATTTGAGTTTTTCCTCAAGCATTTTGGTAGCATGCTTTGTGCCAGTGTTTCAGGCATGTAGCTAATTGGGACCCTCGGGAAAGCATGCAGGTAAATCTGGGGCTCTTCCAAGTAAGCTATAAAGGAATCAGATCAGCAGGGCTTGAATCCTTGGAAACAGCTTGCTGCAGAGCTAGTTGAGAAGAAATACTGAATTTCTGTTTTCGTGAACATGTGGAGAAGATTCAGGTAGTGTGTTCACCTGGCATCTTTCTGTCATAAGTTTTTCTTCCTTACCAGTTTAAGGTGTCCACCTGCCACCTTTATCACATTTTTTCAGGCTTTCTAGTGGAATTTCCGTGTTAAAATGTTCCTTAACAGAGCTTCTGTCAGCCTTCTTTGCAACATTTACTTTTGATGTACTTGTTAGTACAAAAGCCAGAATTCCCCAGGAACCCATCAATTTCCTTGCACCATAAGTCTCTGTGGAAAAGCTCAGAAAGCAGGATATGCTGAAGGAAAGCCGTGTAATAAACTGTTTTGTGCTATTTCCTGAAGGTCTGAATTGCAATTCCTGCCTTTCTGTGATTCAACTGTAAATTTGCTGATAAACAAATGTAAGCTTCACCTGCAAAAACCTTTATTAAGCAGTAGAGGCTGAGGTGCCTCACATGTTTTTTATGTTAATCCTTTTGTTGAATTAAAAGATTCCCTTTGATGCGCAAGCTTCAAGAAAACAAGGTGATGACACATTTTATGAAGTGTCAATGTGATGAAAATATGGTTTCTTCAAAGACCAAGGGCTGTCCAGGAACATTTTTCACTCCCTTTTATGCAGCTGCTTAGCAGATACAAATTGATGCTCTTCAACTAGATTCCTAAAGGGCTCAAATTTACTATATATTTGGATTTGAGTTATGAACTCACATGGAGGTTGAAGTGGTCTCCAGGGGTCTTTCTACAAATATGTTTACATGTCTGTTCTATTGTTCAGAGGGATGAGACTCTCACTGCACTAGCTCCAAAGACTAAAAAGTTTCCAAAGCATGCCTGATTTTAACACACTTGATTGTCCTGGTGGAATCAGAAACACGGAGTCACCTAGGTCAAAATTCCGCCTTCGGCATATGGCCGTGAGACAAGCGCAGGTGAAGGACAGATATATACGTGCTAAGCACAGGATGTCTTACATAAATGCAACTGAAATCCTGTCTGGAACATTGCCATTTAGGTCAGCATTGCAAGATGACACCTTAATTTTCTCGGGATCAGAGAATGAAATCTTCTACTTAGGATTGCTAGCTACAAAGATTTTGTGAGGTTCGGTGTTTTTTTGTGGTTATTGTTGTTTTGTTTGGATTGGATTTTTTGCTAAGTTTTTTTTTTTTTTTTAACTATGTTTCGAAGAAGATTCCATAACTCAAATGGCTGTCTAGGAAATTAGGGATCTGAGATCAAATTTACCTTCAGTCTAAGAAGGTTTATGTTTGTCTCCCACGCCCCAAGAGGAAGGATCACTTAATAACAAGCTAGACAGAATGAAAATACACTATTCTTCCTTGGTTATTCCTCCATCCTACCAGTGCTGAGCCACTGTGTGAGGAATGGGGCATTCATGGAACCAGGAGGGAGGATAACACAGGAGGGCTTGCATCTTAGTTTTTATAGCACTCAGCTAGATGAGAGTAAAATCTTTTCCCATTGGTCTTTATAGAAATTTAATCATCATCATCATCTTCTCTACATTGTAAGACATTTCAAAAAAGTGTGGCAGTTGGTCAGAATGTTTACTACTCATGGCATCTCTGAATCAAGCACTGTGGATGGGTATTTGGAGTGTAAGCAGCTGCTTTTGCACTTCTGCTAATGCCCAAAAGTCAGACATACTTTTACCTAGGGAAGCCCCTGCTCAGATTGTCTGAACCTTTGATGCCAGCAGAGTTGTAAATAAGTAGTCGTCTTTGTTACAACATTGGCTTTTAAGGCTGTTAGAAGTATGGGAAGCAACATTTCGTAATTAGTGCATTTTTGGTTACATTCTCCTTGGTCTTGTTCTAGGCACTTAATGTCTATTTTTTAAAATATTATTTTATTTTTGTCCTTCATATATTATGTCTTTGATACCTTCCATACTGTATTTACAAAGTTCTGATAATATTTTGCGAACAGAAAATCAGTCAGTTTGTTCTTCCAAGTTGATGGACATGGTCATTGGCGAACAATATCACCATCAGTAGAAAATAAAGGGCACCATTTCCCAAGGGAGGAGAATGAATCCACAAGTATGTTTCAACAGTTTACCTTGGAATGTGACTGCCAGAGAAATTAACATTTAGTTAATATAATTTTCAAAATAGTAAAAAAACATCAATATTGATTTGGAAGTGGTCTCACAATTAGAAATCATTTAGAAGCCACTGTTATAGTTGAGTACAGAGTATAACACATTCAGACAAAGTGCAGTGATGCCTAGTTTAGCCATGAGAAAACACAATTTTTGTATAACAGTTCTTTTATGGACTGTGCCTTCCATAAAAAAAGAAGTTTGAGTTCCTGGTGGGGTTCTGGGTGTTTTGGTTTTGCTTGTTTTTTCCTTGGTTTAGGTTTGTTTTTTTTTTTTTTTTTTTTTTTTTTCTTTTCAGGCCAGCATCAGATCCATTCTTTGAAAGCTGAAAGAAATGCATTTTGTGTTTTTAACACCTTGCTTATGTTTAGTTAACAGTGACATCATTGACCTATGTCAAGTTTTTCATTTTTTAATAACAAGAGAAGTTCTGCCAGTCTTAAGGTTCAGTACACCCTGAGATAAAGATTGCTTTTTTATAGAATTGTTTGGGGATTTAATGTATTTTCAATTCACTATTTCTTATTAAAACTTCAATCACCCACCACTTGATTGTAATTAAAACTGCCCTTAGGCAATAAATTTTGTTCTATGCAAATATGACAGGTATAATTATGGAAAATCTAATTGTTCATATATTGCTACTTTTCATGTGGTGTTAAAATACGTGACAAAGTAATTAGATTTTTTTCCCCTTTAAATACTAGAACAAACCAGAACAACAGAGTTTGTACTTTTCCTTGAGCCTGGGTCCGTAATGCACTCCCCTGACTCCATGAATTCTGAACTTATCTCTGGACCAAAGATAAGACGTTGTTGATCTGCGCCCTGTTGAATTAATACAGGGGAAAATGTTTCTGTGCAGTGGTGAACTTACTAAGGCAGGCAGTGTGAAGAAGGGTGAAGGCAGCTGGGTTCCTGTTCTGGAGTAATACGGACAGTACAGCGTTCAGTGGGTCACATGAGGATGGGACAATGGTGTTTTTCTCTAGATTCCTCCCTTAACATCCTTACATCCAGCTAAGGAAGGGTATGCATTTCTTTACCTGTAGTTAACAAATCTGAAATTCATCGGTGGTTATGTTTAAAGAATATTTCCTCAAATAATTCTGTGGTGTGACCTGTTACAGATCTCAGCAGGTTGCACATTCATTATGAAGGGGATTTTTCTGCCCCTGCCAAAAAGCTAGCAGGGAAAACCAAAAGGATCACGAAAATGCTTTAGGTCTTGCCCTCTTGTACAGAAAAACTTTACATAACGCTTCAGCTTCAATTTTTGCTTGCACGCTGGCTTTGGCCGCATTTCTTCTCTGTTGCGCTTTGCGCTGTCTCCGAATTGGTTTGTGTTACAGCAGTAGTGACTCACTAATGCTCAGTCCAGTGTAAAGTACTAAACAGACAGCCTCTGCTGCTAAATTCAGTGGCTATTCCCCAAGTACCCTGTCTGAGTCAGAGCACTGTGGAGCAATAATTTTGTTTTTGCTGGATGTGTTTGGGCGGATGGTGCAGGAGTGGGCGGCTGTAATGCTCTTGTTGCTGAGCAGGCAGTGAGCAATCCCCCTTCACGTTTGTTCTGGCTTTTTTTCCCCCCTCTTTCTTTCCTTTTTTTTTTTTTTTTTCCTCTTAAGGGTTTGCATGTATTCTGGAGTTGTCAGGATGTATTTATCTTTAACCAGGTCTTTAAAAAAATTAATGTGAACGAACAGAAAATGCTGGAGGAGCATGTTTAGCTGTTCCCAAGGTGATAAAAGCAGATTGACTTGAAATCCTAGGGATGAATATTTTCAGGTGGATTGCAAACAGAATCAGCGTTTAGCAACACAGAAGATACTGACGTGTGTAAACTACGTGGCCTCACCAGGCACTTCTTCAGCATTTCCAAACCGGGTTCTCTTCCACAGCATTAATGTCATGTCAGAATTCCCATTGGGTCAGCAGAGGAGTTGTTCCCTGCCGGACCCCCCAGTGATCCACTTTTTCATTTTTTTTCCCTCAAAACCTGTATTCATTTTACTGGTTGTAGGCCAGGAGAAGTAATAACTGAAGAGTATCTTAAGGACATTCTTTTCTTGAGCAATGGAGGGCCATGCAAGTCAAAGATCCATGGCATTTTGCAATTCTAGGAAGAGTATTTCATCTCATGACATATTTAATGGGCTTCAACTCCTTGTAAAAAGACGGTAACATACCTAAATGTAGTCCTATCTTCTTATGTACACTAAAATTTTGAAAATGTTACATATAAATGTGTGCGTGTAATAAATGTACACTGAAGTAACTTCAAATTTAAGGCTATAATCTGAAAAAGTTTTCATTAAGAATATATTTCTGTTTTTTTCTCCACAAGTAGAAATCCAGATGGTGTCATTTTACCTTTAATTATAATTTTCTATTCCTTCTGATTTTTCTATATATTTTCTCTGTACCCTGGGTATTACAACCTCAACTCTTAATTTTCACTATACAGCTTATTTTTAGGCTATCATTTTCTAAAGTCAATGTTCGCTACAACCAGTAGCTGCTCGTTGCAGTGAGCCAGCTGCATTTCCTAAGAGTGTGCTAAAGAGGTGACTACAGAGGATGAAAATGAGAAAAAAATAATGTTACAAACTACAAACTGTGGTGCAGCATAACTATAATCATGTACCATTGTAGCTGGGAGAGTGGAGCACAGGTACTGTTATAAGGTGCTTTAACTTTTTGATTTCATGTATTTAACCTTTTAATGAAGCATGTTATGCTTTTAACTGTTCTAGTATTTTATAAAAAGGCTTTCTGTATATGCAACAGATTCTTATAAGATACATATTTGCATAGATAATCATTGCTGCATTGTAGGTAAAGCTTATGGCTGCAGGCATGCTCCTGATTTTGTGCAGAATTAAGCATGGATTTAGTATTCAGCATGTAATAGTATTACTGACATTTTCTTCCTTGAATCAAAGTCTCTAGTATGATTCAGAATTTAAAAAAATGTAAAAATATGGTATTAGTGAATCTAATAATCAACATCATGGACACACTGAATACAATCATATTCATGTGGTGCAAAGAAACGGTACATCGTCTGGTTTATCCTGGATTTAGAACTTCCACTAGTTTCTCAATGAACTATTGTGTTAAATACGTACAACATTTCTAACCATGTATGTCTGCCTGCAGTTTGAGTATTTCCTGCTTAGGAGTACTTTGTCCGTATTCACTTAGTTTAGATACAGTTATGAAATTTAAGTTAAGCTGCTGCAAAGACTCCTCATGTAGGAGACCCCATTGGTTTTAATGCTAAGGATTTGGTATTTTCCAACTCAGCTATCTTGAAAGCAGGTGGGGATATTTTGTATATAAATATTAGTGCTATTCAAAATTACCTTTCCTGTTATTACTAAATTCCACTCTCAGGATAAGAGAGGGATGGGGGTATGACATGTCTTTGCTGCAGTCAGGCTTTCTACAGTGGTATTAAAGGAGTTTACCTCGGATGGAACTAGTGCTACTTTAGTCTTGTCAGATTGTTGGGACTTAAACTGAACTAGTGGTTCAGAATTGTGTTTATACGTATATATGTGTGTGTATATATATATATATAAACACATTCTTTAGAACATGTTTGAGCTTTGGAAACTTGCATAAGTTGCTATGAAAGGCTCATCAACTTTGTGCTTCTCTGCTCTTAACCACATCACAACACAATACTGTGCTTTTTTTTCTTTTTTTTTTTTTCTCAGTTCTTAGTTATAGTCTGGATAGCCTCATGAATTATTAGTAAAATTCTTGGTTATGCTGTTTAAATTAAATATTTCTGTTAAGATGTCCTCGTTGTGGTCTCAGCTGCAACTATAGCTGCATCAACTATTGGCCATGGATTAGAATTTGTAGGAAGGACATGAAGTGGCAGAGATGTGGGAAACACCGGAGCTTTTGCAGGATGCTTGACTACATGCTCTGATTTATAATTTAGCTGTGAGCTATGTTCAGTTCAGCAGGGGAGCTTTTCTTCCTGCGGTTCCATCGAGATCTCTTTGTGTCAAGTTACTCTTGCACAGTGACTTGGATGTTGTTCCTACTGGCATGCTACTACTGCACGCTTTCAACAGAACGTATTTTCACAGTGGCCTCAATGCCCAGAAAAGACTATTTTATTCTTCTTTCTGGGCTCTCTGATACTCAGCATGGTCACACAAACATTATACTGCTAATTGCTTCTTTACTGACAACTGTTTGTCAGCTTGGAAACTACGGAACTCCATCCCGTTACATAGAATTAAATTAATGGTAATAAATAGCTGCATAATTGGAAGATTTTTTACTGTGTCAGAGTAAACTCCCCTATTTTCAAATTGCATCTAATCTCAGCAAAAGTCTCTGGTATCTTTTTGATATGTTTGAGTAAGGATCAAGCAAGCGACTGGGGAAGGTGATAAATGTTGATGGAACCAAGTTTTCATTTTGTTCCTGTAAGCAGGGTGTTTAGATGGAGCAATGTTTATATCAACAAGTACTAGAGGTCTTTCTGCATCTGCAAAAGTCTCCGATGTTATGAATTAAAAACTTTAATAGTAAACTATCTGACTTTGTAAGTCACTTAATGCAAGGGAAAATACTGATGTCTAAAAAGGTTAAACATAGAAATACAAAGTTTAAAAAGTATTGAAGTTAAACTTTTTTTTTGGTCTGCAGTGAGAATCATTGCAATATCTACTCTTTATAATAATGGAATAAAAGTCTAGGCTCTGCTATTTTTCGAAGCAATTTTTTTATCCGCAGTTGTAATGGCTGTGATAAAAATGGAGCACTACAGTAAAAGCCACTGGGAAACATTTATGATCAGCAAATAAATTCCATAGGCAAGGGCTTGGCAATTGCTCAGAAACTCTCTGTAGCTGCTTTCTCAGCCCCATGAGCAGTTTTGTGAGGAAGTATTTCACAGCAGCCCACAGCATATTAAAGATAGGGGACTCAGATAACCCAGCAAAGACAGGAAGACTACAGATACTTTTCACTTTTTCACAGGTTTTCAAAATGAAGACTGATATGCCAACTGTGTCAGTACTCGTGCTCCCGGTGAACCATTGCTATGTCATGGAGTCCAAGTGAACTGTGTGTCATATATATATATATTGCCTCTGCATTACATTTTAGAGCTGCATGCAAAAAAATATAAATCCCTGACAAGACAGGCCAGTAACAGGTTCATTTTTATAGCATTCCCCGTAAGCAATCCTTGAGGTTACTTTGTTTATGCTATCTATTAAATACTGAATACAAAATGAAAAAAAACCAAAGAGTATGATTCATTTTGCTTAAATTAAGCTTTATAAAAGAAGGTTGCCTAATCTGAGCTAGGAATGTAGGCTTCCTCTGTGCCTGATGGAAAATAGGCCCTGCCAGAGTAGAGTGGAAGATTCATTTCACTCTCTTTCAGTCCCTTCAGTGCTATTTCCTCTTTTGGAGCAGAGAAAAACGTGATCTTTTTAAATTTATTTACAATGTAGCTCTTTCTTGCTCATCTACCTTGTGGATTTTTTTTTTTTTCAATGCCAGCAGTGACCTGCAATCCTTTTGCACCACCTGCAAGCCCTTATTCTCCTTGAAAAGCTCAAGCTCCGATATGTTCACATATAAATACTAATTCTTTCATGTATTTGGCAGATTTTCCAAATTGACAAACATTCAAAAATGGAGCAGATCGAAACATCAGGCTTCTGACTGATCTGCAAAACACAGTTTTCATTAATATCTTGATAGGTAGGGGGCATCATTTACACCTGTGTAACCCTCCCTAGGCTCAATAGTTTTTCAGAATAATACGTTCCCCTATCATTTGAGAATCAAAGTTGTAAAATCCTGTCAATCAGATATCAATTTTGGCACTGGCAGAACCAAAGGAAGCATTCTCTCATGTCCTTCCTCGTTGATGAATAAAGATGGTGCTAGCTACAATGGATCACATCATTGTCATCTGCTTTTGGCTCAACTGAATGTGCTACTTATGTGTAGGTCTGGCTCAAGGCACTTTTATGATGAGATCTTTGGACTTCCTGGGAGTTTTTTTTTGTATTTATTTATGTGAAATCAACCATTTGAGGTGGATTTAGGAGACAGAAAAAGGTAGCTCAAATCTGGTCATCTTCCCTGTAAGCTGCCAAAGTGTTGAAGGATGATGAAGAATGGGGAGGCTGATTTCCCAGAATAGGGTTTTATTCTGAAATTCCCTACACATCATTTTCAGGCAATCTCCATGTAAGAGGGTTCACCTGCAGAAGCTGACAAGAAGGGCCAAAAGCCATTTACCACGATGGAACAGTTAGATATGCAGGAAGTTACAAAAAGGGATTTTTAAAGTGCAGAAGAAAATTAGACCTCTAATGCCTTCATTTTCAGTTGGAGGATGGCATCTGAGCTCTTCTTATGCTTGTGTATATATCACCAGATGTTTATCCTCAGAATCACAAATTTTGGAAATCCAACCCATGCTGCCTCCCAGTAAGCAGTTCTCGTCCCAAAGCATGCAGAATTTATTCCCATATCAGAAATATTAACAACTTGTATCAATTCGCAATTGCATGTTAATTAAGTGCATGGAACCACTGGATATATCGTGAACCACTGATACTACCTGTGGCATGTGTTATCATTTGAGAGGCAGGGTTAGCTCCTGCCGAGGATTTTGATTTTCAATCCCTCTCTGACGTCGACTTGTTTCACTGTGTGGGCAGAGCAGGGAAACATATTGAACAGATGTTTTGGTCTGAAAAGGCAACAGACAACCAGACACCAAAAATACGCACACAAACACAAGCAAGGAGCATTCAGCAGGGATTCAGCTATTTGAATTGGAAGGGATGAAAATATCCATCAGGCAACTACAGCAACAACTACATCATATGTAAGAAAAAAAAAAAAGTTAATTCTGTCTGGATCTGCCTGCATGAAAGGAACTTAGCTAATAGCAAATGAAGCTCTTTAACTGTGCCGTGAGCCATCTAGCTATGGCAGAGACGAAGGAAATTGGAGAAGGCTGCACTGCCATACACTAATTGATTTGCACGTCAGACCCTGGGGAGTTGCTCTTGAGGCCATGTTCTAGAAGCCAAAAAAATGTATCCATGCTAATTGTTAGTGTCCTCAGATGAAGGCTGTATTTCAGTGAAAAAGAAAGTAAAACAATGTGTAAAGGACAAGCTTAGTAAGTAGCAAATGAGTTGTAAATTAGGTGACATTTTAATGGTTTTGTCCTTCTCCCTGTTAGCCAGGCTGTGATTGCTATGTCCCTGTGAGCTGGACGTGCTGTGCTGCACTGACACCTGTAGATTGGTCAGACTGCCCCAAATTAGCCTAAGGGACATCATGTCATCCTTCTTGTTCAGAGGGAGAGGAGGTAGGATTGACCTCCATGTTCATAACCAGAGCAAAGCAAGTATTTCTAGCTGATTTTTTTCCTGTTTTTTTTTCTCTCTATTTTTCTTTCTTTTTCTTCTCTGTGTTTTTTGTTTGCTGGGTTTTTTTAGTGGCTCTAATAACATACAAATGGATATTCTCTAGCCTGAGGACTGTATTTCTGTCCTACACCATTTGCATTTTTCAGATTGCTCAAAATAACTTTACAGAGTGGATATGGGGAAAATAAAGTCAATAATGTCATTTGGATGTTTTTTTATTTTAGGGAATAGAGAGGAGAAATGTCATGTTCCCCTGAATGTGGACACGGGTTATTTTTTTTCTGTGTCTAGTATGAGCTTATAAAATTGTAGAGGAGGAACCATACTTTTCACTCCTGTGAAAATGACATCTAATGATTTCTGTGGTTTCTGAAAGCCCTTAATACCACAAGCTGCTAACTGTTTTAAAAAAATGAAAGTTGTTATCACTGTAGCAATTCATGTTTACTTTTCACAATCTTATATAAAAGTGAAAATCCTACATGTTGCTTAATTGAAGCAAAGATCTGCGTTGTGGGAAAAAAAGCAGGCCTTTACAACACCAGAGACCTTCAGGTAATTTGTTTACCTTCTGTTCATGGGAGTCAAGGAGCACTGTTATCGTTAAGAGGATGAAGTACATTCAGGCAATTGAAAGAACAGTAAGATGCCAATTAAAGAAGTTACAGAAAAATGTCATGCTGTGTCCTTTTGTTCAAGAGAGGAATTTAACCTGTAGTCATTTTTACAAAAGTAAAAGTCACACGAGAAATTTATTTTGTAAATATAGGAGCTTAGTAAATAGAGAATCCTGTGGCAGAATGCAGAACACCTGATCCTTACACAACAGTGGTTTTATATATCAATGTCAATTTAAATATAATTAAAATTTTCCTCAGGGGTGTCGTGGTTTAGGCAAACTGCCATAAAGGGAGAGATGATACACAAAAGAGAAGCCAGAAACATGGGCTGAAAACAAAGAAGAAACTACACAAGGAGATAAACAACAGAGGTGAATTTGGGTAGAAGCAACAGTTAACTGGTGTGTAAGCAGAGCAAGATGAGACTTGAAATAGGCAAAATCAATCCAAAAAGATGAAAGAAAAAGAAGAAAACACAGTAGAAATTGATTATTTTTTCCATGTTCATTTGATCCTTGTGTTCTGTCTTTTATAATTGATCAGTAAACGATTCTTTATTAACTTTTCACTACAGGTATAAAGATTTTATGATTAGGTTTGTGATCTTGAGCTTGGAGAGAAAGCAGACTCAGGGCTGTGTCCATAAATCTTAGCAAGATGGGCTTGAGCTGGGTGAGAACAGACTACAAAGTAATTTTTGTTGTGGCATCGGGGAGAGGACTTGGTGATGGTTTTCCTGCAGATTAGCAACCAAGGGATTTCTGAAGCCTGCAGAACGGAAAGCGTGAACAGCTACAGTGAACAGTTGAAAATCTGGTGTTGACAAACGAGCACCCGAATAAACCACGCTTTGCACATCAGAAAGACAAGAGGGGGCACAAAACATGCTGATTGACTCCACTGATGTAGCCTTCACAGTGGAGGGTGGAAGTATCAGGAAACTACGTGTTTTCTGCTGGCATAGGTATTCTCTGCATTGATGTTTCTCTGAAATTGAGGAAGAAACTCAGTTTTATACCCTGTAGGTTATGCATTTTTTATTTAGTTTCACCATAATTTGAACACTAAGTCTAACTGAATATATTCCGAATACACATCAAAACCTAAATCTGTCATGAAAAGAGACAAAATAAGTGGTATGGCAGTACTAAATTTGTAGAACAGAAAATGTCATTAACAGTGAGTGAGCCTTTAGGACATTAATTAGGTTTAGACCCCTTTAACAACAGACATCAGACACCCCGCAAGCTCTTTCTTTCAGTAAACATATTTTGAAGAGGAAGCATATTTTGAAGAGGTAAGAATTGGTAAAAATTGGAAGCCTGATTTGCCATCTACTAGGCAGGACCTTGATAAACTGCTTTCTACTACAGCTTATACGAAGGCTGTGGTAACAGAGACTAAAATATTGCTTTAAATCCTGTCTTGGCTTATCTGGATTTTGTGACTTACTAAAAGCTAGTAACTCATTCAAGGCTGAGAAAGTCACTGCTAGAAAAAGCAATAAAATATTAAACATCATAGTCTTTTATTGATTTCTGAAGCGAGGACTGATTCTATAAGGCTTCATCTCCTACAGATAAATGTTACCATGATTTGATATTTCATAACAGTGGGCATATTGGTCCCTCAAGGGAGACCGTATTGTAGGGAAACGTAATTACTCCAGCTCATTTCTTGCATTCACTTTTTTTCTGAATTCAGGGAAACAAAAGGTCTTGATTGATTCAGAGCTGAAGTTAAAAATCTGTTGGAAAATTTAAAATATAGAAACACAGAAATATGTTAACAATATTATGGAGACACAAACCACCAAAAGTTGTCAGTGGGGCTTAAGTCCAATTCACCTTTAGTATTTAAAAAAATGATTTCAGAAGTTTTGGGTTTCTGGAATTTTGTGAAAGATGACATTACTTCACATGTCAGACTGAACTACTTGTGCTCACAAATCAGTGGAACTTACCTTAACTAGATATAATTTGTTTCACTGAACAGTAAGGATATTTAGTGAATATGAACATGACCGTGTACTGTCTGTTGTTTTAATGCTCATTTAAAACCCACATAGTGGGATTTGTGCTTCAGTCTCTCCCTCATGATTAGCTGAATAACCTTTGTAAAGAATAACACTTTGCAAAGAAACTCTGGTTTCTGTGATACCAATGTCTGTGTGTGAGCGAGTTGTCTGTGCAAACTTTGCAGGCAGTGGAGAGAAGCAGCCTTTTCTAGAGCATGATTCATTTGGTCCAGTTTAGATACGTACCTGTAGATGAGATAGAGAAAGTCTGGACTGCCCCAGGTTTAGACCACTGGTCAGATGACTCTCACCTTCCCTGTTTGCCTCCTTCTCCCTTTTTCCCCCTTTCTCTTATACTAACGGATTGTAAATCAGAAAGAGGGGAAAAGTATTGATGGGGCATTACTACAGCCCCAAAGTTTAGGAATTATCTCTAGTTTCTGCTGCTTTTCTTTGTATACACACAGGGGAGGTTATAGGAACAGTACAGATGAACCAGCAAGTAAGTCTAAGTGTCTTTCTATATTAGGACCCCTCATGAGGGTTTATGGGGACACGGATGATTATCAGGCCCAGAAAGTCACGTTTGATTTGTTTAGGCCTATGGAAACTTGCCTTGCCTGTTGGGTACTGGTTTTTAATGCAGTTGGTATTGGTTATTATTATTATACCTACTTTGTTAAGGGTGAAAAATGAGATCTGATGCCACAGGTGTTGGAGCCGGGTTCTTGGAAAGTAACACTGATACAAATTTTGGCTGATTTGTTTAAGCAGTGCTACACTAAGCAAGAGCTCATGTTGTGTCTTCTAAACCCACTGTATTGCTTTGATCCTCGTTTGCAGTCTGATTAGATGCCATCTAAGGAAATTCCAATGTGTAAAATATTACATGCCTGCTGAAGCAATAGTTTTAGGGCAAACCTCATTTTATCACAGAATAATAGAATCATAGAATAGTTTGAGCTGGAAGGGACCTTTAAAGGTCATCTAGTCCAACCCCCCTGCAACGAGCAGAGACATCATCAGAGCCCTGGCCAAACTGACCTTGAGTGTTTCCAGGGATGGGGCATCTACCACCTCTCTGGGAAACCTGCTCCAGTGTTTCACCACCCTTATTGTAAAAAATTTCTTCATTATATCTAGTCTAAATGTACCCTCTTTTAGTTTCAAACCATTATCCCTTGTCCTATCGTAACAAGCCCTGCTAAAAAGTTTGTCCCCATCTTTCCTGTGGGCCCTTTTAGGGCTGCAATAAAGTCTCCCCGGAACCTTCTTCTCGAGGCTGAATAAGCCCAACTCTTTCATCCTGTCCTCGTAGGGGAGGTGCTCCATCCCCCTCATCATTTTGGTGACCCTCCTCTAGACCAGTTCTGACAGGTCCATGTCTTTCCTGTGTTGAGGCCTCCAGAGCTGGACACATTACTGCGGGTGGAGTCTCACCAGAGCGGAGTAGAGGGGCACAATCACCTCCCTCGACCTTCTGGCTATGCTTCTTTTGATGCAGCCCAGGATGCAATTGGCCTTCTGGGCTGTGAGCACACATTGTCGGCTCACGTTCAACTTTTCTTCCACCAGTATCCCCAAGTCCTTCTCAGCAGGGCTGTTCTTAATCCCTTCATCCCCCAGCCTGTATTGATTCTGGGGTGTCCTGATTTGAGGTAAAACAGGACCAATTTTATTCACTAACTTTGCTTCTCAGCTAGGCTTCTTCTAACTACTGAAATTAACAGCATATTGTGTAGACACTGTTCGCTCTCAGAGTGACAAGACCAATGCTTATAGCTGATGCCCAGGCATGGCATGCGGAGAGGCTCTTGCTTATACTTATTGCTGTAACAGCCAAGGCCAACCAACTTTGTTGTTTGCCACGTTGGAGGGTCAGAAGTGGAAAAGTGCAGTGGGGTCCCACCTGTGGGGAGGAGCGGACAGGACAGGTGACCCAAAACTGACCAACAGGGTATTCCATCCCATCTGCCTCATGCTCAGTATAAAAGCTGAGGTATCAAAGGGTCAGCTCTTCTCTTTTTCCTCTCTTTTTTTCTCTCTCGCTCTCTTCTCTCTTTTTCTTCACTTCAGTCGTCTGCCTTTGGTCCTGATCCCAAAGGCAGATCCGGAATCTAGTTCCCGTCCGTCACTGAGTCCAACCTGGGACTGCCCCAGTGCCAGCCGGTGTCGTGATTGTCATCTTGGGAGCGTGATACGGTTTTATATATATTTCATTATTTCCTTTTATTTTATTATCAATATCTCGTTAAAGTAGTTTAGTTCCTTCTAAACTCATAAGTCTCTTTTTCCCTCCTCTGCCTCTCTCTTTGAAGAGGGGTAGAGGGGAGCATCTGTCGGTCCCATCTGGGGTCCCCAACATCCCCAGTTGCCGATTTGGCCTAAACTACAACATGGGGCTTGCCCTATCCCAAGTGCAGGATCTTCCACTTGACCTTGTTGAACCTCATGAGGTTCACACAGGCCCACTTCTCAAGCCTGTCCAGGTCCCTCTGGATGGCATCCCTTCCCGCCAGCGTGTCAACTGCACCATTCAGCTTGGTGTCATCTGCAAACTTTCTGAGGGTGCACTCAATCTCACTGTCTATGTCATTGATGAAGATATTAAACAGTACTGGTCCCAGTACGGATGCCTGGGGAACACCAGTTGTCACCGATCTCCATCTGGACATTGAGCCGCTGACTACTACTCTCTGGATGTGACCTCATGCACCAAAGAGTCCACCTATCAAATCCAATTCCTCATCCACCAAAGAGTCCACCTATCAAATCCAATTCCTCATCCACCAAAGAGTCCACCTATCAAATCCATATCTCTCCAATTTAGAGAGCAGGATGTTGTAGGGCATCGTGTCAAAGGCCTTACAGAAGTCCAGATAGATGGCATAGATATAACATACTTATAAAATAGTTATAATATAGTTGATCAAAGAAGTAAATAAGGAGACTGCTAGAAGAGCTTTTGTTTGTTTGTTTGTTTCCAAATAAGCTATACAAATGTAGCCTATTCTTATTGTCATTAGAGATCTCAGGGCACATTTTGTAAGACCAGGACACTTCAGTAACTTAATGTAGTCAACTAAGGTAAATTCCACTTTAGGAAATTGGACTGTGCTTACTATTCTAATCATTCCTGCAGTTCTGAATAAAAAAGTGTATCTTTTACCTTTTTATCTACCCTAAATAATGGCATCATAGTGTATCATGTTATGGCTGTAGGGTTCAAAACATTTTCTGCCGCAGAAAGTAGCTGTATTTCAGTAGTCTGTAAAAATTTTTTTTTGTTCTCAAAGGGAAGGACTTATAAACCTGATGTGATTTATTTCCCATCATAAGACAGAGAATGTACTGTTGTATGCTCCTGTTATTAGTATTGCAGTTGTTTTTTAATAAAGATGATCCTGATAAATATTAATCACCCTCTGTAGACTTCACCTCTCATATACAGTTCCCACTGCTGATCGTAAGAGCAATCCAGTGGGTCCAGAGCGGTAAAGGTTCCTACAGCACTGTGAGAAAATAATCAGACTTGCCTTTGACGTTTAGCTGTATATTAAAGGAGTGAATAGAGTAGAACTGATTAAATAAGTGAAATACTTGTACAGAGCCCGAGTCACAGAAGGGCATTAAACTGCAGTACTGTGCAAACGTCATTAAATGCTGTGTCTTTATGTGACTCAACGCTGATGAGATGTTCCCCTAGCTGTCTGTGATTTGCCACTTTGTGCCATTGAGAGTCTTTGGCCTTTCATCAGTTAAACAGATTGAAGTGTTGCCTTTGGAAGATAATTACAGGTTCTCAACGAAAATGGCAGAGTTAAACCCTGCTAGATGGTACTTGTCTCGCTGGAGAGAGCACAAAAAGCACACACAGGCCATGGGTTCTCTGCAGAAGGGCCCCTGCCTGGGATAATGATACAGCTCCGTGTAAGAATGATGGATCTGGATAAGAACCTGATGGGGGAAATGCGGTTTTACCTTATGTGATCAGCTGTGCTGGCCTTTCCAGAAGAGCAGCAGAGTTGAGAAAGAAATGTTGAACTACAGGCAGCCTTTGCCAACTCCCCCTTTCGGGGGGGGAACTGTGCATTCCAAATAACTCTGGCGAAAGGGGGATTTGTTGACTTGGAGACGTTCTGGGAAGTATCCAAAAGTACTGCATTCTCCACTACTCTTTCAGAAAGCTGCTCTGAGAGATACAAGCGTCTTGCTGGAGGTCCTTTGTAAATTCTCATGTTTAATTAACATAGTAAGGTTTACATTGCTGCTTAATTGGCATTGCCATTGAGAATGTCTGCTTGGTGGTTAGAACAGCGTGTAGTGCTTGTGTCTGAGTATATGCCTTTGTTAAAGCCTGATTTGTTATTGTTTGCGTGATCACACTCTACAGGGATATGGTTACTGGGCCAAATCTTCAACTGATGAATATCAAGATAATTTCAAATGAAATGAATGGATCATTCCTGACTTGACCCATAAATTGCAGTGAATATTAGAGTTGATGTACGGAGGACTGACTACTTTCAAAGCTGCGTGAAGGTCTTTCTGTATTTATTATTATCTCATTAGGAATTAGATCTTCAAATCAAAAAACCCTGCAGATATTCTATTTATTAATTTAAGAGGAAACTTCATTTTATGTTTTCAATATTTCTTACAATTTGTGAGTGGACGATGCAGGGTAATGTTGAAAACCTGTTGCTGCCACAAATGCAGAAAGTTAGAGAAACTTTCAAGCTGCAAGTGCATAGCTTTCATTCTGTAAAATTCTGTTTAAGATTGAGTATTTGTCTACAGATTAATATATATCAATCATTTACCAGCTCTGTTTGCTTTCAGAAAGCATACATGAATATAATATGAAAGAGAAATTAATCACTACAGAAATTGCAAGTACACAAATAGAGAGTTTGAGAGCCAATGATTAGTATTTTTTCAAAGACTGTTAAAATGCAGGAGGGACAAGGAAAAAAAAAAAAAAAGCTGAGAAATGGAATCAAAAGAATCACTGCCAAGATGAGTTGGTTGCACATTTCTGGTAGGAATGCTGGCGAAAGACTTTTTGCTTCTGGAGAGACAGACGAGAAGTTCCCTTTGTGACAATACATCAGATGGCAGCAAAATCACAAGCAATCTGATTAGTTTGAAAAGTTGTCAATTTTCACAGACTTTCTCTTCAGGCAGGGAGCACTGATGGGTTTTGTGTGTAGAAGACAGATGTTCTCTTTACAGTCTCTAAGCGAGATAATAAAAGTTTCCTGTCTTGCCAACCTGCATTGGAGCAAACCCAAAAAGAGATAATAATGTGCTGCCAGTGCCACTTCTGGTTCTTTTGTACCAGATATGGGAAGGCAAGAGAAAGGGGAAGCTAAAAATAAAAACAGATACAAAGGCCTTTGTGCTACGTAACTGTGTTTGTGCTACAGAAGCCTTTGCTTCTCTTATTTTGTAATGTTACATATCTCACGTATAATTATTTTGAAGTAAGTGTGATAAAAAAGTTCGTTATGGACGAATATGCAGCAGCATATCAGGAGAAGAAGACTGGGCAGTAAAAACAATCTCTACTCTACTCTGAAATTGTTTAGCAAGGGTTTTCAACTGACAAGATGTTAGATCAACCTGAAATAAAGAAAGTGCATATGATAAAAGGAGAGGAGGGGAGAGAAAGGGCAGCATTTAGAGCCAGACAGTGCTAATTGGTTTGACTTGGCAATGAAACATTTGTATTCAGAAAAGAGTTAATGCCATTTTAGATCAACACCTAATGTCGGCTCAGCTCAAGCCTTGAATCTAATTACCTTAGAATATTTTTGGTTGAATTCATATCTGAACCTCCAGCATTAGGATCTGTTTCCATAGGTTTACTTTTGGGTTGGAGCCAAAACTACTGGGAATATGTGGTCTGGAGTCTCATTTGGGCTCATGCTGCAGCTAACTAGAGCAGATGTCTTACAACATGCGTGCCTCAGGTTTTCAAAACTTTTGTGTAAAGATGTGGTTGTATGCAATTATTATTGTTTGGGGCTGAAATGTTGACATTAAATGAGTTCTGAAATTAGCAGAAAGTTTAACATTTCTTAATTTGGAGTTAATCTCAAATTTGAGAAATCTCAAATTGGAAATCTGGTACTGGCTTAAGCATCTTGTCAAATAAGAGGAACAGGCACCAAATTGCCACTCCAAGCAATGTGGGAACATTCTGAAAAACCTTTCAGAATTAAAGAATTAAAACAAATTGAAAATCACTGGACACATGAGAGGTCATCTGATGTTAATTCAGGCCTTTGCGTCTCTTGCCTCTTCTGTAGCTTCTATAGATTTTAGATCGTAACATCAGCTCAAGGACACAGGAGATAGAAAAGACGATGAAGACAAAGTTGCACACACGATGCTCTGCTTCTGGAATTCCTATGAGGCTAGATGAATCCAACTGAAAGAAAAATAAAAGCCAAATTTGTAGGTTTTATTTCAACACAGCAGGATAACAAAAAAAATGAAAAAGCAACATATTGTCAGAGAACTTTACAGTCCCTCAGCACATAGCACTGTTCCTCTGAGAACAACAGAGGCACTTTTGGGGACATTTTGTGGTAAATTTCTCAACAGTACTTAAATCTTATTTGTCAAAAGTGGTTTGAAAATCTTGAGTTTGTCAACTTGCTATGTGACTTTAAGCTCTGCAACAAAAAAAAAGTGATGCAGAGTTTCTGCAAATCTTACTCTCTTGAATTGTACACTCTAAAATTTGTATTTAGTAATATCACAGCAAAAAGCTAATTTTGCCATCTTGATTAAATCAACCTTCTTTTAGAATTAAAAAAAAAAATCAGTCTCATACACAGATTTAGATGGAGTATGTACCCCGAAATCTTTATTGCTGCATTAAACTGGGTTGTATCATATGCAAAGCATTCAGTGGGAAAGATTAGAACCTGTGGCCTTTCCTACGGGCATGATTTTAATAGCAAAAATAGATTTTTTTCTCTTTGATTAACTTACTTAGAAATTCTGACTGATCAATTGGGAGTTTAGGAAGAAGTAATTTAGCAGTCAGCAGTAGCTTTTAATTAATTCTGCATCAGTGTCTGTTGATTTGCATTACTGACAAAATGTAAAAATTGTTTTTCAATATCAGTTTTTGACACATTCATTATGTGTATGTTTCTTCTGGGTTTTTCTGTTTGTTTTGATCTTGAAAGCTATTGATTCATTGATCATGACCACAGTAGCATTTAAGGTGAAAAAACAAATCCAGTCTTTAAGCATCAGCTTCCATCTGTGTCTTGCCATAGAAAATTTCTCTTTATGCCAGGCAACGTCTTAAACCAGTCGGTCCTCTGGAAATCACTCAGAGGTTGTCACTCTCCAAGTTAGCAACTTTACTTCACACAGATCCTTGCTCACAGCAGATTAGTGAAGCTTGGGAATCCTGAACTCTCTTTAGGGCTGTGTAGGGAAATGTTTTCTTTTAGGTAGAAAGTCTTCTGCCTAATTACGGCCAAATACAATTGCTACTAATCGTTCTGCTCTGCTTGTCCTTATTTTTTTTCTCTCTCCCCCTTAACCTGCTTCCTGATTATATTCCTGTTTCCCAGTGTAGAAAGTCCTGCCTTTCTCTTTTATGCTGCTTATCCTAACCTGAGTCCTCCTGATCAGGAAGAACCTCCAGAGGTTTCCTCCATCTGCTTCTATCAGCAGTTCCAAATCTTCCGTCTGGCTTCTGTTCTTATCTTTACCTTTTTTTCCTAGGCTTCTGTCAGTTCCCCTCTTTCTTGTCCTAGATATTTCAATCCTTTCTAGCCACATACTCTGAATCTGTTCTCCCTTGGTACCCTTGACCCTTTGGTCCTACATTTTTCTTTGTGCCACTCCCAAGCAGCAGTTAAATGGTGAGAATGCTATCTGTTCCTCTAAATGCTGCTTTGAAAGGTAGACCTTTTCGGCTCTTCTTCCTGAGGCTGAATAATTTATAGATTAAATATTTCTGCCATATGCCAAGCACATCTATGTCACAGTGTCTATCAAATCACAGAAATGTTAGTAGGAAGGGACCTCCAGAGATCATCTAATCCAAGCTCCTGCTCAAAGTGGGACCGTTGCCAGCACTACAACCAGGTCAGCCACAGCATTAGCTAGCCAAGTCTTGAAAACCTCCAAGGATGGAGATTCAGTAACTTCTTTGAGTTACTTGATTCAGAGCTGCACTACTGTTTTAGTGAGCTTCTTCTTCCTAATGTACAACTTGAACTTCTCAAGCTGCAATTTGTGGTCACTGACCTTTGTTTTATTGCCTGCCAATACTGCAAGCAGTTGTAGGCTTCTACCAGATCACTCCTTAGCTTCTCCTTTGCTGGACTAAAAAACTTCACCCTCTCCTGGGTCATATGCTCTGGGCCTGTGACAAGCCTGGTGGCCCTCTTTTGAACTCTTTCTAGTTTCTCAGCATCCCTATTGAGCTGGGAGGAGTACAGGTGGACACAGTATTTCAGATGCAATCTCACCACTGCCGAGCAGAGGAGAATAAAAACTTCATTTGATCTACTGGCCACATTGCCCCTGGTGCAGCCGGTAGGCAGTCTGCCTTCTTTGTAATAGCCGGTCAGTTCCCATGGGGCGCTGCTGCATGAGATTATCCCATCCTACGTGCAGACCTTTGACCTTCTCCTTTCGGATCCAGAGGATGTTTCTTTTGTTTCAATTCCCAAGTTTCTCAAGTTCTCTTTGGGTTGAAGCTCTGACATTCAGCATGTCAACCACTCTGTTTAATTTAATATCACCTTTAAATTTGCTGAGGATGTACTCTGTCTCATCATCCAGATTGTCAGTGAAGATATTGACCAACGTTGGACTCAATATTGACCCCTTATGTGCTATGCTTGTTACCAGCCACCAATTAGATGGCAAGCCATTGATTACTCCCTTTCAGCCTGCCGGTCCCTCTCCTTCCTGTCCAGCAATACAATACAACCCCACTTCCTTTCTTCAGTCTGATTATTTGATTTTTAGGAAGGAAAAAGTTCAAAATCCCCATGGAGAAGGGAAATAAAGTCCAAAGAAGTTTTGAAGAGAAGCTATGAGAGACACGAAGCACAGTCCTAAATCTTGTCTTTCAACTGCTAATAAGAAGAGCAAGGAATGGACACATTTTTTTCCCCCATGGAGCTTGTACCACAAGTTTTATTATTTTTTTATTGATACAAAAGACATTTTTGAAGGTAGCATCTGCTTCATTTCCACAACTGATCAAGATGTTATTAGCACAAAACACTGCAAAAACCTTGTTCAGTAACAGTTGTTTTTTTGATGAATATTTAACTAAATGACTACCTCAAAGGGGCGCGCCTTAGGTTGCGTTTCAATAGATATGTGGGATTTCATAGAGAAGAAAATTATGGATTGTTTGGCCTTCTTTGTTCATGGTCATTCACGCAGAATTCTTGGTTATATCACTGAGCTCAAGAGAAACCCTGGCAAAAAAAACCAAACAAACCAACAACAAAGCCCCTGCCTTCTTTCCCTGTCCCTGCAAAAGCAGGCTAGACTAATATTAACATTTTATCCCTGCATCCAAATGATTCTCCACTTTTGATTTCAACACTTACCCTCTAGATTCCAAACCCTCTCTTCTGTGCTTTCATAAAGAACGTATTTTTCTTGTTCATAATCCCCCTTTTTTTCTGGTAATTAACAAAGCTTTCAGTCCTTGACTTTGTCTCTGACATATCTGCGTTGTGGATTGTGTAATGCTTTTTAACTCGGCTAATAAAGTCAAGTCATTCAGTGCCCCACGTTCCTCAGGCATTAAGGAATTTTGCTGCTATGCAAAGCTGCTCATGCTGGAGAGCACATTAGGACAAATTCTGTGATTTTTTTTATCGCTCTCACGAAGGGCTGGACGGGAACAGAGTTATTCTTGTTTCAGTACTGGTCTATGATCACACATAGTTGTGATCTGACAACCTTCCACAGGGAAGATGAGCTGTATACTTTGGAATCACTATATTTCTAAGACCTCCTCGCAGATGCTAATGATATTTCACACTTGAAATAAAGCACGGTAATACAGTAGAATGGGATCCTCTTGCTAATGCAGTGTCAATCAATTTTGCTAAGCTTCAGTGCTTGTTTACTCTTTCAGTTGTAAGTTAATACCCAGCTGACTTTGTTATTTGAATTATTGATAAAGCATTTTGTTCCATGTAAGAACGCAAACCCAGTTTTGAGTCGCAAAGGTAAGACAATGCCCTGTGCTCATTCCCAAGGTGTCGCTGTGAATATGTAGCTTGGAACTCAATAACAAAATACAATTACTTTTACTTCAGCTTTAGAAAAAATTATTAATGAACGAGATCATTAAATATTAAGTTAACAGGGAAGCTTTTATTTTGCACCTAACTCAAAAGCCTTTCTGTTGATGGTATAAGAGAGCTAGCCAGGCTGCAGCGGGAGCAAATACAGCTTTCAAAACAAAGGGTATAGTGTCTCACAGACTCTAATTTGTAAACTCAGCCCAATAGTGCCTTTTTCTTTGAGTACAGAATTGAATGTGTCATCTCTTCCAAACAATAAATAAGAATAAATTTTACATATGACTTCAGCCTTAAAAGGATAAAACTCAGGTTTTGAATCTAAAAGGCACCTTTATGATGACGTGGTCTCAGCCCAGCTCACAACAGAAGCTTTAGGGTCTCCCTTAACTTTTCTCAAATGAAGTTCACGGCCAGAGGCCAAGGGTATCCTGTGGAATATGTTCCAGCTGCAGGCTGTGCTGCAGAATTATGCAGAAAGAATAGACATGAGATTCTAGCCAGAGCTTCTGGAGTTGAATTAAAATGAATGAGAAATGAAGAAACTGAATTTGTTGCTATACTCAGTGCGAATGTAATTATTATAGATATTTTGCAGGAAATAGATCTAGTGAAATAATTTTCAAACTTGGCACTTTTTTGTATGACTTCTGTATTTTCTTAGGAATATGTATATTTATCATTCCCAGCCTTAATGGGATTGTGTGAGTTCACGAAAATAAGGTCTTGTGAGATGTTTGTTTACTGAAGGAATAGATTGAGGAGAGGAAAAGGGTGGTAACTCTTATAGAAATCTCTGAAAATGACATTCTTTTTCTAAAATACGCTGAGATCCTTAATCCTGCAAATGAACTCAGCGATCTGTTCATGCCAGATCTTTCAAGCACGTTCTCTAACGTGGCAAGGGCAACACTTTGGGTGTCAGGACTGTGTCCTGCGTAGCGCTGCAGCCAGCGGCTGAGATACGCCTGACGCTGGAGACAGCAGAAGGATTCGTTTGCTGGGGGAATTAACATTACTGGGTTATTGTTGTGAGTAAAGTGACTGCGCTGCACTGTGAAAATGGGGGAGAGCAGAAAGCAGGAGACAGTTTTATGAGGCTTCTGGTCACTGTATGAGATCTGAAATGTCAGAAAACGTGAAGGCCATCCTAGCAGGCAAAGGCAGGCAGCCGCGCGTTCAGCTTGCTTCAGCCTTCTAGTTTGTAGTCTGAGCTGTTCAGACACCAATTAGATAACAGAGGAAAAAAGAAAGTTATTTTTCTTCTGAGCACTGAAGCCTGGTGAACTTGTCAGAAGGGCTCTGAATCTGATGGCACAGGATTCACCAGATGGGGCATGTGGTTGTGGATTTCAGATGGAGTCATTAATGTATTTGTTTTAGAAGATGTGTTTACACATTTTGATTTTTTTTCTTTTTGGCTTAGGCACATGGAAAGATGTAGGAAGTAATTCTTTCTTAATAATCTATAATAGCTTCCTAGTGAGTAGACAGAATTTTGTGCATTTTTCTTTATTTTGCGTGTTCAGTTAAACCCAGCATTGACTTACCTGGGATTTCTAGTGTCAACACTACTGCTCTGACAGCCTGCGCTTGAACTTTCCAGAATTCACAGGCAGGAACCTACAGTCTTTGCGGGGGAGAAATCCCTCTGAGGTGTGAGTCCTGTAAGAACATCGGCTGCAGGTACGAACCCCCTCCCTCTGAGGCTTGTAGCCCAGAAAAAATGCTGCTTCTGTTACAGAACTCCCTTTTTATGCATTAACCCCATTAATTCTTACACATTTTATTGTGTGTGGCCCTCAAAATCATGTTGCCACTTTAGATATAATATTCGTTTTTGAATGGTGAATGGACTTTCTGATCTTTTTGTTTGTATTGTGGCTGCACTGTTTTCTGCTTCTGTGGCCGCTATCTTTTCAAAAGGGCCAAGAAACTCAAATAATCACTTGAAGAGTTTTATGCTTTTATTTTATATTTTGTTTATTATACATCAAAAAGTCATTAAAACAATTTTAAATTCAGCTGCTTAGTTTTGCCTTCTCTCTCATTTTGATATATTTTATCTTTCGTCCATTTTTCAATATGTTTATTAGCAAAATGCTCAATAGTTCCAGGTAAATATGTACATCTTTTTATATGTTTGCAGAAATTGAGCTGACCACAAGATAAGATCTTAGTTATATTTTTGGCTTTTAGCTCTTTTGAAACCAGGAAGCGTCAATGTGGGCTTTTCACATTAGCCAAGTGGTTTTGTGGCAGGTGATTTCTGGGCCTGCTGTGCTTCCCAGTGTGACTCTGCAGTGGGTACACCCTCGCTGCTGGGAGGCTGAGGAGATTATCACTAGGGAGCCACTTGTTCTCACTAGTAGCAGGAATATACTTTTTGCTAGGCTTACATTTTATAGGGTTTATTGCCTTAGAAGACTCCCAAAATAAATAATAATAATTTTAAAAAACAAATAAAACCCATGTTAATCATGCCTACTTTAATTGTCTCTGGATAGAAGTTAAGCAGAATGTAACTTACCCACTTTAACAGTCACCCGGAGTCAAGTTTCCACACTGTGTGTAAACAAGCTCTCAATCTGCCTTTATGATTTTGGTTTCACATTAGCTCCAAAAATGAATGGGATTTTTTGGGGAGAGAGAGGACTTGATTTAGATATGTGTCTACAGGGTACTGCACTCTCCCTCACCATCTGAAAAGTTTAAAAAAGTAAAGCTTTTGCCATTTAAAGCTGTTTTTTTCTGAACAGATGGTGAGATTTCAGCCCTGGGTAACCTAGACCCATGTGGAAAATGAAATTCAAATGCCTGATCTGAAGCCTGCTATGAAAGTTTGTATACGCAAAGGAAGACACACATGGTGTTCACTGTATTCTCTTTATATAACTTTAATCTATACATCTTTAGCATTCTTACATTTTAAGCAATGAGACTACAGGAACTTGTTCAGGAAGCATAATCTTCCAGCCACCTGGTATTTATGTTCTGGTTTAGCCACTGAGCTTTGTACCAAGGGATTCCAGAGTGCAAAGTTTATATTTACTTGTACAGCAATAAAGGATTGATATTTGTAATGAACTTCCAGACCTGACACTCTGAATCTGCTCACAAAAACCCAGAGAGTTTATCTGATGGGTGTTTCTTGAAAAAAAAAATATTGTATCAGATCAAATCTACACATTTACATTTAAATAAATAATCTGTTGTCCTGCAAGAGTGGGGTTTTTTTTGGTGGGTTTTGTTCTTTTTTGGTTATTGTTGTTGTTTCTTTTTAATCAAGAGAAATTGAAGGACTGAAGATTTGAAATTTAAACAGAACATAACAGTTCTCTCACTACTCAGAATAGATCCCTATTGTTCTGATAAAGTCAGTCTTGGACAGAAGATACCATACAATGAAAGAACAATATCATAAAATTGAACTCCCTCCAGTGTCATTCAGTTCTGGCTGAAATTTAGAGTTAAGAAGGTGTGTTTTTTGTAAGTGGATGGTTTTTGCCAAATCTTAAGGTAGCATGATATTTGTACAAACTCTGAGGCACACATATTCATTGGTTTGGGGCATCACCAGTGCACAAAACATCCAAAACACTAACTGAGGTTGTGGGAATGCACTCATTTAGTTATTCTTCAAGAATGCAGCCACTGAATGCTTTGAAGTGTCATCATAGAGTCATATGGGTTGGAAGGAACCTCAAAAATCATCTAGTTCCAACCCTCCTGCCACAGGCAGGGACACCCCCCACTATACCAGGTTACTCAAAGCGCTATCCATCCTGGCCTTGAACACCTCCAGGGATGGGACATCTACAATGCCCCATTAGTATGTGTGAGGAACCTAGCCCAAGAGAAAACATCTGATACACACGGTATTTATAACCACGATATGCTTTAACATAGTCTAAGGAATTATAAAAGAAATATTTATAATTTTAAAACCTTTTTTTTCTGTTTGCTTTCACTTGGGCCCTGACTTGGAAAGAACCAAGTGTGCTTTATGCTAATTTTATGGTTATGAACAGTCCTAATGAATTCTACGTGAAAACGGAATAATGTAAGAAAAAATGAAGCACATATTTATACACGAGCTTTTGTTGGATGGGGACTTGTGTGTATGAATGGAACAATGGTACAATATTTAGAGCTTTAGCTTCAGTTGTGGGTAACACTGGTTGAAGATTTTGCTTTGCTACAGGTTTTTTGTGTGATTTCAGTCTAATCACTTGCAGGGTAAGGTTCATCTGACTTAAAGTTGGTGAAGTAGATGTTTCTCTAAATTAGTTGCATCTCCGTTCCTCTTCAGAAATTGAAGAGAGATAAGAGTCTCCAGGGAACATCTGGAAGCACCCTTTCTTTCTGTAGGTGGAGCATGGATAACTAGTTCAGACAAGGCACCTAACATTTAAGCAGCTGAATTTAGATATATCACCCATTGTATCTTCTGCCTGTTTCATTATAACTATGCTGGAAGTGTAGACAAAAGAAGTCTTAGAACACATATTTTCTGTCATGTTCCTTATTTTCAGAAATATTCATAGGTGGGATGCTGGGATGACCTGTATGGTGCACATGTGACACTGAGCCTTGTCTGGCTACCTTCTTACTAAAGTCATGGGATGCACTGGTAATGTTGCTTGCATAGAAATCTCAGAGAGATGTAGTTAGAAGGTGATCTGATCTCAGACTGAGTTTCTAGTCTTCAGGATGTTCCTGGGATAAGCCATGTCCAGTAGATATAAACGTCTTAGTTCTGTAGTGGTTCATGTCTGAAGTGGAAATACTCATCTGTGTTACTTTGGTGAAGATTTGGAAGGATTTGGTGAAGTCCAGTGCATTCAAAGTTCAGTCATGCTGGCCACACCTAGCCTGGGCATAGGCACATGAGGTGACTCCCTTTTAGTCTGTCTCTCCCGTTCCCTTTCCACGGACATCTAGTACTCTGTAGGTAATGAAAGGGCAACATGTGTGTAGGTGTGGCCCCAGGGTGGACTGGGACATGTGCCTACATCAAAGCACTTGGAAATGTTCCTAGTCAAGGACTGTCGTGGTTTAACCCCAGCCAGCAACTAAGCACCACGCAGCCGCTCGCTCACTCCCCCGGGGCTGGGGTGGGGGAGAGAAATGGAAGAGTAAAAGTGAGAAAACTTGTGGGTTGAGATAAAGACAGTTTGATAGGTAGAGCAAAAGCTGCACAGAGAGCAACGCAAGACAAGAAATTAATTCACCACCTCCCATGGGCAGGCAGGTGTTCAGCCATCTCCAGGAAAGCGGGCCCCATCATGCATAGCAGTTACTTGGGAAGACAAACACCATAACTCCGAATGTCCCCACCTTCGTTCTTCTTCTCCAGCTTTATATACTGAGCATTACATCGCATGGTATGGAATATCCCTTTGGTCAGTTGGGGTCCGCTGTCCCGGCTGTGCACCTTTTTGTGCAAACCCGGACCACTCGCTGGTGGGGGTGTGAGGAGCAGAAAAGGCCTTGACTCTAAGTGCTGCTCAGCAATAACTAAAAAATCCCTGTATTATCAACACTGTTTTCAGCACAAATCCAAAACTTAGCCCCATATTAGCTACTATGAAGAAAATTAACTCTATCCCAGCCAAAAACAGAACAAAAACTTACATACAGCTTCAATTACTATGGTGATGGGCTGTATATATCACAAGATTCAGCAAGACTAATGATGAGCAACCTGTATACTTTCCTGCCTTTATTAACTACTGCAATATTTGGATGTAAAACAAACAAGAGAAGTCAAAATATGTGGTCTCAGATGATCTGTGTTCTTTAATGCAGGCTATACCCATACCCTTCTGATTGCTAACTCGTTAATAAAATTGTAGTAATTTATCATTATCTTCCATAAAATACCATTGCAGCAGCTTTGACAAAATGAGCTTTGGCCTATGTAACAGTGTGTGCTGAATTCTGTAGCCTGAATTCTAAAATTAGAAATGTGGAAGTCCACAAGCTCTGTATACAGCATCAATATATAATACTGTTTCAGGAAGGAATCAAGACAAACCAAATAGCTGCTATTCAAAGCAAATCTTGGGGATTTTGGACAAAAGCCACAGTGAATTTGGACTGCTGATTTTTTTTTTTTTTTTAAGGAACTTTTAGAAAGAAATGCATTAATGTGCACAATATAAATCTAACCCCACAGGTCACAGAGTTTGCAATCTGCAAGTGCTTCAGGAATAGTTGTTAAAGATCGGAGAGGAGGAGGGGTAGGAAGTGTCAGTAGGAGAAATAGCACTGTAGTGCTAATGAGCAGATGCTCTGCTCTGTATTGAGAGACCTCCTCACAATTAAAAAATAGTTGTAGGTAGGAGGAGATCATTCAGCTGTCTGTGTGCTGTCAGTTGTACCTTGACCAGCTTTTTGTACTTCAGATGCATTTTGATTAAAGCAAAAAAGGGAAAAAAAACCCAGTGTCAGTAGCTGGCGGCTGATTTGGCAGCAATGTTTTGTGCAGTAGAAAAGTAAGAACGGGGTGCAAAGGGAGCTGCAGAACTTCTACGCTGATAGAAGCCAGGTGTCATTCATGTGACGATAGCTAATGGTTTCCTCCTGAAGTCCTGACTCATCTGTGCGCAGGGGAACATGGATGTTCCCTGGAGAAGGGCAGAGAGGCAGTTCCTATCTCACCACTTCAGGCAGCAAGTTGCAAGGGAAGAACAGAGTAGCCAGTATGTCTTTCCTTAGTCCTTATTGAGGAGTTCAAAGAGGAAAAATGAGGAGCAAGAACCAAAAGCAGAGGTTCTTCTGCGGCTGGTTACCCCATTCCAGTTTGGTCAGGGCAACAGGCAGGGTCATGGGCTGGTCCCACCAGCAGATGAGGGCTCAGCATGGTCAATTCACCTAGAGCAAGAGCATGTCTCACTCACGTGTGTACCTTCTGGAATGGGGAAAGTGGGTGGAAAAGAAGAAGGTTCCAGAATTCTTGTCTTCAATTCCAACTTTGTATGTAATCCTGTCGTGTACAGAAATACTTCAAGGTTTGGGCAGGAGACGCATCTTGCATGGGCAGAATAGCTTAGTAAGAGTAGCTCAGTTGCTGCAGGCATTGTTTGATCCAATGTATGCACTTTCCCCCTCCCTTTCCCCTCCCTTTCTACCTTTCTTTATTCTTATCCAGGTTAAGGGGCTTATAGCATAATTAGAAATTGAATTATTTATGAGGAGTCATTAAAATAGGCGGCTTGCAGATTAATCAAAGACAGGAGACATATGATATGAAACTGCCTTTTCCTCTGCTGCTTTTGCTTGTAGTGACTGCAGAGAAGCCTAGATAAAGCATCCTGAACTCTGGAACAAAAAAAAAAAAAAAAAAAAATTGAATGCTCTGCAATATTACCTGTGTGTGTCTGCAAATACCCATATGAGTGTTGGGGGAAAATTGAAAATATGGGGGAGATTAGCCAACAGAAGGGTATTCTGAGGAGACAAAGGGAAAGGATAGGTCATGACTCATTATGCAGCTTTGGAAATCAGAAAATGTAATTTCTCTGCCAACTGGAGGAGTTTATGAGCCTAATGAAATTTAAAATCAGTGGGAGCTCATTTAATAGCAATAAGACATATAGTATTCTACTAATATTATGAGGAGTCTGTCTAAAAATAATGTAGGAGGCCTTTATTTATATCCTGCTGTGATACTAAGGACATATCTCTAAGTAGATAAGATGTATCCCTCTAATAAATGAGATTCAAGACAAACCAAGTTAAGCCTTTTAACCTCCCTGCTATTTTTGTCTTCATAAAACTTCTCTATCCAAAGGTATTCTGACAAATACACATTCATGCCATTGAAATAGTCTCTTTAATGTTGGCTTCTTGTTTGTTTTCAGGTGCAGTTTAGGTGCTGATGTTATTACTTTCAAAGCTTGGTCTTGGTGTGAGAAATCATGTATTTTTGCTGCGATCAGTGGTGAATTCAGGTTATCTGAATTATCAAGGCTAGCGATCCCTACATATTACCTGCTTGTGGCATTAATCATAGATTTACTGGATTTGGGTGTATGATGAAGGGATGGAAGGAGAGCACGGATGAATGTTTTTGCCCTAATTTCTTGAGTAAGTAGCTTTCCATATATCTTAGTTTTTTTGAAGTGTATTTTCGTGCTCTGACCCTATTGAAGGAGGAGTCATAATAATCATCACAAATATGTTTATAAAACAGCTGGGGTCCTTTAGTCTTTTATTGGGATGTCACATACTCAGTTTGGTCATCCTGGCAAATACTTGCGGTCCATTCCCGATGGAAAGAAAGGAACAGTACACCTGCTAGCTCGGTGTTCTGAGTCAGCATGGATATGCAGTGTGTATGGTAACGTCTTGAAGATATGTTAATTCAATTAATGCATTGCTTCAGTGCTTGTAATCCAGGCTTCCCTCATTTCTTTTTAAATGGGTATGGGTGCATACGCATGTGTAGGCTGACCAGAAGGTACAGAACCCCACTGTTATTTTTTAATCAGTTTTTAAATTCCTCATTGAGCCATGATTGATACAACCTAAACCCCTTTATTATCCATTTCAGATGCCCTTTTGTTGCTATATTGGCAGAAGTGCATGAATGTACAGGAAGAAACTCCAACAAGTTTTAGGCCCATGTTAGTTGAGAGGTAGTATTATTTTGTACAATAAGAATACAGATATATCATCACATTAATATAAAGTGTTTCAATTCAAGCTTAGCATGCACAAGTAAAATAATTTCTGATTGTCTTTGCTTGCATGCACACTGTTTACAGAGAATGCTCGCATGGTAATTAGTGTTTTAGTCTATATTAATGAATAATTGCCACAGTGAACTCCTAAAAGGTCACTTCCTGCTCAGGTGGTGTAGTAGTCTATTTTCATCAGCGCAATGTTCACTGAGCATTCACAAGCTGTTACTATTTCCACCAAATCAACATTGTCAGCAAAGGTTTGTGCTTTGGAGTGTTTATGGGGTTTGGGCGTCCCCCATGCAGCAGCATTAGAGCAGCCTGATTCTCAACAAGAGTTGAGGAACCCCGTGGACAACCACATAGCGGCATAACGTCTACCACTTTGGATATCCCAGACCCAAGAGGTTCTGAGAATAACCACGTTAAAATGAAATACTAAAAGTACCAACTAGAGCTTCTTATACTTATATGTTATTTAGTATTAACACCAGCTGTGTACCACAACCATCTTTTGGGGTCATTAATATCCATTCAAGGCATTTAATGTTTCCATATCTCCACAGTATTTAATATCTCCACATTTAATATATCCACGTCTGCAGTATTTAGTATCTCCATAGTTCCCATGCATAAACCTAATAGTTATATTTTTCTACTCTTCTATAATAAAGATAAAGTTGCCTCCCTGGGCTCAATTCTGCTATATTATTTGAATTTTTTCCCAATCATGTGGTTTCGATATAGCTTAATACAATTTTGTTATACATTTACCTTTCTTAATTATAGTTTCTGCAGGCAATTTATATACTGAATTTCACAGTTTTAACTTAGCATATAATTTGGTTACTGTTTTAGGAATATATTATTATTTTTTCTATCTGTAAAGTTATTGGGCCATGTTACAAGCAAACATGATGTCTGTTTTACATCTTTCTCAATAGCTTTTTTTTCCAAGATTTTACACCAATGCTCTTGAAATGGTGCACTGCACAGTACTTTTTCCAGAAAAAGCTAACTGAACACAGAATAAATATAGTTAATGGAACACTGACTGGGTTCATTCCTTTGTGCTCTAACCTGGCACACTGCAGGTAACACTGTACTTGGAAACAGTGTATTTGCTATAAAGTTCCTAGAGATTTTTGTTTGTTTGGTTGTTTTTTTTTTAATAATTTTTACAAGTTTTTCTTCTCTCTATATATATTTTGTTCCCTTAAACAACTGTTCTCTTCTATGTGATTTTTCTTTACTATTGATATTTTACTTTCCCTAGTCGTCAAAGGAGACAACCCCAATATACAGAATGCAATAAATGATTCAAATTCAGGACAGATTTTTGAAATGCTAGATATCATTGCTGGAGTTTTTGATCTTTTTTTTTTTCCAAATAATAACATCTAGTTGCACTTCCGTACTTTTACAATGCACTATATAAACATAGCATAGAAAGACAGTCACTGTTTCTAATGTAATAGAGATAAAAGATAAAAATAAATTGTTACAGACAGAAAAAGTACAAGGAAAAAAAGTCCAAGGAAAACTAATAGGTTATTCTAAGAATTTATTGGTAGTTAGGAGACTATTGATCAAGGTGTTTTGTTTTTTGAATGAAAATTCTAATCTATGTTGATTATTTGCTCTCTCTTCTATTCTAGTACATTTCTGGTTTTGTTACTGAGCTGATTAAATAAAGTATCTTGTCCAAACTAGCAGTCTTTTAAATATAAGACACTTGCTAATAAGCAAAGTAATAAAATTATATGTGTTTAAAAGGGCCTTCTATTTTTTATCTTTTCATGAGATAGTTCCTCCTTTCTAGACTTTGACTTTTTGGATACATTTATTTACAGAACCATGCCAAGACCGAGGAGATGAGTACTAGTGGATATTGGGAAGGATGCTTAGTGCTGCTCAATAGGATGCGATGCTAAGACTCCTAGGGGAGGACCCCTGGGAGGTGAATTTCATTGCTTTTTCACAGTTTGGGATATGGCCTACAACATCTTTTGCCATCTGTCCTCCTAGTTATGTGCTGGTTTTCCATGTGGGAAGAAACAAGCTGCTTCATTGCCCTGGGCTTCATGCTCAGAATCATTTTTTTGTGTAGAAAGCTTAGGGCTTTACAAATGAAGAGGCACTAAATGAATACTAAACATGAGGGCTTGGTTATTTTACTACTGTGTAAACTGAAGGACTTGAACATCTCTGCTACTTTCTCCTGATTTTGTGGTCTAGCAAATAGCATATAATTCATGAATTCTTGTCCTCATTACGCATAACGCCAACATTTTTGTGTTTTACTCTTATATTTTTAAATTATTCCTACAATCTGTCAAATCCATTTAGGTACATCCCACATTTGCTTTTATTTATCTACAAAGTGGAGCCTCCTTATTCATTACATTTTGGCTGCCAGCATGGATGGAAACCATCCCAAGACGTATATGAATTTCAATGGCAACAGAATGATTGGCACTAGATATGTGTTTTTAGTGTCAAGGCTATGATAATGTATATCATTAGTTGTTAAACATAGTCTGCTGTCGGCTCGGAGCCAGTGTGCTGTCTTATGTGCAGTGCCAAACCTTGCTGGGAACCGAGCGTGTTCTGCAGTTCAACTGCATATTTTCTCAGTTGTAGCTGCAGAAATGAGACACCAAATGTAGTGACACAATATAACTTCTGAACCATGTGAACGTTGTCTTCCAGTGTGACATGGAAACCAGTCTCTCTTCGGGTTGGGTGAGTTGCTGCTTTGTTTTCATCTTCCTTTTGGCCTCATTTGTTATTACTCATCCATCCTAAGGGAGTAAACGGGAGTAAAATCATCCCCAAGTATCCTACTCAGGTCCTTTCTGATTGTGAATGTCTGTGATGGCTTCTTGCCAGTAACTTCCCACAAACAGAGCAGAAATATGCTTATGGAAATACAGGGCAATGGGGAAAGTTATGCCTCAGATTAGTATCTCTTTACGTGGGGCATTTCCTACCAGATGGTGGGATAGCAGAGTCTCTGTCGCCTTCCTCTGTGTCACTTGTCCCCCCTGCTGCTCCGTCCATCTCTGACAAGTGTGCAGAAGGGAGATCATTGAGTTCTCTTCTCACCTTTGCTGCAGAGGATGGGCAACCAGCTGCAAAGAAAGGCCATTTCACAAAAAGCGTTGGCATAATCAGTTCCCTCAGTGGGAGGGGTTAAGAAATAAGACTAGATGGTGAGTCACTTTCAGACTGTTTTCCGCCTATTTTGTGGGACATCTCCATGCTGCCTCTTATTATGGGTGAGGTTACAACCCGGCTCTTTCTAGCCTGTCAGTGTTGTCTACACCGAAGTAGAAGACTTTGCAAGAAAATCTTGAGTATTTTTTCTAGACATGAACATGTAGTGACAACTTGCAGTTCCATAATGCCATTTGCTTTTTGATGTTGGAGTATTCTGTCATTCCTGATTAAAATTTATGTGCATGTGTGCATATACATGTATGTGTGTGTGTATGCTTTGTATACATATAGACATGTATATACACACACATATATTTATTTATGGCCACTACAGAATCAAATTAAACAAAATAAACTGGAAAGAAATCTAAAATTAATCTGAAACACATGACATAAAGGCAGAGCTCAGACTTGGTCTGTTCAGCTTTGATAAAAGAAAGCTAATAGAGGATGTTAATGCTGCCTGCAACTGCATAATGGGGGTAAAGGGGACAGAGAAGATGGAGCCACATGTTTTTTGGTGGTGCACAGTGGTAGGACAAGTGACAAAGGACACAAGTTGGAACATGGGTAATTACCATTACACATAAACAAAGACATTTTACCATGGAGACAGTCAGATACTGGAACAGGTTGCCCAGACAGCTTTTAGACTTTCCATCTTTGGAGATGCTCAAAATTCAACTGAATAAAACCCTGAGCAACCTGGTCTAGCTGGGTTTGGGCTAACAGGGTCTTCGGCCAGATGACTTCATGAGAGCTCTACCAAGCTAAATAATTTTAAGATTCTATGGAAATGCTGTTCAAAAAGAGACAAACATGTACAGTGACACATGAAAAGTTTGTTTTGCTTACTTACCCAATAATCACCTTCAGAACACCAGTATCGTACACCTAAAGAAATTTCTTGATTGGCTTGATCACAGTAAAGCTGAAGATACAAGACTGAAACAAATGAGGTGAGATTAAGAAAAGGAAATATTAGAGGTTAATATTGATTAAAAAATGTAATTGTAAAGTTATTCTGCCTCAGAATAACTAAAATCATAAAGTAATCTAACTTAAAGCAGAGGTTTCAGAAAGTGCTGGAGGTAATAGTGTAAGCGGTATTTTTACCAGGAATTGCCTTACTAATATACTATTTTCTCTATCTGTTTTTTCTTATTCCACATCATGAAACATTTTTGATATAGACTGTCACTTTTTTTGTGTGCTCTGTATTTAAATTTAATAAAAAAAAAAAGACTATAATAGTGAAAAAAGGTAAATGTATTTTATGACTTTGTTGCATTGTCATATAGCGTAGTCACAATATAAGATAGAACACCGGTATACAGCAAGAAGGAATGACAGAATTTTGTCCACAAAAGCAAAGATTTAAGTAGACAGAAAAATATCAATAAGTGAAAGAAAAAAAGATTTTTAACTGATGGTTTAGTTTAGTCATTTGAATCTCTAAATGAAAATATTGGAGAAATCAAGAAAATTTAAGTGATCTGGCATAAGCTACAAAAAAGAAAACGGCAATTAGCGGCAAGTTACAGTCTGAATGGTGCTGCAGTTGGGTATTGATGGGAAACAGGACTGCAGGGAGGAGGGTGAGCTCATTGGAATAATGTGTAATAATCTAATAATAAAAATCCAATATTATTTATCAGATTAGAGTGTTTAGATTTTGTGTAGTGTACAGACAGATGATCATCCTTATCTCCTTCTGTTTCTGAAGAGTTATTTTCAGTTATCAGACCCTAAGCTTAGAGCAGGCAGAATAGAAAAATAGTAATTGCAAGTTGGCATAGGCAACATTTGCTTGCTGTGTTGGTCATTTCTTGATAACTGTTTTTCATTATAGGTTGGCTTTATTGTCCATTTAGCTCAGAGAACCCCCAAATCACCCTGTAGTTTTCATGCTGTTATGAATTTTAATAATGATTGATTTTCAGTTGTAATTTGGACTATATTGCTTTTTTTTTTTCCTTTTTTTGTTTTTCTTTTCTGTCTATAAAAATAAGTGTATTATTTCTGAGGGTATATGTTGGACGTTTATTACAGAAAATAGGAAAGGGGTGTAGGTGCTATAATTTTCATAACCCTCACAACTGAAATGTGAAAGGCTGAGTGTCAGCTTCTGCCTAATGGCAATAGGACTTGCATTAGTTATCTCTACAAAATGGCTATAGATTATTCTGTGACTAGGGAGAGCTTTACATAAAAATAATCACTGAAACAGCTACAAATAAAGCTAAACAGAATGCATAGGTTGAGTTTGATTTCCAAATGCTTGAAACTGAAAAATTTCCATTCAGAAATGAACATTTTCTGATGTAATGGGTAGAAAAATTCTTTTAGTACAAAATTGTTTATACCTTAGTGAGCTTAGCTTTAGGTTCCAGACTGAAGCTTCAAATTGCCCCAAGGTGACAGCACGGTTGTCTTTTTGGGGACATTCCACTCTGTGTTGATATAGACTTCAGTGGGCTGCCCCGTGGCAGCTCTCTGCTCCAGACTCAGCAAAACAGCATTGCTTTGGCTGATCCTCAATTTAATTTATATTGATCCCAAAAAGGAAAGTTTGAGCTCTTCACAAGTTATTAATCTGTACCATCACAGTACTTGTGCTGAGTACCAGTATGTCCTTCAGGGGAAGCTCTTCCCATGTGGTCCCTGAATCTATGCACAAGAAGGAGACTGGTGCAGGGCAGAGCTGAAAGCGGTGTTGGGAATGGAGGCTTCTCATATCGTGGGGGAACCAAGGGTGAAATAGGACTTCATGAAAGTGGCCTACATCAGGCTGATGGAGGCTGCAGGGTGGTTCTGTGGGAGAAGAGAAGGAATGGCCATGAGTTTAGTGCCAACAGCTCACATTCTGCTTTTGGACATCCAGATGCTCTCATTCTTCTTTTGGACATCCAGATGCTCAGCGCTTCCCACATGGGAAGTTCAGGTACGTTCAGGTGATGAGTGTCCCTGCACAGTCGGTAGCAGTGGTTTCAAAGGATGAGATTAAAATAAGGATGTATGGTGACAGAAAACTTTGTGTTTATTTGTTGCCCCTCAGAAGATTTGAGAAGCCTTCACTCTTCTAGAGGTTTCCTATTTGACTTCCTATTTGGAGCACAGGCTGAAAGAGTTGGGGTTGTTCAGCCTGGAGAAGAGAAGGCTCCGGGAGACCTCATTGCAGCCTTCCAGTACCTAAAGGGGGCCTACAGGAGAGCTGGGGAAGGACTTTTTACAAGGGCATGTAGTGATAGGATGAGGGCGAATGGCTTCAAACTGGAAGAGAGTAGGTTTAGATTAAATATTAGGAAGAAATTTTTCACTTCAAGGGTGGTAAGGCACTAGAACAGGTTGCCCAGAGAAGTTGTTGAGGCCCCATCCCTGGAGGTGTTCAAGGCCAGGCTGGATGGAGCCTTGGGCAACCTGGTCTAGTGGGACGTGTCCCTGCCTGTGGCAGGTGGGTTGGAACTAGATGATCTTCAAGGTCCTTTCCAACCTAAACCATTCTATGATCCTATGATTCTGTGACTTTGGGCAAGTCACTTAGTTTGCTCTATGACTGGATTTTCATCAGCTGGAGCAATAATATTTCTTTCCTGCCTCCCAGGATGGGTTAGTGGGGCATTTCTGCTGAATAGGGACACATCAATACCTACACAGGAATGCCCAATATCTTTTGGAATTCTGCCAAGGTCTTAGTTCAATGTTAATTTGGTGCAATGAGTTCTAACAGCTAATTATGTGTTGAGTGAAAATGTATTATGCATCAGACGTATTTCACTGTGGGTGGTTGTAAAGTGACACATTTAGACTTAGGTTTGCGTTTTTTGCGTTTTAGGACTTTTGAGTATTGGTCTGTAGAGCCTTAATTTTACAGTGACATCTGGTTTGTTGTATTTTGTTTTCAGACGTCTCTCTAACAGTTTTTAAAGTCTTTTGATTTTTCAGAATGAAAAGAATAAAGTAACATGCTATTGCCTTTCACTAAGCATTTCATTTTTATAGACGTGTTTTGCATAGGAGATAAACTTTTTATATCCCAAGGTTTTCCTTCACTACCTGAAGGCATCTGGAGCTGGTATATAGGGAACTCACCAAGACAATTAAGATGAGTCTTTTGCAGCAAAACGTTCTTGCTATGTATTGTAAGTTTAGGAGGAAAAAATAGCTGGTAGAATAGGTGGTAGAAAGATGTTTTACCTGCTTTCATAATTTTTTTTTGTCTGACTAACTTATTTCTTTGTTCCTGGTAGCTACCTTTTATTATTCAGTTTATGTTATATAGTAGGTGCTTCCTCATATGCCAAGATGAATGGAATACAGAAGACTACTTTTGCTGGAAGATATTATGAATTTCACTTGAACAGTTGGGGCCTGTAGGCATCATGAATTCTCAGGGACTTGGGTTTCATAGCAAAAACAAGTTAGACTGCTGCACAGGGGTCAAAAAGTTTTCAGCAGAAGAAAAATTCTCTAAGGGTGTGTATATATATGTGAGACTGAATAATAATAATATGCATTAAAGAAGGTACTAAATATTGTGTTTCAAGAAAGAAAGTCAGTTGGTTGTCACTTGGTATAAGCCTATGAGCATTCATGCACCTGATGCACAGATGACTACCAATGTAGTTGTAAGAGACAAATTCTGTGAGATGTCTAACAAGCACCCTCCCACGGGAAGGGCTGGAGAAGTGCCTCAATTTCCATCTTTGGGAAATTTTGGTCTGTACTAGTGCAGGCTTTCAAATTTTATTACTATTTAGGTGATGGTGAAAAGAAACTGATCAGTGATCCTTTAATTCCCATGCTATGAAATAGGGAAGGTAACGATTTTTCTTCCTGCACAGTGCACTGCACAATGGATTCAGTATGATCTTTTTTGAGGTGCTGTGGACTTATCTCTAAATATATTAAATAACAGATATGATGAAATAGCTGTGCTAAGTAATCAACTAATCCATTAGTACACATGGACATGTGCACCCAGGGGCATATCACAGAAGCATAGAATGGTTGAGATTGGAAGGGACCTCTGTAGATCAACTGCTCCAAGTTTCCTGATCAAGCAGCGCCGCCTGAAGCCAGTTGCCCGGGACCATGTTCAGGTGACTTTTGAGTATCTCCAACAATGGAGACTCCACAACTTTTCCAGGCACGGATGATTGATTTCAGCAATTATGGATGATTGTTGCCAACAAAAACAAGTTATGAAAGGCTTTTGAGGGGGTTCATTGTCTCCTATTAGGCTGGATGACAAACCAAAAAAAAAATGTGGAATGCTTTCTGGTCCAGAGCTTTATGTTTCCACCTGGAGGTGTTTAAGGCCAGGCTGGATGGGGCTTTGAGCAACCTGGTCTAATGGGAGGTGTTGCTGCCTATGGCAGGGGGGTTGGAACTTGCTAATCTTCAAGCTCCCTTCCGACCTAAACCATTCTATGATTCTATGTTTAACATAGTTTTTACTTTCAAACTGGGTTCGTGTTTGCCTGCTTTCTCTTGGGCCCCATGTCTCCTGAATGTATGTTTGCAACCATTTTCATCCACAAGAAGAGGAATAGAAAGTCTCTTTAACTGGGGTACACCATAGCCAGCAGGATGGAGCACAGTCATAGGACATGTGTTTTTGCTCCCATGCTGTCCCATGTCCTTCTAAGGATTACTGAGCAAGCTGGACCCAAATGAGCAGGGAGGCAGACTCTCAGTGCAGGCAAGCACAGTTCATAGAGGCAAAGTGTTCAGCTCTCTAGAGATGACAGCACAGCCAGTGTATCAAGCAAATTATATTACATACAGCGGATTTCCATCAAGAGGTCTCTGGTTGCCCATATCTTTTTGTTTGGCTATGGACTGACCTCTGGCAGAAATGTTAAGTAAAGCAGATCTCCTGTCCCATCCTAATATTCCAGATTTACAAAGTTACAGTGAAGGAGGGCCTGAATCAAGGGTAGGCTGGGTTTTATCCAGGAGATTTATGCAGATGTATAGGTATATGTATGGAAGCAAAATCTTCCAAGATAAAAAAAAAACAAACAACAAAACAACCCACAAATGAACAAAACCCCCACAAACAACAAAAAAAAACCCAAACCCAAAAAATCCCTACTTTTTTTCTTACACTGGTTTATCTTTATTGCTGAGAAGAGCTTAACTGATTTAGCTATGCACATAAAAACACATAAAAATTGAACCATAAATCAGGACTTTTTTTAAGAAAAAAAAGAAAAAGAAAAGAAAACTTGTGCTGTTTTTATTTGTCGTGGAAAGGATGAATGACATGACATAAAAAGCTTAAAATAAAATAAAGCTAAACATAGACTACATTTTCAGCACTCAACAATCGTTTTGCTGCACTTCATATCTTCTGTGATACATGTAAATCAGTTTACACTGTAAATTCTGTAGGGTGTGTGACTCCATCATCTCTGTTGATACATGATCTTAAACAAATCAGGTTACATTGTCAGCTTGGTATATGCACTGAAGGAACAGCAAAATACAGATTCATTTTCCCTGGAGGAGGAGAGGGAGAAAACTGTAAAATTTACTGTCACCTGACTCTATGGAACATATATTTAGTTGTGCCTGTGGTCAACATCCTTATTGAAGTTGATAAGAAATCAAGTTCTTTCCATGTATATTTCATTCACAAACTTTCTGAACCTTTAAAACTTTCTGTGGATGAAAATTAAAGAGTTTCAAAACCTCTAATATATTTTACTTATTTGATATCAAAAATAAAAAAAAAAAAGAAACTTTCATACAGCAGTGAAAGAAGGCAAGGCAAGTGAAATGGATCACTTTCAGATTCCCTTATTTACACTAGAACAAAATCACAACTTAAAAACAATGGTTTTATCAACTATAAAATTTCTTTTTCACTGGAAAACATCTTGGTCAAGATTCTGGCCATGACGGTGTCAGTTAGAACTCTGAAGTGGGGCAGTGGTGCTCACTGGAGAGGAAATCAAGGACTTGCACATTTCTTTATCCTCTGTCAAATATAAAAGCAGAATTGGAATAGAATATCACAGACTTAAAAATCACTTAAAAAATGCTTAATTGTTATATTGATTAGGGATTTCACAGACCTGTTCTTTGACTTACAAGCATGGGATTTTATTCTTTTATTCTAGGGAGGATTTAAGTGTGGTGTTACTTGTCAGTTTTCTAATATTGAGGATATTTGCTTCCAGAAAGAAGTCACTTTACCTACTGAAGCAGCTAAAGGGAATAAGGTACACCCTCCAGTAAATTATCTGATAGAGATGATAACATTTTAAATTGCATTTTATTGCGGTTATTGTTGTAACTTCTGTGGTGGCTAAGAGTGTAACTTCTACTTTCTGAAAGTTTTCATAATTACAGGGTGTAAAGCCTTTATGGGTAAAAAGTATATTTTCCACTTTGCAAAATACTAGGGGGAAAATAGCAATCAATTAAAAGCATTACATATATATATATATATTCTTTTTTTCCCCCCCAGGATTCTTCCATGACCTTTATTGATAGCCTGGTTAAAAAAGGGGAAATGTCCTTGAATTAGACTACTGAGAAAGTCTGAAAGACTCGTTAAACTCTGTTGTCCTAAGAAAGACTTCAATATTTCACTGAAAGAAAAAAATGCAGCAAGAGCTGAAAAGCCTCCTTATTTAGAATTTAACTGGAGAGGGGCAATTTCACATTGGAGAAACATGTCTAAAATGTACGAACAGCACAAGCTCCACAGAACTAGAAGTACCTGCTTTTAAAACAGCTTTTAAAATTCTGCAGTGAAAGATGACTGGCTACATTTCAGACTTTATTTAAAACTACTACGAGGTCTCCAAGGTCTGGCATATTCATTCTTTCACTTGTATTAAGGATAAGAGCAGTGAATGTTAAAGAGGCTTCCATTTTAGGTTTGGTTTTAGCCTTTCAAAGCCCAATACTAATAGAAATATTTGTATAGAACCTATCAAACTAACAATTAAAACCTTTTCCCTTCTCACTACGTCTTTTGATTTAAGCATCGCCCTAAAGTCTTTGCAGTTCAAATGCTGCAGCAGCCTGCAGAGGAACTGAGAAATGGAAGGAACTGCAAGCAGACTACGATAGTTCCATCCCTAAGCAGTGACTTGCTGCGTAGATGGATAAAAAAAAGGGTCCCACCTTTCAACTCTACATAGAAAAGTCAATATTTGTTCAGATTTAACTACAACGACTTTAACTGTACTGTCCAATTTTACATTTGAGACTGAATAGCTTCTGACCAACTTCATTTGAATTAAGAATTGTGTGGTCACACCTAGACTTTAGAGAAAAATTGACAGCCAGGAATGACCTATCTGAAATTAATTAGTGCTCTCATTCTGTCTCACGGTACATATGTGTCCATCAACAGTAATGTTGCCAGGTCCAATTATCACTAATTGGCAGTTAATTTGACTGAAAAAGACTGGGCTAAGTATTGAGGTACCAACCCTGCACTCAGTAACGCAGAGGACAAAAGTTCTTAAAAACACTAGAAATGAGACAGAAAAGTAATATAAAGAGGAATCCGTATCTCTGTATTGTCTCCGTGTAATGGCTGTGGATCTGGTGGGGTGGAATAAGGATTGTTGTGCTACTAACAGACCAGTCCAACGACTGACATGCAGAAATCAAAGACCTGGAGCAGTGAACCTATGCATGAAACTCTTTGGGAAATGACTTAACAAAAGGAATTTACTGTACCTGTCACTTAAGCTTTCTTTAGTGATATCTGTTGGAAACTGCTAAAAAGAGGTGAAGTTCCCATGGTGTATACAGGAAGACTATAGACTTTGTGAAAAGGGATAAGGAATACCTTCCCCCCCCAAAAAAAAATAAAAAATCTTTTTTTTTTTGTATTTAGCAAAAGAAGGCACAAAATAATTATAAATGGGCTGGACAGTGGCTTTGCACTGCGAAAGGTATCCTTTCATTGTACAAGAAATGAATGTCTCTGTGTACAAAGGGCACAGGCAATGTTTTACATTTCATTCCTCATTTTCCTTTTCCCTTTGGCAGCACGATTTAATTGGTGGTTAGTGAAATTCTCTGCACTTTAGAACTTCACCTCCTTTAATTGAAACCGAGATACTGTGACTGCTCAGAATTGCAGCTGATTCTTCTCTGCAAATCTGTTCCGTATATCACTTCATATTAAGTAACCATTTTCCTTTGTTATCAACAACATGAAACAATTATCCTTTGTTTCGGTGAAAGCTCCACTTACTGCCCCTGGTACGCTTTGTGCATTATCATGTTGGCAATGGACAAAAGGCTTTTCTTGAAGGAAGGAAAAGGAAAAAAGAGGACTATTTTAATGTCTTTTATTCTCTGGACACTATTAGTCTTTGGTATTTGGCCTAGGCTCCATCTTTCAGAGTCATAGAAGTAAAGTGAAAAGCAGTACATGGACAGAGCTGTGGAGAAAGATTATAAAGCAAAGAAAAAGACTGACATTTTAAAGGCATTTCCAGACTCATCAGATATTTGCAGACTTTATAGGGTCAATTGTTTTCATATAACATAGATAATTGGAAAACATTATAGTTCTGTTTTTTACAGTGCTTACAATATGTTGGCATCTTCTTCCACTACATTCTGTATCTCACTTGGTCTTTGAAATACATGATAATCCCAAGGCAGCAGATCCCTTCCAGCTGCTTGCTCGAGGGGCTGCATCCGGCTATTGTCTGTGTAAACTATTTGAATGTGGTAAGACCAGCCTGTTTGCTCCACTACAAGCAGGAAGCATGCTGTGAAGCTATCAGATAGCAGGCTGAACTGGAGAAAGGAGGTGGGACCCCAGCATGAAGCTAGGCCAGAACTCGTGGCTGCAGGTCTTCACAAATGCCTTGAGGTTACAGTCAAGGGTGTTGAACCAGTTCACACAGCAAAACCCATCAAGGATCTTAAATCGGAAATCACCACGTGGGGCTCAGGTTATGCTTGAACGGCAAATTATTGAAGATTGGAAACATGTCATTATTGGCTTGCCTTATTTGATATTCTTCCCTGGATATCCTCTTTTGCTTGCTGTTGGAGATAAGATATTAAACCAGTTACACTATGTACAACAGGCTGTCTGTTCAACTTTGTATGAGGCATGGCTGTTTTGTACATTAAGCAGACATTGGAACAATATGTACAAAGCAAGAAGGTGGCCTGCCCTTCAGTTGAGTCCCCTGTTTATTAGGCTTCAGGATTGTGTTCAGTCTTCACTGCTTCCTTGAGCACAATATAAATTAAGTTTTTTTTCTACTAATTGAAAAAACTTGAGAGAGGAGGATGGAGTACAGAACCATGGAATCATAGAATGGTTTAGGTTGGACGGGACCTTAAAGGTCATCTAGTTCCAAACCCACTGCCATGGGCAGGGACACCTTCCACCAGACCAGGTTGCTCAAAGCCCCATCCCGCCTGGCCTTGAACACCTCCAGGGATGTGGTCTCCACAACTTCTCTGGGCAACCTGTGCCAGTGTCTCACCACCCTGACAGTAAAAACATTCTTCCTAATATCTGATCTAAATCTATCGTCTTTCAGCTTAAAACCATTACCCCTCGTCCTATCGCTCCACTCCCTGATAAAGAGTCCCTCCCCGTCTTTCCTGTAGGCCCCCTTTAGGTACTGGAAGGGGCTATAAGGTCTCCCCAGAGCCTTTTCTTCTCCAGGCTGAACAACCCCAGCTCTCAGCCTGCCTTCATATGAGAGGTGTTCTAGCCCCCTGAGGCACCTTCGCTCTCATCCCCCTCTGACAGTGAGCAGCTTCATTGTCTAGGGTACTCCCCAGGCAGGGAGGTGAGTCTGGGTCTCTTTAGGTGGGCCTGGGCTTGGGACCCTCCACTTGCACTCAGCAACCTACTGATGGTGGCAGTGACATCAGTAATTGTTGAGCTTGCAAACAATGAATCCTGTCATCCCATGGCAGTTTTCCATGCAGTGCGTAGAAGTATTATGAAGTGCTTAAGTACCTCCCATTTAGGGAGTTTATTTGTCTGCTATTTGGGCTGCAATTATCCCTTTGGACTATAAAATGTCCTGCATGCTTCTGTCTGTTCTCTGTGTGGCTTTGCTCTTCCATCGTCAGTACTGGTGTAATACTGCTTCCCAGTTTCAATGGTGCATGGCAAATGCATAGAAGACTGGGTTAGTCAGCCAAGTGTCTTTCATTCCTTTTTTTTTTTTTAATGGTTTTGTAGTAATGTAGAATGTCACATCACCTAAAGTCAACAGAAATGCTGTAGAGTTGCACAGCCATAGTCAAAAACCTGCACAGCTGCAGGTTTGCTGTGCTTAGAATGAGATAAGTTTGACGAAGTCTTATAATCATAATTCCTAACAGAAAAGAAAATCTCTTGTGAGTGGCTTTCTTTTTTTTTTTAGTGAAACTGATAGCAGCAACAGGAACAATAGTGCACTTAATTTAGTGCTACATCGGATACTGTTGCATGAAGCCTTAGTTGCAAAATTAATTACAACTGGTTCTACGCATTTTCACACCATTGTAAAATGAGTACATGCCTACAAACAAAGGCTAATGATGAAAGGTGACGGGCCTGATCCATTGTTTGCATACCTTGGTGCAAGTTTTTAAAATTCATTGAAATTATCCTTTGCTTACAACAAGAGTAAATTTGGCCAGGTATGTTAAACTTCAGAGAGGTGTCTAATGAAGTACCACAGGGGAGATTTTAAGTTTGGCCTGGATTAACATCACCATTAATGATCTGGAAGAAGGAAGCAGTCAGCATGTTCATTAAATTTGCATGTGATTCAAAGCTTGGTTTCAAATACCACTGAAGGTAGAAAAACACAGAGGGGCAGAAAGAAGCTTGACATAACAAAATGCATAAATTAAAAAAAAAAGAAAAAAGAAAAAAGAAAAAAGAAAAAAGAAAAAAGAAAAAAGAAAAAAGAAAAAAGAAAAAAGAAAAAAGAAAAAAGAAAAAAGAAAAAAGAAAAAAGAAAAAAGAAAAAAGAAAAAAGAAAAAAGAAAAAAGAAAAAAGAAAAAAGAAAAAAGAAAAAAGAAAAAAGAAAAAAGAAAAAAGAAAAAAGAAAAAAGAAAAAAGAAAAAAGAAAAAAGAAAAAAGAAAAAAGAAAAAAGAAAAAAGAAAAAAGAAAAAAGAAAAAAGAAAAAAGAAAAAAGAAAAAAGAAAAAAGAAAAAAGAAAAAAGAAAAAAGAAAAAAGAAAAAAGAAAAAAGAAAAAAGAAAAAAGAAAAAAGAAAAAAGAAAAAAGAAAAAAGAAAAAAGAAAAAAGAAAAAAGAAAAAAGAAAAAAGAAAAAAGAAAAAAGAAAAAAGAAAAAAGAAAAAAGAAAAAAGAAAAAAGAAAAAAGAAAAAAGAAAAAAGAAAAAAGAAAAAAGAAAAAAGAAAAAAGAAAAAAGAAAAAAGAAAAAAGAAAAAAGAAAAAAGAAAAAAGAAAAAAGAAAAAAGAAAAAAGAAAAAAGAAAAAAGAAAAAAGAAAAAAGAAAAAAGAAAAAAGAAAAAAGAAAAAAGAAAGAAAAAGGAAAAAAGAAAAAAAGACTCCGCTCAGCAAAATGTAGGTTCATAAATGCAATGATTAATATTCTGAATTACAGTGTAGGAATGTGAAGTCCGGGTAATGCTGACAAAGACTCCTCATATAATTATTATTATTAATAATACTAGTAATAGTAATACTACAAAAACATATTAAAAACATGTTTAGCACTATTAGTGGGATCACACTACTGATGCACTTCTTTAAAGAAGGACACACATTATGTAGAGTACTGGACACACTAAAACATTGAGAGATCGGAAAGAAGTCTAAGTAAAACCTGAGAATAGACTAATGATGTTAAGTGAGGAGTTGATTTCAGAGCAGAGGGTTAAAAAAGTCTATGCAAAGTACTGGAGATAAAATCTATTTTCAGGGAGGGGTTAAGATTTTGGGGAATATTGCAGCGCCCATGTGAAAATGGCAGATGTGTTCAGGGTAACGCCGTGGGGTGTGACTGGAGCAAGGGGAATGGAATCACAAAGCTGAGATTTAAACTGAGCATAAGGAAAATAACTTGGAAGTAAAATATTTTCATCTGGGAATTAATTTCCCAAGGTTGGTTGGGATTTAAAATTTCTGTGTATTTTAGCCTCTCTGTTATATCTGTCTTCCCAAACGACTGTGAGATAGGCAGGTGCTGTCGTCCCCACTTAGCTGGCAGGGTATTAGGGATGCTGCTTGACACCGCTGCCAAGCTCTCATGGGCTGTTCCTACTGGCAGGGGTTGGATCCGCTCTCCCACTTGCTGACAAAAGAGGACAGCAAAAGTGCCTTGAGCTGTAAAGAGAGATAAGCGAAGGATCCAGATCATTAATGATGATGTTAATTTTATTTTTTTCAGTGGGAAGACTCAAAGTAAGGTTATTTAAATTTATTGCTGTAGTCCCAAATTAAAAGTGCTGTATTTTTTCATCTTATTTTCTAGCATTGAGGATCTGGTCACTTTACTCCATTTTACCCTCAATTAGGCAGGTATCTCAAAGTACTAGATGTGCTAAAAGACTGCTTTGCCTGAAGTATGCCCTTGCAGTGTCCCGTTTTGCCCTTCCTTTTGAGTAATCACTTTTATTGGAAAGGAGCAGGGAAACACTTTTTTTTTTCCTTTAATCATGTTGAAATTAGTAATAAATGCTTCAGAAGAAAACCATCAGTGGGGTTTTGTTTTTTTTTTTCACAGAGCAATTTCAGGATGATGGATATTTTTGCAAGAAATATTTCTTCATTAGTATTTTCTGTTTGGGGATGGCCTCATCAGCTGTTGCAGTGAATTTAGTGAGTCTTTTTAATTTGTCTGCTTGTTTCAGTTTAATTAATTTTCTTGTTAAGTTTTCAGTGGTGAATGTATCTAGGAAGGATTGATGGAAGTTAAAGATAGCATTCCTGCTTCAGATAGCTAGAATAAATTGGCAGATGAAAACAGCAGCTATTACTTCTTCTAGGTTTTTAAAATAAAATTACTTTTTTTTTTTTTGGCATCATATGATCCTTCAAGTCTATGAAATTGTTTTCCAGCCTTTCTAAGCTGTAATTACTGTATCAGGAATGAGGACCCTGGACACCTTTATTTGTAAAGGCACTTGATGACGGACCCTCAGCAATGTGCCCTACCAGCAGAAGGAAGGATCATTTCTGAGATGTTGTAATTGATTCACTGTTCTAATTCAAAAAAGTTAACTTCAACACAATACTGGAAATAATCATAGGACTCTGAATATCGATGACTAAAGAATCTGTGTAGAGGAACACCAGCCTTTTGGAGAAGACCTCGGGAGATCAGCTTTAAGTTGCTTTTCTGCCAGACATGTTGTGTTTCATGATTAAGCCAATTGACTTAATCACTTTATGCTACCAAAAAATGGTGCAATTATATTTCTTTTTCCATCCTTTTTGAGTCAGCAAGCTCTTCACAGTAGGCAGTGTCATTTCATTTGTTTGCAGTGCCATGTGTTTGCTCTGGCTTAGAGTGAAAGTGTTTGAGGATCTCCAGATGATAGTGTAATACAGACAACTGACAAAAAATCTTGTTTCTTGTCAGCGAGATCCTTCCATCAGAAACTCCAGAATATAAGACATAGATGTGTGTTTGAGTTTTTTTTGTTTCTTTATAACCCAGAAGAAAAATAACTGGTGAAAGGTACAAATAAAACATATTGCAATTAAGAGGACAATATCAATACAGAAGACTTGAAAAATAAGGCACTGCAGATGTGGGAGAGAGGTGCAAGTTAAATCCTCAGCAAACTGTCTGTGCTGCAAGGGTTGTCAGGCAGAATTTTGGAGCTGGATTTTGGGAGAGCAGCCCAGGAGACTCCCACCTGCTCATCATAAGAATCCCTTCACACTGCATGGTCCAAAATTTCAGGAAGGAAAAAAACAACCTGTGTATGGGCTTAAGAGAAATCACATTTTGTCCCCCCTGCCATAGTTTAGCTGAGTGTACAATGTGTGTCTCAGTTGCCAAAGGTGCCTTAGGATATAGATTCAGCTTCTCTCTTGCCTGATTTCCTCCTAGATACATGATTCTTGAATTTTTGGCCACTCACTGACTAAGCTGTAACAGCTTTGTAGGTTGAATCCAGGTCTTCAGAATATTGGCAACAGAAATTAAACTGTCAACATTAATCAATCAAAATAGCTGCTGTATGATTCAGAGAAGGAAACAATACACTCCTCTGATAGGAAAGCAATAAAATACTAATTAGTGACTTAAGTAGAGGGATGAATAACAATATAAAGCATAAATATCTTGAAAAGAGCATACTCGTATGTTTTAAGGAACCCTAAGAATAAGAAGAAAAAAAACATCTGGTCCAGTGGTATTCATTTTTAATACATCTTTAGATAATAGAGAGATTGCAGAAGTCTGGAAGAGCACTAATATATTTTCAAAATTAATAAAAATGAACAAAATGACTTGGTAAACCTGATACCAGTCCACCAGTCATGCAGAAATGGCAATCACAATCCTGTATTCAGTTGCTGAAGGTGCACTAGGAGCAGATCAGTAGATCAAAGGAGTTGACTGGTGTCTTACATTTACAATATCTGCAGTTTAAAGGTTTTACCTCCGACTGGATTTAGCATGGTCCTTTGGAGTCAGTACGGCCCAATATAAATGTGTTCCTCCTGAAAAAGAAGGAAATGAAGTAAATTGGAGAGGAGGTGCTGTGTTCAGAAAATCAGTGTCTCCACAAAGGATGTAGAGTTCAAGGCAGTTCAACAACAGTTTCCGGTTTGGTATCATATACAACACTCGTATATATACCACAAGAAATACTTGTGAAATTCAGACAATGAATGAAATTCATATGAAATTTATATGAAATTCAAATCTATGAAATTCATAGATATGGGACTAATGTATGGTAAACTTTTACATTGTATGTTAAAATGGTGATTTATGCACAGTAAATGCCTGAAGATTTTTTTTTTTTAATTAAAAAAAAAAAAACAAACAACTGACTTGTGGAAGATAATTCAAAGAGTGCAGAAAGTGGTGAATAAGTGGGCAAAAAGCTTCTACATCTAGGATGTTAAGGAGTACTCAACACATACTTCTGCTTCCGAGCTTCTGATATGCTTTCTCCTCCTTACTGATCTTAATTCATGGGCAGGCTCTCCTCCATCTCTCACTTTATGCATGCTGGCAAGCTGCCATTCCTGGGCATTGAAAATGTACATTTGTGTCGGGCTGGGAAGAGGGA